>OU343221.1:134513653-134572210 GCA_910596185.1 Chrysanthemum makinoi
AAGGTAGTAAAACTAACCCATCTGTTAAATAGCAGGTGATAAGAATTGTACTGGACTAATCACGATTCCTTTGTGTAGCTGCATACAATCTTAAATGAAATGATTCTCGGAGGTTAAGTTGGGGAAACTAATTCTGAAAAAATCATGCAAGCTGTTGAAGAAATTTCAAAGTAATCTCTCTAACTATGTGTACAGTTAATACCACACAGATTGCAACTTGAACTTTCATCGACTTACCTTTGTATTAAATTATTCTAATATTCTTATTTACAGGTTGGAAAAGTCACGGCTACTACCAAACTTAGCTCAAAATCGTAATTTTTTTTCATAAGTCCTAACGATTGAATATCTGTCAAGTATGTTAAAGAAGGGACCAAACCCACATTAGTCCTTAAACTGTTTACCACCACACAATCTTTGTTATAAGTTGTACCTCACGAATTCCCATGATTTTTTATGGATTCATGCCACGATAATAAAAGCCAGCAAGGAGCCGTTCCAATTCTTATCCAGAGTATTTTACAAAAATGCTCTCAAAACTATCAGTATAACATTGTAAATTCATCATATTTTGTTTCCTTTCAAAGTAGAATCATATGTAGGTCCAATCATACACTAAATCCGTCCATATGTATATCCTGTGATCTATAATTCTGATCATATATGATTCAAACATACCTATAAACATTTTGATCTATAATTGTTTCTGATCCTATAATGATGAATACCCCATATTCTTAACACAATGACACATAAGCAATAGCAATAAAATTGAAAAAAAAACATAATATACCTACTTGATTGCTTTTTCTCAAAAAGTTAGAACCCATGGAAGCATTTTTTAAAATAAATAAACAATACCTTTTTTGTTATATGATCATCAATAACAACAATGCCACTTGAAGATTGCATTCTTAACCTTCTATGATTCCATAGTTCACTTCTCTCCAGTGAAGAATCTGCTGATCATGAAATTTCAGATACCATAACCGCGAGTAGCATCCTCCAAATATGGATTGATCATTGAGTAATGTGGCTTTCAATAAAACGCATCATGCATCCATCCTACAGTCCAAAGCATTACAATATAAGTTACTTTCACGACTTGACATACCATTAGGCAAATTACTAAACATTAGATGGAGGCAAAGAAAATCACACAGCCAAAAAAACATACTCGATAACCATCATATTCGTTTTTATCGCTACCAGTGAATAACTTAAAGGCGCATGAAATTACTTTCAATGTTATCACCATAAGAACTCCTACATTATGGAATAAAATATCATTTAGTTAGGGCTGAATTGAGCAGGTTTAACTTGGATTACAAACAGGTTAACACAACATGCTAATGGTCATGTAGCCTGATATCCTTAAGTAGTTGACGCAAAAGGCATGCTTGATATAGTGAGATGAGGTACTGAAATTAGAAAGTTTGTTGAAACATTCTAAATTCAAAATTTTACTTTTAATGTAAATAATAAGAAAACTTGGACAAAGTTATCATCAGAGACGCATTCATGTTTGGAATATCGAAAACGAATGAGAATTACTACTCGAGATGTAAAAACTATTCCTATTAGTATATGCACCAAGATGATAATTTCTTTTCTACCATGATACAATAAAATATTTTTTACAACACAAAAAAGCACAACTTTACATGTGTTTCTTATCTTTCTTTCAAACCGAAGAGGGTGCTTAGGATTGCTTATTTTGACAGCTTTACTTTATTTATTTAAAGCTGCCTGCACATTAATACCTTCAATAGTTATAAAGAAGTTCTTTGTTTAGACAAAAATAAGCAAAAATCGTGTTCTCTATATAAACACTAAAAACAATATTATGTCAGGTTGATTGAATGCAGGAGTAAATACCCTTGAGGCTAGAAAGAGTGTCAGCAAGGCCTTTCTTTATTGTTTCATTCCGATCTAGAGCAGTCATGGGTTTCCCAATTGGAATCTTGAACATATTCAAGAAACGACAACCACATATCTGATGCACGCGGGTTTACATAGTAATCGAATCCCAGCCCTCCTTGAGAAGTGGGTTCACATAATCCAGGATAAAGTGTCGCCTGGTCAATTAACCGATAAATGTTCATTTTTTGGCACTTTCAAGATTTTTAAAGCACACAAAATTCAGTTACTTACGTCTTTAGCAATGGTTATAATATTAGGATGAAGAACATGCAACGTCTCGTTTGCCAAACGTACTGGTTATAGAACCTGAAAAAATGAAAGATTGGCCCGTGTTGACATAAGAATACTAAGCTTAAAAGGTGGTAATTTGACCCTTTTTTTCAATATGGGTTGATTGGATGTATAATACATATATCAAAAAAGATAAACAGAAATATGTGTTTATGGGCCCCCACACAACCCGTCTCGACCCATTTTGACCCATTACCCAACCCGATTGACCCACCCATAATGCCATCTATACAAAACTTATATCAGGAACACAAAAACTACATGTGATTTCGGCTTATTTTGATAAGTTCAAATTTTTTAGCTTATTTTACCGTATGCAATTGCACAAAATGGCAGGGCTTCAGGTTCTTTTGCTGATATGTAGTGTTCCACCCATGTACTCGCGAGGATCAACATAAGTTCCAGTAGCACGTGTTCAAACTACGTTAAAACCACAAGGCCTTGGTGGCACCAGGTTACTCTTTAAATGGGTGTTATTGCTTACTATTAAAGGTGGGAAAAGGGTTGGGTAAAAGCTCAAACCTGGTTCGGGTCGTTCCTGGGTACATGATAAATATTCTAAAAAATAGATCATGGATACTCTTATAATAAAGCAGAAATTTGATGTAAGTGGTATAAAATTGATGAACATACATGCTAATCTTGTAAAACCATATCCAAGCTGTATGCTTCAGCGTCCAACTTGTTCATAAAGTTGCCCATGCATCTCTATTAAACCGACAGCACTTAGTGGTCGTTCAGATACCAACACCGCCTCTGGTTCAACGTGAGAGCCAGATTCCAAGACTAGGATCGATACATGCGGTTTTGTCTCTCCAGGATATGTGCTGGTTTGAAGTCCCTGTCCTAAAGTGCTGTCATAGAAAAAAGAAGAAGTATATCAGAAGCTGATTCTTCTCAATTTCAGTGTTTGGGTCAATTCTACCCGACCCAACTCAGATTCCTTCTCTTCAGGTTTTGTTGCAGATGTTTTCTTATTTTCTTTTTCGACATTGATGTCTGTGTTTTCATCAGCCTCTTGTGTTTTACTCGTCTTCCTCTTTTTCTTTTTAGCCTTCTTCTCATCTGACTGACTTCCATTAGCTAATTGATTGGGCTCAAGTGATATGGCACCTCGGTCACTCCATGTTATGTGAACACAGGTCATTACTACCGGCCCAAACCAAGGATCATCTCTCCTACTCACGATAATGCATAAATAATATTAATATATATTAGACTAAATCTTGTGAAATGCATATTGTAATGAAGTAATGTTTCTTGTAATAGCAGTTAGAATTGATATCTCGCTATCGAAGATCGATATGTTAATTCTCCACTGCTGATGGTTCCAATGAAGATAGATGGACCGAACCCAAGGCACTTAAATTTATCCAATGTTGTTGATGCCCGTCTTGATGAATTACCACATGATGTTTAAATGGTGTATGTCAAATTGAACATGTACGAATTAACAATCTCTGAAAAGTAACTGATCAAACGGGCAATAATCACATCAGATTCTAAAAAGAGTACTGCAAATTTAAATTGACTAAAAATTTCAGACGTACAGTTGAGTGTGAGCAATTCCAAACCACCCTTACAACACAAAACATTCAAATATCGGTTTAAAGGTACCTACCTTCCATGGATTTTTCAAGTCATCAGCAAACTTTGCATGTCACCAAACACTTATGTATAGGTATGCATCAACCACGCACCATGTAGAAAGATAAAAAGTCCCATTTGTCTTTTGAAAGGGTGTTTCAGACTGCTTATCTAACCTTTTGGGTTCAGTAAACCCACCCGCTCAACGCACCCATTAAATACACCCACTAACTTATACACCTACTCAAGTCACCTATTAAACACACCGTCTAACTTACTCACTGAAGGTACTCTCCCGAACACACCAACTAAAGCTATAGATTGACCCAATCACTGAACTCACCCCTGAACACACCACGTGAACAGACACGTTGATCACACACATTGAACCATACATATTCCAAAAAGACAAATGTAGGAAAAATGTTCACCATCGCCTTCATAAAGCTAATAACATGCTAAGAGACAAAGGATTCGATTTATGAACGTGGTACAAAAAAAGCTTCAAAAAAAGCTTCAAAGTGCGAAACTCTTAGGCTCAGAATTGCAAGTGCGAAACTCTTATGTAAATCAATGACCGTTGTGGTGTATTAGAGTCTCAAAATAACATTATTAATATTTATATGAAAGTACCTCTTCCTCGCTGGTCTGGACATCCATGAGCGACTCAATCTTCGAAGTAGTAAAAGAGTTGTGCTCATTCCCCATCACAATCTCAAGCTCTTGCCACCCCACAAGATCTGGCTCTGGCCAATTGCTATCATCTTCTTTCATTATCTAAGATTATAGAAATCATACAACACCGTTAATCTCATGTCGGTCTTCAGAAAGTAAACATATCATAGCAGAGGAAACTTCAGAATATTAACAGAGTTATATGGGCATTTTAGAGAAGTCCAAGACCAAGCTGTATGATACAACTATAAGAAAGCTAAAAGTCTATTGGCCTTCTAACAAAAATAATTTACTATCCTCAAAATAAGAGTTTTGAGGACACCTAATTGGCACCATATAAGAAGCCTTTATTAATCTTGTCATAAGTCGCACTGTCAGCGGTGTAATTACATACCAATGGTTAATTAAAGGTGATCCAATAACATATGAATTAAAGAAGAGTTAGAGGTGAGTTGTGATCACCTGAAGGTCATTTGCCTGCACACAATTTAGGTAGATTCAATAGTTGGTAATGTAGTGAATAAGAAAGTGTAAGAGCTAGCATGCTTAAACATACATAGTCATAAGATAAATACCTCACATTCAAAAATTATATAAAAGAACGGTTTCTAATAAACTAAAACCTCAAACTGTTCCTAATAAACTAAAACCTCAAATAAAACCTAAATCTCTGTGTCTATAATCTCCAACTCAAAACTCAAATAAAACCTAAAGATAATCATAATTCTTAAACTTAAAAACTCTAATGCAAAAAATAAAAATTTGATATACAACTCAAATTATATCTAAAAGCAAGATAAAAATTATATCTAACCTAATGTTATTAGCATGCATGCACACAACTCAACATGTGTTCAAAGAAGAAGACTAACCTGCAAAGACGATGTCTAACCTGAAAAAAGTTGTAAACAAACAAACATATGCATACACCGTAACAAAGTTTCATCATAATGGTTTTGAGGGAAAAGAGGCATACCTTTTTCTGTCAAAAAAATCCGTCATATGATCCATTGTTTATACTCTGAGATACCTCCACAAAAACACATTAAAAAACAATAAAACCCTAAAAATTTATTTCTGGTTTAAAAGAGGCGTAATTTTTTTTATATATAATAACTTTTAAAAAAGATAATTACTTAATATAATTTTTGTAGATAAATTGTATTTACTATATGATTCCAATAAAATTATAGCCATTTATAGATTATAATATGCAACATAATTATCAAAATAACTTGTTGCCTAAGTAGTAAACACACAAGTTATTTATCAAAACAACCAAGGTTCAAACCTTGCAAGGAACCTTTTTTATAAACAATTTTCAAAAATGCTTTAAAAAATTCCGAAAATTACAAAAAAAAAATATAAAATTCCGAAAATTAACAATTAATACATTAAATTCGAAAAGTAAATAGTATTGCTTAGGTGGAATTAAAAATTGCTTAGTTGGACAACAAATGCTTATGTGGCATGAAATTTGATTATTTGGTATTGAGGTGGCATTAATGCCAAATGCCTCCTGTTATATATAATATAGAGATATAACCTAGCTTTTATGTTAGATGTAGAGTAAATGTATTTTGTTACTTACTTAATGGCTATGTTTGACAACAAGCATTTGGATGCATTTAGGAGCAATAAGCGGTAAACGGTTTGGTTGAAAAGTTTGTTTGGCAACTAAGCAACAAGAGTTAACATATTCTCGAACCGATTCTATTTGAAATGCTTGTTGAACAAGCATTATGAAACTGCTCGAGCATTTTGTTTATATAATTACCCATATACCCTTAAAAATAACGTCGAGTTTTTTATTTTAATGTGTATATATATTTTTTGGCAATTTATTTTTCATAATTACAGCTACAATTACGTTACCAAACACGTTTTTAAAACAAAAAAACTACCGGTTACTGTTGCTGCCAACTGCTACTGCATGCTACTTACTGCTCCTGCTACTGCTACTACTACGTGTCGCCAAACATAGTCAATATGAGTGAATTACGATTATATCTCATATATAATTAAAATTGACACTTATAACTCATAAAATTGTCGTATAGTTATTTAGATCTTTATATCATCTTTTGCATTTAAACTAGTTAAATCAACAAACCACCAACCTTATTCACTGTTTGACCTATTTACTTAAACATGTTAAACGGGTCACAAACGGGTTACACGTGTTATGCAGGTCTGGGTTAGGGTTGAGTTTCTTGACACGATTAATAAATGAGTCGGTTTGGGTAGAGGTTATACTAACCCGCCAACACGCGAACCCGAATAGGTTAACACGAACACGAATCGATTGCCACCCCTAAGAAAAAGTGTGACCTACCCCACACATATGTGATTAACACCATTAAAAATGTTAAGCACCCGAGCACGTATAAGGGTTTGTTTGGTTCAAAAAATATTGAGAATCAGATTCATTTTCCTTCAAAATCTCGCGAACCAAACGTAGCCTAAAATTCTAAAGAAAAAGTGTTAGCTAAATATGGTTTATATGGTGGCAATTAGCATAATTAAAATTGTAACAGTCCACCGATTAAGAAGAAAATGTACTATACAAACAAGTTATCATACTATTTTATAAAGCATAAAAACACTTTTGGGCCTTAAATGCCTTAAAATTCAACATTACAAATTTTATTGCTAAAGGTACAAATATTTTAAACACGGTTAGACATTTAATGTCTTAAAATTCAGCATTACAAGATTTATACATAATGTACAACTTTTTTATGCACCAAGACATTACAAACTTGAAAATTGAAACATACAAACAAAGAAACATATTGTACAACTTTTAATTGCACTAAGACATTAAATTAACACATAATTACTACTCCTATTAAAACTCTCCATTACTTAAAAGTATAAAGATTTATTCACATTGTACAACCAATTAAAAACATATATACCAAATTAAATACGACCAATTAAAACACATTCTTACTAAAAAGTACAATAAAATTTTCACAATGTACAATCTAAACAAGCTACAACGTAATCCAAAATATAAAATAATCAAACACACTAATTAATACTATTTTTAAAACACCTCCTTTTAATTTATTTTCTAAAAACAATTTGCATCGTTAGTCCTTAGAACTAACGATGCAATTTATTTCTGAAAATAAATTGTATCGTTAGTCCTTAGGACTGATGATGCAAATATTCTCTCTTCCATTAGGAGATAACGAAGAAATAATTTGCATCTTTAGTCCTCATTGACTGACTTTACTAACAGAAGGATGGTTTTGTGCCAACTTTACTAACGGAAGGATGGTTTTGTGCCAAAAAAACAGTTTAGGGATGTAAAGCGAGACACGGAACAAACCCCATGGATGTATTTTAGACTTTACTCAAATAATAATAAATATGTTTATGCAAAAAAATATATAAACTTTTCAACACATAATTATTTATTAAAATAAATCAAGGAATTACAAAACGAGTTGTGGATTAAATATTCTAATGAATGACAATAGATTTAGCTCTCTAATCAAGAAAACTCAAATAAGTGTTTAAGTTTGCAAGTGAACTCTGAGTCTCTGACTGGATTAGTAATAATGACGAGTTCAACGTTGAAAGTGAATGCTCTTCTTTAATGTGATAATTACTGAAGAGATAACATTTACTCCGACTAACATTCTTTTAAATAGAAGACAAACGAGGATGTCACGCGAGCGTTGTTGAGACGTTTCAAGCTTTTGCTAGAGAAGTATAACTTTCTTAAATGTTTCTATTATTGAAAACATAACAACCATGCTTTTGAAGAGCATTGATGACTATTTTTTATGCATTTTCACCAATTTGTACTTGTTTTTAACCTTTTCATGGTTGTACCTTCTCCCACTCATTTGATTTCTTGAAAAACTCTCGCCTAAATATCTAAGTGATATTTTCCAGTTAATATAAGGGCATTGTCAATCCATGTTTGTCCTTCAGTATCTGGTTCATATGTTTACTAGTTGATACCGCATCAGCTAGCAAGGATATCTTCAAGTTGTCTTTGATTTTTTGAAGTTGTCTCTGATTTGAACTTTGCTGAAGTTGCTCGTTTATTTCATTATCAACAAGTATTTTTATACTTAGTCTAATTTACGGTTAAATCTAATTAGAGATAGTTGGTTACTGAATTGACTCAACAACAACCATCAAGATAAAAGCCACAATGTAAAAAAAAAGTAAGACAAGAACCAAAAACAACAGAGGGAAAGAGAAAATAGCTCAAAAATTAGAACCCATACCTCCGAGGATAACACCATTTCATGTTGTTAAGAAAGTATTATCATCAAAGATCTCTCTAGGCCTAATAAGTAATAACCCAAAACTTCCAACTAGATATGGCACTTTTCTTTGATCACCTGTTAGAAGTTGACTACATTAAATCAAAGGGAAGATATATGTGTCTTGCTCTTTTAGGTCCTGTTTGTTTATTAAAAGACTTTGAATCTGGTTGCAAATCTGAATATGAATCTGATGAGTGTCTAAATACTCATCATTTTTGTACAATCTAAACTGCAAAATCATCTGAAAACACTTAAAAATGCATCAAAATGATGAAAATATCACAAATCAGTGTTTTATGAGTTTTAAATGCAAAAATATCAAAATCAGATGAAAAATGATTCAAGTTTGCAAAATTAGCAGTTTTAGTCCCCCAAGTTTCAAAAGTTGTCAAATCTAGTCCCTGGAATTCAAAAATGTGAAGTTTTGTCATTCAAGGTCCCTAAAATATTCTAAGTTGTCAAAAATGATCCTTGAATGATTCTTTGGTCAAATGGCGGAAAAGGTCCTTAAAGTTTGGAAAATTGCAAAAATAGTCCTTGGATTTCTAAAAATGGAATTTTATGCAAAAGTGGTCCATGTACTATTCATTTATGGCAAATTTGGTCCTTGTGAGAAGTTTGGAAAAGTGTCAAGTTCAGTCCTTGAAGTTTGGATAAATTGCAAATTTGGTCCTTGTGCTTATTCTAAACCAAACGGATCCCTTTTAATATCAAGCCAAATCCAATCCAAACACAGCTGGCCCAAATCCTTAGCCCAACCCAAGCTTGAACCTTGAACCCTTAAACCATGGACCTTGAGCTAGGCCAATATACATTCTGACCCCTGCCACAACCAATTTTGGACCCCCGTATTATTAATACCACTTGGTCAAACTCGGTCAAACGCGCCAAAATCCACCTTGCCACTGTTCATCTCCTCACATATCACTGGTAACCCAAAACCAGGCATGGTTTTCCCATTTTTCTTCAACCCCCCCTTACCTTGTCCCCTCCACCTCCACTAGCACCCAAATATCCTTAATTGATTGAAACCAACTCAATTAATTCTCAAACCTGCTAATGAGAAAATGGCCAAAACACAAGTGGACGGTTTTGATGTTTCTGAGAGATCCAATGGCTCAGAAGTGGTGGGAAAGATTCAGAGGTCAATGAGAAGTGCAAAAAGTCTATAAAGAGGAGCTATGAAGCAATGTATGAAAATATCTAGTGTAACTTTAATTTTTTAATGTCGTTTTTAGCATTTTAAGAATTCTAGTGTAATTTTAAAGCTTTCAAGTAATGTTCTAGCTATTTCAGTGTATTATTAAGCTTTTTCAATTATAAAATTCAAGGTTTAATCACATTTCAAGTTTATGCAAAATTTCAAGTTTATGCAAAATCTCATATGCTTCAAATGTTGTTTTTAGTTGTCTGTATGGACTGAGTTAGCTCACATAAGCTCCTAGATAGCTTTTCTAAGCTATTAAAAACCTTAAAATTCAGTTTAGAAGTTAAAATAGAAAATCACCAAAAATACCAATTAAATAGTTTAAAATCAAAAATCAGTTGGAAATGGTGCAACACAGCTGGAGCAGGGTAGATCATGGATGGCCTTGGGTTAGAAGCTTAGTGGTAAGCTAATAGGGGTGTTCATTGGTCCTTGATCTCAGTTTGCAGTTGGATACCCATTTGTAAGCTTTTTGACCAATTTGGCATTTCACTGTTGTAATTGTTCATTAGCTTTAATCTCTGTTTCTTATTGTTTATTAGATATAGTTAAGTGTGTTTAAGCCATAAAATCAGTTGGTTGTTCTTTTTACTTTGCAGTTTATAAAAAGTTAGTTTTGACAGTTAAAACTGCATCTTGGTCAATTCTTAGTTTGATGTTGTAATGGGTGTTGTTTAATGATTAATTAGTCCTAATAAGTAGTTATATAAGGTCTGAAATCAGTTTCATGGACTTGATCTGTGATTTGCTTTGAAAATCTTCCAAACAGGCTTAAAAAGGGGTGTTTGCTTTAGCTTGTTTATCTGTGATCAAGAGTGTTTAAGACAGTACCATTCTTTGTTCTGTGTCACTTTAGTACCTATTATCTCAAACAAGTCAAGAAAACTAGTTCTCATTTGGTGAAAAGTCAAAATTGCATTTGATCTTAACTAGTGTGTCCACTGTTGAGTTTTTATGAATCATGATCAAGGTTTTGTGTTCATAAGTTGTTAGTGTTGGTTAAATAAGTCTTAGTATACCTTAATACATCACATTCAATGCTTAAGATCAAATCAAAGTTCACTTTGGTCAACTTTTTAGTTTTTCTCAAAAAAAGTCAAATTCTCATTTGGTCGATTTTGAATAAACTTTGGGATTTCATTGTGTGCTTAATATTAAGTTTTAGCTTAAAAGCTCTTGGGATATTAAAGTCTAGTTGCTAAACAAAAATATAAAAATGTTAGTTCACTTCTGTCTAGCTTATTAAGTGCTTATTCTCAAGCTTCTTTTGGGTACCTAGTCTGAAAAGTGCCCTGTGCACAGTGAATGGTACCATTTTGAAAAGCTTGCACAGAGCTTAATTGTTGGTTTTAGCTTGTGATCCTTGGTTCTTTGGAAAGCCAACCTGGTCATCTTTGAGTCTCAAGCTTAAGTTTTCATTTTCTAGCTTGTTTGCTAGGGCTGCAATAAGCCCTAATCTTGTCCCATTTCTGTGTTTAAGCCAAGTGCTTATCTGCTTATTCTAGCTTATCGGTATGTGCTTTTCCTTGTCTTTTAACTTCATTTGAGTAGCTTGTAGCTTATTACATCTTATTTTAGCTTTTGTCTCACTTCGGTGAGCTTGTTTGAGCTTAATTCCACAAAATAAGCTCTTTATCATAACTGTTAAGCTCATAAGCTTCTCAAACTGCTTATTTGTTATTTGTAAAATTTTTGTCTTTGTTAAAGTTTCATATTTTTAGTATTTAAGTAGTTTTCAAAAAGAAAAACCAGAAAAACTTCAATTTTAAAATAGTAATAGTGTTTATTTAATAGGTTTTAGCTTTTTGATTTTTCTTTTTAGCTTATTAATAAGCAAATCTTGTTTTTATACTTTTGTTAGTTTTCTGTCATCATATAATATTTTTAGAAAAAGTTTCATAATTTTCCTAATCTTTTTAGTATTTATTAGAATTTTAAATAGTTAAGAATAGTAATTAATTAGTAATAATTAGATAAAAAGTGTGAAAAATATATTTTTAATTTTAAAATTAGTTTTATAATATTTTAGATTTTTCTGAATCATAATTTTATTTTTCTAGCCTTATTTTGTATTTTCTTCTATTTTAGAGTATTTATTAAATAGTTAAAATAGTTTTTAATTAATAATAATTAATTAAAAAGTTATAAAAAATAATTTTCTTTTATTTTTAGGTTTCTAAAAATGTCATTTTTATATTTTTAGGTCTTTTATTTCTTAGATTTCACTTTTTATTTTGTACGTATACTTAGTTTTTAAACGTAAGTTTTACGTTTGTTTCATCTGATTGTTGTGCTTTCCAATTCTGTATTCCATTCCTTTCCAATCAATCAGTAGTGTAATTTCTTAATCTAATCCTTTACTGATCACTATCCTTAGTGATCATTCTATCGTCTGAAAGTTGTTTGATGCACCATTGAGTCTCCGTGGGACTTAACGACCCGGGAATTCATTATATTCTCTGATCTTCATTGAGTTTGTTTCTGAAATAAGCTGTAAGCTTCTTACGGTTAGTCATTCACAAGTGGCTAGCTTGTGTGAGGTAGCTTGACGGTTCGGGAAAGATCAAATTTTGGCGCCGCTGCCGGGGAGGCTTTAGCGTGTGTTAAGCTTTTCAGACCCATTCTTGCACATATTCCATCTTTTGTAAAAAGTTTTTTGTAAAGTTTTCAAAAATCCAAAAAGTTCATTAACACTTTTCCTAAAGTGTTAAAAACGCCAAAAATGTTTTCATTCTTTGTTTTTATCATCATGATTTTCAAAAATACCAAAAATATTCCTCTTTACCCTCTCACCCTTTTGATTCTTCATTTCTTACCCTCTAAAACCATTTGATTCTTTCTATGTCTTATCCTCACCCTCTTGGTTGTCAATGGTGTGGTGGTCCTTATAATGGTGGCAATTGCCCCAGTTGTAGCGGGGTGGAATCAGGAAACGGGTCTGTCTATAACCAAGATCCCTATTCCTACCATAACACAACTGATTTATTCCATCAGCTACCACACGTGAGACTCAGCTAGCTTTTTGTTGTGAGTATCGTGGTGGTTCACACTCCTTCGATTGTCAATCGGAAAACACGCTTGTCTATGAGCAGGTTCCTGATAACAATTATGACTACAACACATACCACTCACAGCCACATCGCATTTGTGTGAGTATTGTGGAGGTCCTCACTCTAGCTTGGATTGTCAAACAAGGAATCCATTTCCTTGTAGCGATACGCTCTTCGTACCAAGACCAACCTCCACAATACCAAATGATTCAAGCAAATCCTCATGAAACTACGCACGACCTTCTACCGAAGAGTCTTGAGTTATTAAAAGAACTTAAGGAGGAGTCGGCTATGTCACATGAGAAATCCATGGAAGAATTGTTAGCTGAGGAACGGTCGCTAAATTAGATTCCCGTGATGCCATTGAAAACACTATTAGGGAATCAATTAGACTACAAAAAGCATTCAAATCTAGCTCTCAATTCCATTTCATTCCTGATGACGATGATGATGAAGATATCCTTGATATCCTACAATTTTATAACGGTTCATCAGGTTCATCAGTTGAAACTCATTCCATGAAAAATCAGGGAGAAAAGACTATGATGGAATTACTAGCATAAGAACAAATGGAAAGTATAAAACATATGTATGCTAGTCCTTCTAAACTCCCTCAGTCTGTTGTTAGCACACCCGAAGCTCCCACTCACTCTCTGAACATGGGGGATGAGCATCTTGACACTGTTCTTGAAAAGGAATCGGACGAATTTATAAAGTCGAGTGTTGAGGACCTTGTCCCAATCCCGAGAGAGTCACAGGAATTTCGATCATATGTGTGATTCTTTCCCTCTTGAGTGTTCAAAAGATCATTTTGAGACTTTCTCCCATTTTAGCGATGATTGTAAATCTTATGGAGACATCGAGTATGTTGAGGCATCACTCCCACGCTCGATCCTCTTCTTGAGGAGTTCACCGATGAACTCACTCACACATCCACTTTCATCGAAAGTGACGATGATCTCTTTGATTTTGAAGCCGATCTTGGAGAAACTAGAAATCTCCTATATAATGATCATCCACTCGTTTCTTGTCCCATTTCCGACTCTTCCATTCCTTCTCACTCCAGATGAGGAAGATGACAACTTTTGGAAGGAGGTCGATGCTTTTCTTAGTGATGAGTCAATTCCAACAGGAATTGATAATACTTACTTTGATTCGGAGGGAGACATCCTTTTTCTTGAAAATCTGTTGATTGAAGAACCGTTTCCTCTCCTAAAATTTTGTTGCCAATCACAATACAAGCTTCAAGTCTAAGCTTAAAAATCTAACAAATGGTGATTTACTCCTCACTAATGAAGAATGGGATTGCATTGTGATGCACATCTTTATTCCATTTTTCACAGATGGTGTGGTTTCGCTCCCTTTTTCCTTTGGGAATGATGACACTATTTTTGATCCCGGCATTTTCATTTATAATTTTTGAGCCGGTTCTATGTATATCTCGTCGGTGTGGAACTTTCACGTACTTCAATGTTTATACAAACATCTTGAATGAAAGTCCGATGGAGATTGTCTCTTCCACTTGCTTCCCATGAACCATTAATGCGGGGTCGCGTCAAGCTAGCGACTCGGTAATCAAAAACAGTAGCATGCCATATGGGTTTTCACCCATATTTCTTACTTCTTTCTACTTTCTACCACCCTAGTGTGGGGGGGGGGGGGGGTTGCCCCACATGTTTTCAAAAAAAAAAAATCTTCTTTCAAAAAATGGCCGTAGTATTTCCCTTTTACGTTCTTTGTTTGGGCATAACCGCCGGTACTTTGAATATTGAGGGCAATATTCATTTCTAAGTGCTGGGGAATTCTCACGAATTTTATCATATATTATCCACCCCCCCGTTTTGGCCAAAATTTTTGGAGTAAGTGTTCTACACTTACCGCTTGGTTATCATCCGCCATGTCCAATAGACAAAAGGATTGGCTAATCCAGGAGCAAACGGCTCTTGGTAAAGATTCTCAAACCGTTTATATGGCTTGCAATTTGCCCAAAATTGTATGGTTCTCAACTCACCATGTCCTAAAAGGTGAAGAGTTGGCTAGCCCGCAAGGTTATGGCTTGTGGTAAAGGCGGTGGAAAAACCATAATTGGTATTCAGCTCACCAAAGATAATTATGATAATTTATCTAAGAGTTGGCTAGTCCAGAGCAAACGGCTTCTGGTAAAGACACATCAAATCCGTTATATGGTTTATGATTTGCCAATAAATCGATGGTTATCGTGTACCATAGTTCTGACTTGAACTGAAACATTTGGCTACTCCAGAAGTGATGGCTTTTGGTAAAGAGTTTTAAAATCCATTAAAGATCTAAATCATTGCTAGGGACTAGCAATATCTCAAGTGTGGGGATTGATGAGTGTCTAAATACTCATCATTTTTGTACAATCTAAACTGCAAAATCATCTGAAAACACTTAAAAATGCATCAAAATGATGAAAATATCACAAATCAGTGTTTTATGAGTTTTAAATGCAAAAATATCAAAATCAGATGAAAAATGATTCAAGTTTGCAAAATTGGCAGTTTTAGTCCCCCAAGTTTTAAAAGTTGTCAAATCTAGTCCCTGGAATTCAAAAATGTGAAGTTTTGTCATTCAAGGTCCCTAAAATATTCTAAGTTGTCAAAAATGATCCTTGAATGATTCTTTGGTCAAATGGCGGAAAAGGTCCTTAAAGTTTGGAAAATTGCAAAAATAGTCCTTGGATTTCTAAAAATGGAATTTTATGCAAAAGTGGTCCATGTACTATTCATTTATGGCAAATTTGGTCCTTGTGAGAAGTTTGGAAAAGTGTCAAGTTCAGTCCTTGAAGTTTGGATAAATTGCAAATTTGGTCCTTGTGCTTATTCTAAACCAAACGGATCCCTTTTAATATCAAGCCAAATCCAATCCAAACACAGATGGCCCAAATCCTTAGCCCAACCCAAGCTTGAACCTTGAACCCTTAAACCATGGACCTTGAGCTAGGCCAATATACATTCTCGACCGCCACAACCAATTTTGGACCCCCGTATTATTAATACCACTTGGTCAAACTCGGTCAAACGCGCCAAAATCCACCTTGCCACTGTTCATCTCCTCACATATCACTGGTAACCCAAAACCAGGCATGGTTTTCCCATTTTTCTTCAACCCCCCCCCCCTTACCTTGTCCCCTCCACCTCCACTAGCACCCAAATATCCTTAATTGATTGAAACCAACTCAATTAATTCTCAAACCTGCTAATGAGAAAAATGGCCAAAACACAAGTGGACGGTTTTGATGTTTCTGAGAGATCCAATGGCTCAGAAGTGGTGGGAAAGATTCAGAGGTCAATGAGAAGTGCAAAAAGTCTATAAAGAGGAGCTATGAAGCAATGTATGAAAATATCTAGTGTAACTTTAATTTTTTTAATGTCGTTTTTAGCATTTTAAGAATTCTAGTGTAATTTTAAAGCTTTCAAGTAATGTTCTAGCTATTTCAGTGTATTATTAAGCTTTTTCAATTATAAAATTCAAGGTTTAATCACATTTCAAGTTTATGCAAAATTTCAAGTTTATGCAAAATCTCATATGCTTCAAATGTTGTTTTTAGTTGTCTGTATGGACTGAGTTAGCTCACATAAGCTCCTAGATAGCTTTTCTAAGCTATTAGAAACCTTAAAATTCAGTTAAGAAGTTAAAATAGAAAATCACCAAAAATACCAATTAAATAGTTTAAAAATCAAAAATCAGTTGGAAATGGTGTACACAAATGAGCAGGTAAATCATGGATGGCATTGGGTTAGAAGCTTAGTGGTAAGCTAATAGGGGTGTTCATTGGTCCTTGATCTCAGTTTGCAGTTGGATACCCATTTGTAAGCTTTTTGACCAATTTGGCATTTCACTGTTGTAATTGTTCATTAGCTTTAATCTCGCTTATTGTTTATTAGATATAGTTAAGTGTGTTTAAGCCATAAAATCATTTGGTTGTTCTTTTTACTTTGCAGTTTATAAAAAGTTAGTTTTGACAGTTAAAACTGCATCTTGGTCAATTCTTAGTTTGATGTTGTAATGGGTGTTGTTTAATGATTAATTAGTCCTAATAAGTAGTTATATAAGGTCTGAAATCAGTTTCATGGACTTGATCTGTGATTTGCTTTGAAAATCTTCCAAATAGGCTTAAAAAGGGGTGTTTGCTTTAGCTTGTTTATCTGTGATCAAGAGTGTTTAAGACAGTACCATTCTTTGTTCTGTGTCACTTTAGTACCTATTATCTCAAACAAGTCAAGAAAACTAGTTCTCATTTGGTGAAAAGTCAAAATTGCATTTGATCTTAACTAGTGTGTCCACTGTTGAGTTTTTATGAATCATGATCAAGGTTTTGTGTTCATAAGTTGTTAGTGTTGGTTAAATAAGTCTTAGTATACCTTAATACATCACATTCAATGCTTAAGATCAAATCAAAGTTCATCTTGGTCAACTTTTTAGTTTTTCTCAAAAAGTCAAATTCTCATTTGGTCGATTTTGAATAAACTTTGGGATTTCACTGTGTGCTTAATATTAAGTTTTAGCTTAAAAGCTCTTGGGATATTAAAGTCTAGTTGCTAAACAAAAATATAAAAATGTTAGTTCACTTCTGTCTAGCTTATTAAGTGCTTATTCTCGCTTCTTTGGGTACCTAGTCTGAAAAGTGCCAGTAATGCTGAATTGTACCATTTTGAAAAGCTTGCACAGAGCTTAATTGTTGGTTTTAGCTTGTGATCCTTGGTTCTTTGGAAAGCCAACCTGGTCATCTTTGAGTCCCAAGCTTAAGTTTTCATTTTCTAGCTTGTTTGCTAGGGCTGCAATAAGCCCTAATCTTGTCCCATTTCTGTGTTTAAGCCAAGTGCTTATCTGCTTATTCTAGCTTATCAGTGTGCTTTTCCTTGTCTTTTAACTTCATTTGAGTAGCTTGTAGCTTATTACATCTTATTTTAGCTTCTGTCTCAGCTGGTGAGCTTGTTTGAGCTTAATTCCACAAAATAAGCTCTTTATCATAACTGTTAAGCTCATAAGCTTCTCAAACTGCTTATTTGTTATTTGTAAAATTTTTGTCTTTGTTAAAGTTTCATATTTTTAGTATTTAAGTAGTTTTCAAAAAGAAAAACCAGAAAAACTTCAATTTTAAAACAGTGATAGTGTTTATTTAATAGGTTTTAGCTTTTTGATTTTTCTTTTTAGCTTATTAATAAGCAAATCTTGTTTTTATACTTTTGTTAGTTTTCTGTCATCATATAATATTTTTAGAAAAAGTTTCATAATTTTCCTAATCTTTTTAGTATTTATTAGAATTTTAAATAGTTAAGAATAGTAATTAATTAGTAATAATTAGATAAAAAGTGTGAAAAATATATTTTTAATTTTAAAATTAGTTTTATAATATTTTAGATTTTTCTGAATCATAATTTTATTTTTCTAGCCTTATTTTGTATTTTCTTCTATTTTAGAGTATTTATTAAATAGTTAAAATAGTTTTTAATTAATAATAATTAATTAAAAAGTTATAAAAAATAATTTTCTTTTATTTTTAGGTTTCTAAAAATGTCATTTTTATATTTTTAGGTCTTTTATTTCTTAGATTTCACTTTTTATTTTGTACGTATACTTAGTTTTTAAACGTAAGTTTTACGTTTGTTTCATCTGATTGTTGTGCTTTCCAATTCTGTATTCCATTCCTTTCCAATCAATCAGTAGTGTAATTTCTTAATCTAATCCTTTACTGATCACTATCCTTAGTGATCATTCTATCGTCTGAAAGTTGTTTGATGCACCATTGAGTCTCCGTGGGACTTAACGACCCGGGAATTCATTATATTCTCTGATCTTCATTGAGTTTGTTTCTGAGCTGTTTTAAGCTTCTTACGGTTAGCCATTCACAAGTGGCTAGCTTGTGTGAGGTAGCTTGACGGTTCGGGACAGATCAGAATCTGTGGCTGAAATGTCTGAATCTGATTACATTTTAATGTGAATAAGAGGCCGAGAAATCTGAATCTGACTCATAAAGTGTTTCTTTTTGTAAAAAATTGTCAGAATTTGTTAGATTATAATGAAAATTTTCCACCCGTCACAAAACATGACTTGATATCGACACAACAATAAAACGGATTATGGTTGTGGTTACATGAGTGGTTGACATGGATAACTCGTTAAATAACGGGGTCATGTTTGGGTTGATGCTCCTAACCCGTCAAAATGTGTTTGGATTATCTTATAATGTTTCAATACGAATTGTCACCTATAACTATTATCATCTGGTACATTTTTATTTAGCAAACAATATGCGATGATTTTCTTTAAAGGTACTTTCAAATTTTCAGTACGAATCGAAAAGTCGAAACAAGAACAAAAAATACATAATGAAAAAATAATAATAAATAGTAAAAAAAAAAATAAAATTATGAGGCATTAAGTGTTGTTAAGACACTCCTTCAACATCTAGTTCAATAATACTTTTTAACCTCTTACTGACTCTTAATGAGCTGAAAAAACAAACACTCTAAATTATAACCACCTCTAAATAACAAAGAAAAACAAACATGCTTTTTAGTTCAAACCTTTTACAATGGGTATGTTTGGCAAAATTAGTTGTATGTTGTAAGCTGTAAACTGCAAAGCAGTTAACATGAACTACAAGCTGCATATTTTTAGTGTTTGGTAAGTTAGCCGTTAAATGTAATTATAAGATGTAAAATGACATAAAAGGGCATATCTATAATTGTAAACAAATGTTTGAAAGGTATATCAGTAATTTATAGTTTAAACAGCTCCAAGATGTTTAAAAAGCTTCATGAATAAGCTTTTCATTTAGGAGCTATTTGTTTGAAATAAAAACTTGAAGTTAATGTATCCAAACAGAGCTACTTATTTTACAAGAGATTATTTTTTAACAAAAAGCTAACAACTCTCCTAAAAAACCCTTACCAAACAGGCCCTATGTCTGATTAAGATTAAAAAGCTATTAAGAGGTTTTCTGAAAAACAAACACAACCTTGTCCATTAGGTTTAGATACAGCGGTGGCATAGCCACCTTGTTTCTCCATTTTCATGCCTATAATATATTCTAGTACGTTGGTATCATCGTGTCTCTTATGATCTATCATAGGATACTATATAACTTATTCCTATAGATTGCTAACTTAGAGGGGTAGGTGTGGTGACAAGGTCATACCTCTTCATCGCCGTCACCTCAGCGCCACATCAACATAACAAACCTCCACAACTAACCACAACAAACTTCCTCCCTCATAACAAACCTCAACCTCTTCATTTGGTGCCCACCACTACCACTTTATTTATTTTTTATTCAATTTTCCAAATAAACTAAATACATTTCATTAAAAATAAAAATACAGTACATAACATAATAAAAAAACATACGAAACGTAAAATAAAGATACGGTAAAAAAAACATACGCAACTTAAGAAATACATCAAATTATAACGAAACTAATTATTTGGATTCTGTTGTTGAAATTGTTCCCATCGAAGTTGTTGCCAAACATGCTCGATTAGACATCGTTGAAGCTTTGTGTGTTTGCGTTTATCATGTAGTTCTTTGGTTTTTTTCCTTTGCAATTCGCAACGTTCAATCCATGTCTGTTGTAAATTTGGTGTCGGAGAAATATACGTTTCAACAATGTCGGATATCGCAAATTGTTGATATTTCAAAATCATGTTATGCAATATGATGCACGAGTACATAATTCTCCGTAACTTGCCAATAGTAAATGCAACGTTGTGACTAAAATTATCATCCATATATTTTGGGTTGTGACCAAAATAGTCAACAAGTAGACGTGCTTCAACAACTTCACGTTCACGGGGGACGTATCGACGATGGTTTGAAGGACCGGCTTCTGGTTCTTGCAACGTTTGCTCTGCCTCAAACTCTTGAATAAACATTTCTAGGTCCGCTAACTCTTCAATATCACTTTCACAAGAATAAGATGATTCACTCGTGTAACTCATGTTTATATTGATTGAAATGGTTTAGTATTTTGATTGAAGATGGAGGAGATGAAGATGATAAAAATAGTACTACAAAAAATGAGGATTTTACACATATGTCAATAAAATTATAATTAAGATTATAACATATAAATTTTCAAAAATTATGAAAATTGAGGATTTTACACATATGTCAATAAAATTATATTTAAGATTAGACTCTCTTCAAAAGTTTAAAGAGTGATTGTAAGTTCTATTAACCAATCAAGATATAACCTTTATTTACACTTAATTCCGAAATTAGACAAAAAAAACTCACATTGCTATGTGCATTTTCATTTTTTTCTCTACCAAAATTCTCAAAACTTTGACCAAACTATTCAATGTTGACTATTATTAGCCAATAAGAGGGCTCGCTTTTGCAATTGAACTCTCCTATTGGTCAATAAAAGACGGATTGTCACAAAAAAAATTTTTATAGATGTGGTATATTTTTGTTTACTTTAAAAGTTGATTTGATAATTTATATGTTTTCTTATATATTTGTGGCAGAGGGTATGCCATGTTGGTATAACTCATGTTATAATATGTATATATTTATCGCGTTTGAGCTCAAGCTCGGTCGTTTAGTATAAGTTTCAAGCTCAATTTATTTCAAGCCTTATTTTATAAATCCAACTTAACTCAGCACTACTTGATCTTGGCTCATTTTTATGATGAGCTTGAACATTTATCTCATGTTAAAAATATCTAAGCCCACTATGCTCGAGCTCATTTACTTATTCTAAGCTCGTTGAGGGAATGAACAATCTAAAACTAAAATGCATTTATACACATGGAAACTTACATAATGCTCATTTTGGCTCGCGGACTAAATTTAATTTTTGTTATGAAGCCCGAGCTCCTTTTTAAATTTGATATACACTAAGCTTGAGCATGTTTAAGCTTGGCTTGTTTTAAGCTTTTACTGATATTTGGAGTAACTTATTAGTGGCTTTTAATAATATACTATAAATGCTTGAGAAATGAGCATTTACAAAAGTAGCAAACAAAACAAAAATACTAAATGCTTGCTACCAAAGAAGCTTTAATATTCAAAAATGCTCATAAAAGCTTAAAACATACCCCATATCTATATCTATACTACATAATAATGTATTTAGGACTTCCTATAAAAAGAAAGTCTTAAAAATATATGCCTACACATGTTACTATAATCAGTAATTTATATAATTAAGAAAAGAAGCATAATGTACAACACTTTAATGCATATAATTTTCAGACGTACAAGACAATAAGCATAGCGTACACCACTTTAATGCACATATTAAAAAAAACAAAACACCACATTAATGCTATTTAATATAGTCAATTAATTAATTGATCAAAAAATACAATTAATACAGTTATTAAAACACCCCTAACATAATAAACACAAATTATCAAGCATATTGTACAACCAAATTAAACACAATTCCTACATTAAATGTCACTAATACAAATAATATTCAAGCCCGAACGGGCAACAACCCAAATGGGCTTGAGCTCGAACAGGCGCAGGCCAAACGGGCTCTATACTACATAATACTACCTCTGTCCCAAAATTATAGTCCCCGTTTGACTTTTTCGGTCAAGCTTTTACAACTTTGACCTTAAATATTTTTGTTTGTGTTATACAATAGTTGATGAAAATTATACCAATAAAAAATACATTTAAAACTCAATCCATTCATATATTTTGAATCAAGTGTTATATAACACAAACAAAATTACGTAAGGTCAAAGTTATGAAAGAAAGACCGAAAAAGACCAAAGAGGACTATAATTTTGGGACGGATGGAGTAATGTATTTCGGACTTCCTATAAAAGGAAGTCTTAAAAATATAAGCCTACACATGTTACTATAATTAGTAATTCAAATAATTAAGAAAAGAAGCATAATGTACAACACTTTAATGCATATAATTTTCAGACGTACAAGATAAGAAGCATAGCGTACAATCGTACACCACTTTAATGCACATTTAAAAAAAACGAAACACCACATTAATGCTATTTAATATAGTCAATTAATTAACTGAATAATAAATACAATTAATACAGTTATTAAAACACCCTAACATAATAAATACAAATGATCAAACACATTGTACAACCAAATTAAACACAATTCCTACATTAAATGTCACTAATACAAATAATATTCAAGCCCGAATGGGCAACAAGCCAAATGGGCTTGAGCCCGAACAGGCGCAGGCCAAACGGTCCCGAGCCCGAACGGGCACGGGCTAAACAAGATTCTTGAAATCCGTAAATTTATTGTCAAAAAAACATAATAAACTAAAATACATGATTCACTTGAAAATTTTATTTCAAGGTACTTGCCGCCGCAACACGCGGGTACCCTGCATTAAATGTCGCTAATACAAATAATAAAGCACATTATACAAATATTAAAGCCCGAACGGGCAAAATGGGCTTGAGCCCGAACAAGCACGGGCCAAACGGGCACGGGCCAAACGGGCGCGGGCCAAACGGGCTCGAGCCCGAACGGGCACGGGCTAAATGAAATTCTTGATATCCGTAAATTTATTGTAAAAAAAACATACTACGTAATAAACTAAAATACATGATTTACCGAAAAATTTTATTTCAGGGTATCCGCCACCGCAACGCGCGGGTACCCTGCTAGTCAAAATAAAGTGTTTTAAGTTAATACCTCATAAACAGAAATGACCAATGTTCCCCTTGGTAACTAAGCCTGACCTTATGATGTATCCTACACCTCTGTCTAAAACCATAGAAAACAATGAGGTTCACCAACCATTAAACCTTCAACCCTACCCAACTTAGACAACTAAATCCTACTCGTAGCTATGGGTAAATGTTATATCCTGCTACACATCCATACTATAATATAGTTTCCAAATCGGAGAATTCCCCTTTAAAATCCAACAATGATACTTTCTAAATCCCTCGTTAAAATGAGACAAAATGCTGAAACACTAAAAGTTTCGCAAAACTTCCTTATACACCCCATAATTAAGAAGCAGTTTTACGATCTTATGAAAATGTGTCATTTTTACACAACTACCGATTTTGAAATCTGGTCTTAGTCAAACTTGTATAAACACTTAGTCGAAAGAGAAATTCGAAAACAAATGTTTCTTCATCCCTTAAGAATCAACCCATATACCTTAGAATCATGAAACGCCAGAAATGGGTGCGTTTTGATAAAACCATGAGAAGTTAGAGGTGCCCACACTAACAAAATAATGAAACCTCATAACATCAAGAATTAGAACCTTCACCCAATGAACCTACCCCAGAAAATCATGGCTCCTCAGATAGAGGATGTGTTGCTGGCATAACACCTAGGTACCCATACCCAAAGAGGAAACCCTAGAACAACCTAGGGAAAATTCAAAACTTGTCCCGAATACCATCACCTCGTTCCCGACACCCTATCGGGTAACATAAACTGAGATCCGGGACGGATCTCCTGTAAGGTGGGTAGACTATAACAACCCGTAAAATTTCGGATTATTATAATAATAATTATCACGTCAGAAAATTCAAATCGGTTATTTTCTGACAGATGTCAATATTTAGATTTAAAAACGATAGGTCATCTCGTTTCCTTAGAAATAAGGCACCGCACACACGATACTTGTACACTAAGTATCCATATAATAAAAGTGAAATTTACTATTGTCCAAGTTAAAATTTAAGCATACATAAGCTTAATCCATTGTTTTGGAAAGTTATTTCGCATACTGCAGCGCAGTAGCATACAAGACTAAAAATAAATAATGAGATAAGTGAAATATACACATTTTATCATTCAAGGATCATTTACGGAAGAAAACGAGTGGTTATCTCGTGAATTTAGGAAGTCACGGCACACCACGCATGCCGACACCAAATTAGTAACGGCAAACAGTTATAATCCAATTTCAACGTAAAAAGAATGTCATATTATTACGTTTAAGAAATCATTTCTAAAAATATAATTTTTATATTTTTCGGGTACCGGGAAGGTACGTTTACTCGATGATTCGACAAAACACGGGGTACCAATTATACTGTGTTGTTTAATAAAACAAAAGAGATAAAACACCTATCACTCTCTCTCTCTCCCACATTCTACCTTATCAGTTTCCTTCCCTCTTTCTCTTGTCGATACAAGCAAGGCAGTCAAACACAGAAATGGTGCCTTCTCTCCTTCTTTTGACTTTCAACCACAAAAGTACTCCATCTTCATCCTTCAAAAAGGAAACCTATGTCCATAGTATTAACGTGAAGGGTCAAGGGACGGCTGTGGAAAATGACTCGAGCCAAAGAAAGGAGTGACTACCTATACGAGACTAAGATGGCTAGGGTCTTCATTCCTCTTATTCTTCTCCAAATAGAGCAACAAATTTGCAGGTTTCTCTTCACTTTCACACAACAATCACAAAAGTTAGGGTTCATGAATCAAAGGGGTTTCAAAAATTGATAGAGGGGTTTTGCAATTCAAGGTGTTAGGAGCCTAAAGCAAGTTTCAATTCATCAAAGTCCATCCCGATTCGACTTGGTGTCCGTTCATATGCCCACTCGACCCACGGGCTTGATTGTAAGAACATACCCCATATCTATACTACATAATAATGTATTTAGGACTTCCTATAAAAAGGAAGTCTTAAAAATATAAGCCTACACATGTTACTATAATCAGTAATTTATATAATTAAGAAAAGAAGCATAATGTACAACACTTTAATGCATATAATTTTCAGACGTACAAGACAAGAAGCATAGCGTATACCACTTTAAAGCACATATTAAAAAAAACAAAACACCACATTAATGCTATTTAATATAGTCAATTAATTAATTGATCAAAAAGTACAATTAATACAGTTATTAAAACACCCCTAACATAATAAATACAAATTATCAAGCATATTGTACAATCAAATTAAACACAATTCCTACATTAAATGTCACTAATACAAATAATATTCAAGCTCGAACGGGCAACAACCCAAATGGGCTTGAGCTCGAACAGGCGCAGGCCAAACGGGCTCGATCCCGAATGGGCACGGGCTAAACGAATTTTTGAAATTCGTAAATTTATTGTCAAAAAGAACATAATAAACTAAAATACATGATTCACCTGAAAATTATATTTTAGGGTACCTGCCGTCGCAACGCGCGGGTACCCTGCATTAAATGTTGCTAATACAAATAATAAAACACATTATACAAATATTAAAGCCCGAACGGGCAACGGGCAAAATAGGCTTGAGCCCAAACAGGCACTGGCCAAACGGGCTCGAGCCCAAACGGGCGCGGGCCAAACGAACTCGAGCCCGAACGGGCACGGGCAAAATGAAATTCTTGATAACCGTAAATTTATTGTAAAAAAAAAACAAAATAAAATAAAATACATGATTCACCGGAAAAATTTATTACAGAATATCCGCCGTCGCAATGCGCATGTACCCTGCTAGTATAGATCATATATCGAAAATTTTTAAATAGGCCCAAATTACCTCCATCCCAAATTTCGAATTAGGGGTGTTGATCGGTTCGGTTATCGGTTGGTTCGGTTTGTTCGGTTCGGTTTGTTCGGTTAAAATTATTCTTTAGGTCAACCCGAGAACCGAACCGAACCAAATTCAAATTCGGTTTTCGGTTCGGTTTGGTTCTTGGGTTGACTCGAATAACCCGAATTTCATTATTTTTTAAGAAAAAAATTAATAATTACACAAATATTTAGCAAAAAAATATATTTCAAGCATAAAAAGTGTTTTATTATATTATAATAACCTTTTAATAGTATTTATTTATATATAAATATACATAAAATATATAAATATATATATATATATATATATATATATATATATATATATATATATATATATATATATATATATACATATATATATATATATATATAAAATATTTTTATATGAATTCGGTTTTCGGTTGAAACTGTCAAAACCATAACCAACCCGAGAACCGAATTAGTAGTTCGGTTCGGTTCGGTTTTAGCAAATTCGGTTCGGTTATTAGTTCGGTTCGGTTATTTTCGGTTCGGTTTAGTTTTGATTTTCGGTTTATTCGGTATTTTCAGTTTTTTCGCTCACCCCTATTTCGAATTTCAAAACCCGCTATTCCATTTACATAACCGACTCCCCCAAATCTAATCCATCTTTTATGCGGTACTGTTCGGCAGTTACATCACCTTTCCAGTGAACTTTTTTTCTTTGTTTACTAGCATATGGTTGTTTTACAACGTGGGGCATCATTCATCTACTATATTTGTAAGTATACTTATTAACCTATTTTTTTTGCTATTATTGTTAATGTTTTATTTTGAGAGATATTGCTTCATTCTATTCTTTGAATTAGTGTTGATCTGTTTAGTGATTATTTATTCCCTTTAGTAATTGAAATTCAATAGACTAATCAAATTAACTATAAATCTATATAATAGATGGTCGCGAATGTGAGTTTTCATTATTAGACCTATCTGAATTGTTGTTTGAGAAAAGATATTAATTACGTTTCGGTTGTGGATTGATAAATCTCTTTTGTTGTATATGGTTTTTAATTTTATATTAGGTTACCACGTAGCTTTTTGATCTTGATCGAACCGATGTTTAAATATTTAGAGAGGAAGTGTTAAGACTCAATATATTAAAATACTATAGATGCTTATTACATGTATACGAGAAAAGAAAAATTAGATTGTTAAGGACATGAGATTACTTGGAAAAACATTATTTAGAGATTTGATGTGTTTTACATGTCCATGTACACCACCCTAATGTTTCATCCTTTTATAGTGAACATTATTCTGATTCTTGTTAACTATTTTCAGGTTTGATCGTTTAATATCCACATACCTTACTGACTAAGCGTTCCATGATTGTAAAGATACGAGAACATATTGAGTCAATGTTCTTTAAATTGGTTTTCGTGACTCCTGAACAAAACAAGAAGACATGTTTTCAATTGTGAAGGTATTTGCACTAATAAGAAGAACAAGACCTAACTGATTTGTAAACATTATCCAATAATTGCACATTATTTAACATGTTTATGTTTTATTTTTAAGAAAACACATTTTTTGTTCGAGAGAAATAAGCGCAATCCTCTTTTCATGTAAGTATCCCATCTAAAAGCTAGCTAATTAGCTTTAGAGTTAATTACATAAATCGTCCTTGTGGTTTGGTCAAAATTACGGATCTTGTCCCTATACTTTTTTTTCAGTGCGTTTCGTCCCTGTGGTTTACAAATCTTACGGATTTTGTCCCTGATCCGACCCAGTCCGTTAAGTGTTTTGCGCTGTTAGTCCTTCGTTAGTGCAGTCCGTTAAGTGTTTTGCTCTGTTAGTCCTTCGTTAATAAATTTTGCACCGTTAGTCCTTATTTTTTAAAATATAGTTTTCCCCAATTAGTCCCTCCGTTAATAATAGTTTTCACCGTTTTGTCCGTTTTATCCGTTTCGTTCGTTTTTATCCGTTTCCCGTTTTACGTTTTCGTCCGTTTTCTTTCGTTTTTTTATAGTTTTTGTCCATTTTTCTTACGTTTTGTCCATTTTTCTTACGTTTTTATCGGTTTTCATCCGTTTTTGTCCGTTTTTCTTAAATTTTTTTCCGTTTTTCTTATGTTTTGTCTGTTTTCTTTCGTTTTGTCCGTTGTTCTTACGTTTTGTCCGTTTTTCGTACGTTTTTATCGGTTTTTCTTACGTTTTTGTCCGTTTCAAAAAAAAAATTTGAATAAAAAATTTCAAAAAAAATAATTTGAATAAAAAAAAAATTTCAAATATATATTTTTTTTAAAAATATGTCCGTTTTTTTTCAATATTTTTCGAAAATTTTTAAGATTTTTAAAAAAAAAAATAGAGTTTTGAAAAAAAATATTTTTCGGAAATTTTTTTTCAATATGACCGTTTTTTTTTAAAACATATTTGAAAAAAAATATTTTTGTTCAAAAATTTTTTTTTGAAATTTTTTATTCAATTTTTTTTTTTTAATTTGATATTTTTTTTTTCAAAATGTAATAAAACACAAAAACGTAAAACAACGGCTAAAACGAATAAACGGACAAAAACTTAAAAAACCGCTAAACGAATAAAATGTAAAACAAACGGTCGAAAACGGATAAAAACAAAAACGGATAAAAACGACAAAAGCGTAAAAATACGACGAAAACATATAAAACAGGCAACGAAAAAACGCGGGGAAAATTGATAAAAACAAACGAAAACGGATAAAAACAAACGAAAACGGATAAAAAAGGACAAAAACGTAAAAAAACGGGCGAAAACTATTATTAACTGGAGGACTAATGGGGAAAACTATATTTTAAAAAATAAGGATTAACGGTGCAAAATTTATTAACGAAGGACTAACAAATAAGAAAACACTTAACGGACTGCACTAACGAAGGACTAACAGCGCAAAACACTTAACGGACTGGTTCGGATCAGGGACAAAATCCGTAAGATTTGTAAACCACAGGGACGAAACGCACTGTAAAAAAGTATAAGGACAAGATCCGTAATTTTGACCAAACCACAATGACGATTTATGTAATTAACTCTTAGCTTTATTTTGTGCATCTATGCATGAATATGATACTATAATATTCAAGCTTAAAACCATTTTTTAGTTTCAATTGAATCTGGCGACAAGTTTTAATCCATTCGACCCATTTCAAGTGAGTTAAACTCATTAGGATCATTATGAACCTCTTTAGTTACGAGTATGGATGGAAAATTTTTGACATGTTTCAAAATGTTTTTACACTTTGTATTGCTATATGTATGTTGCACTTTGATCTTGTTTCATACATAATTCTAATGCTTAAACTTTATATTATGTAGGGTTTCTGAAGACGTGATTCGATGGGACGTACTCATTTTGCGTTAGTAGCAAAGCTGCTTAGTGATTTTCATTTAATTTCATATATGACTTTTAATTTGTTAGACGTATCTTCTTCTTTTTTTTTACATTATGGAATTCAAGTGACTCTCTTGATTTAATTTTATTCATGATTAATAAAAGTTGATTTGAATGTCTTGTTAGCTTACGAATTTTATTTACGCATATTGTACATGATAGATTGATATGATGTTGTACGAACTTATTTTGATGTCAGATGCATGTATGCAACGATTACATAAACTGCGTCAAATGATCTTATTAGTGAATGCAAAACCAATGATTATGATAAGACGAATATAAATGTGCCAAATATGTTTGAGAGAAACTGTGACAAATACATTTGGAACGAGAGAAGAAATCGTACTAAATACTTTCCGCACAATATATAAAAATTGTACCAAATACACATTTGGCACGGAACATGAGCAGGTATCAAATACGCATTTGGCACGTGATATAAAAGTGTGCCAAATGCACATTTTGAAACAAAAAATTACCAACCGTGCCAAATACCTGACGCATGGCACACTAAAGCAAAACCATCTCAAAACCCGTGCCAAATAGTTTTTGGCACTGTTTCAACCCGACTCAAATGTATTTGGCACCCTCATATTTAGGACGGAGCCAAAACCGTGCCAAAGTCGTGCCAAATAGCATTTGGCACAATTTTCCATTTTCCCAAATACCCATTTTTCTTGTAGTGCGGTGGTTATGATATGTTTATATAGGGGTGATAAGTTTTTTTTTTAAAAAAAGAAGAAAAAAAAATAAAAAAAATTAACCGTTTAATAACGGATATATTTTGAAATATATCCGTTTGTGTCAGGTTTTCTTCTTCGTCGTCACCACGGCGACCCACGGCGAGCCACCCCGATGTGGCGGCGGGGACGGCGAAGTGCCACATAAGCCCACGACGAGCCACGGTTTTACCACGCCCACAACTCTTATATTTTGATAAGTGAAACACCATACTTGACCATACAATTTTTATTATTATTACGTAGTATTATTTATTTATTTATGTAATTATATAAAATAAGTTACTTTTAGATTATATCGTTTTCTAAAGACAAACGAATAACTCCAAGCTACCAACCCCAACTAAAATTTTCCAATTTCGCATCAACTAACATCGACTTTTTTTGAAAACATAAAACAATGTTTAAAAAAGAAAGAATATTCAAATTTTGAAAAACTGGGAAAAGGACGATATACAGAATTTACAATTAGAAAAATCTCCTGTTAATTTAATAACATAACTGTACGCCGTTGTAGTCGTGTTCGTATGTTATTTTCGGTGTTCCATTATTGTTTGACTTTCGACTGTATAAATTTTAGCATGCCAACCAAGACAGCAAAAATAGCTTTTTTTTACAGGTGAATTTCTTTTATTTTGCCTTTGAATTTCTGGCGTATATCGGGAGATTTAGACTACGTTGTCTTAACCGGGCCCGCGCTAAAGAGCCCTCACGCTCACTAGCATTTGCATGATGATTTTACAGGAGATCTCCTTTGAGAAAATTCCTTGAAGGAAAACCCCGCAATCTTTCGTCCCCGAAGAGATTCGAACCCGGGTAACAACCTCCCCAAAACTCCCTAAGGAATCTTGGTGGCCACTTGAGCTAACGCAAAAATAGCTAATTATATGCTACTCCATATTTGATGTTAGGTTGTTGATAAGCAACACTTCCAAGCAAGGTTGTCAAGACTGGGATCCTACCCAGGATCGTTTTCGTCTTTGCAAGATCGTGATCGTAAGATCGGATCGGGATCTTAAGATCCTACTCTAATGTTATTTCTTAATAGTTTATGTAATTTTATACAAATCTACAAATTCTAATACATTATAACCACAAAATACTATGAATGTTTAATACAAATGTTGTCCTAAATTATGATTATAAAATGTTTAAAAAAGTTAACATGTTGTTTTTTGAATTCTACAAACAAACAACCCATAAATTTGTAATTTTTTAGTTTGTAATCCGGAAAAAGTAAGATCGGATCGGATTAGATCGTCTGGTCAAGATCGGGATCCTATAATATCTTAAGCTTGCAAAGATCCTATGTAGGATCCGGATCATTTTTGCTTTGCAGTATCGTAAGATCCTAAGATCAGGATCGAGATCCTGACAACTATGCTTCCAAGTATGTTAACACGTTTTATGAGAAAAAAAGGCTTTAAATGACATGTGATAGTAGGAGATTAGGTAAAAAAAAAATGAGAATTGATACTCACATCATTAATATTGATGCACACATTACAATATCATATCATTAATGCACATGTTTTAATATGGTATGTGCATAATTATAGTGTGTGCATCAATTTTGGTGGTGTAAGTATTACTCCCCTTAAAAAATGAATAAAATGAAGAGAAAAGATATTATATTTAACATAAATCAAATTAACCAATCATGTTCATTTATTTTTTGGTAGAAAAAATAAAAATAAACTTTCATAATTTTTTTTAAATTAATTACTCGCCAACCGTTAATCGTTACGCGAAAAACATCATATCATCGCGACAGGAATAAAATTATCTTTCTATAGATATGCACTTATATATACTTTCGATTAATTTTTTTTTTTTTTTTTTCAAAATTTCCGCCTAAAAAAATCACATGTGATTTTTTAAAATGAATCATATGTGATTTTTCACGTCGGAAATTTTGAAAAAAAAAGTTCTTCGAACGTACATAGAAGTGCATATTTATATAAAGATAATTTAATTTTTTTCGCGATGGTGTATTTCTGGTGGCTTGAAGATTTACCGTTTGCAAGGCATATTTGTTCTAAAAAAAGTGAAAAATAATTTTTTTATTAATTTTGAAGAAAAATAAATGGCTAAAATTGATTAATTGGATTTATGGAAAATATATGATGAGGAGAGTTATTTTATATACTAAATTTTTCTCACATACCAAGAGACTCATCTCCACCATCCATTTAAAACGAAATCAATGGCTGAGATTAAAAGATTAAAAGCATTTTATAATTTCATCTATTTTTTATAATTTAAATATCTCTTAAACCGTCATTCGTTAAGAGAAAATATTTACACCATCGTGACGAGCATTTAATTATCTTTTTGTAGACGGGCACTTTAATGTACTTTCGAAAAAAGAAAAAAAAAATCGTTTTTTCACGTTTTTTTTGTATTTTTTTCGTTTTTTGACATAACTGAAATTTACATGAAAAAAATCATATATTATTAAACACTAAATTGAATATCAAATGTGATATTAGTGTTAAATCATATATGATATGTAATATCACATGTGATATGATATGTATATCATATGTGATTTTACACTAATATCACATGTGTGACAACTCGTAATTTTAGGTCATTTTACAAAATTTGAAAATTTCACTATTCATCTCGGGAATTTACTATTCACTGTTTACTATTCATCATTTTCGAAGTCAATTTGATATTTTGAAAGGGTATTTCAAAATTTTACTATTCACGAAACACTATTCATTCCCGGAGAAAATCACTATTCATGAGTCACTATTCATTATTTTTCGTAAACTAGGTTTACGAGTATCAAATACGCGTAACCTGGAGGGTTAAGCTGCGTATTCATGGAATATCATTGTTAGGAATTAGAAATTCCATGTATTAAAGAGTCGGTCACCTCAAGTATATGTAATCGTTAGAAAGCTCGTAGTCATAGTACTTTTATGTTAAGTAGTATTTAGTTGTAACACCGTGGAGGACGGACGGGTCTTTACCCACTGTATGCCTGATCCACGCTGTGGCTTTTATGTAAGACTATATATACTCTCTACCTTCCAAGGTAGAGAGTTGGAGCTCATAATAAGATTTTTCTTTCTCTCACTAAGTTCCCTAAACCTCTAACTTTCTCTCTATAGAACTCACCTTTATACGCCCACTTTGAGTTATGGTTTGATGTGTATGTGAAATCAAATATCCTACAATTGGTATCAAGAGCCATGGTTAGATCATCTCTTACATATCTTTGGATTTCTAGTGGTTTTAGGTGGTTTTTGAGTTTGAAAAAGTTTAGTGGTTTTGCATCATTTGGTTGATTTCTAGTGTTAAAGTTTGGATTTTGATTGTACTTTTGTGTTTAAGATCATCATAAGTGTTTAGGTTTTGATTTGGAAGGCTTGAATCATCGTGGTTGGGTTGTTTTGGATTGAAAAGTGTGTTTTGGAAGTTTTCAAGTTAGCGACTTGGCTCACGGTATAACTTTCTTGCTAGCGATTTGCTTCGAAAAAATCGCGAGTTGCGTTGTTGTTTGGTGGCGATTTGGTCCTAGCGACTTGCTTTAGAGACAAGCAGACAAAAAGTACCGTTGGTGGATTCTCCACTACGGGTAGCGACTTGGTGAAAGTTAGCGACTTGTACTTAAGTTTGTTAGCGACTTGGTGTTAGCGATTTGGTGCTTAGCGAGTTCCTCTTTAGCGACTTGACAACTTAGCGACTTGGTGCTTAGCGACTTGCTGTCAAAATTTTGCTAGCGACTTGGTGCTTAGCGAGTTGTTCTTTAGCAACTTGACTGTCTTAGCGACTTGGATACTTAGCGAGTTGCTCTTTAGCGACTTGGTGCTTAGCGACTTGGTGCATAGCGACTTGCTACGTAGCGACTTGGTGCTTAGCGACTTGGTTCAAGGGTTATAGCGACTTGGTTGATTTTTACGAAGAAGAGGTTTGACCAAAGTTGACTTTTACGTCAAAACTTCAAACGGCCATAACTTTTGATCCAGTAACTCCGCTTTCAGTGAAATACCATCCAAAACGACCGAATGTACCGAATATTGTGAGGTTTCACAACGATGTTGTCAAAAGAATTTTTCGAGGCCCAAATCCTCTCCGAAAGGAAGTTTTTGAGCTTTTAAAATTTTAGATCTAAATTTCTCCATAAAATCGTGCAACAACCAACCCAAATCACAACCAAACAACATCTCTGCTTATCCCACAAACAATCATAAGACCTAACACACAATTGTCTATCATTGTGTCGATCCATCATTCATCTTAACACATTCCATTGGTCATTGCTTAACGGTTTGGTCTTGATTTTAGTAAAATCCTTGAAAGATTTTATTTCTCTGTTTAAATCATAGACTTGTAAAATCCCGTGCATTCCACCACATCATGTCTTACTCTACCGACCCGGTGATTTCGAAGTGCTTAAATTGTATGGTGCTATGGACAATAATGTTAATGATTGCTACACTGAACGATTAAAGATGTTTGAATTAAACAATGAGGATGTGAGATCTTCATGTTCGAAAGTACAATGAGAATGAATTGCACTCGCCAGAATGCCATGCAAATGGAATGCAAAGATTGAGCCCTATCAACTACTTCATATGCACCTCATACAATTGTATCCATAGCCGGGATCGAACATGTAGTGCTCTTTTCCGCCAGACTTACCTACATTGACAAGAAGCTTGCGTTGAACTTAGAACATTTAAAGTCGCAACTTACCAATGAAGAGGTTCAAAAGGATGGTTCCAGGTCAGCTCTTCGAGTAATCTACAAACAATTTCACCATTCATCATGGGGAATATTCAACAGATTATGATCAACATTTGACCGAATTTCCTTCAAAAAATATACTGGAATGGAAATTCAAGAATTCATTGAGACATTTATCCAACTCATGGATAATGTGAAAAAGTACATTGAAGAATCTCGCCAAAAGATTGAAAACGTGAATGAGTGTCGTGCGCTTGAAAGATTGTTGTGATAAGTTGGGTAATGTTTCGTTGAAGTATCGGTGTTGCTTGAATGCGAATGTCATGACAACAAAAATTGATGAGTCGGATAATGCAAAAATGGAATCCTCGTGCTCAAATTCACAAGAGAGAGAGGTGCACCGCATAATAACCTCGTGCAAGTTAATGCAAAGGAACGCTCCAAGGAAGCTTCGGATGTACCCAAGATAGAGATGCACCCGTCACGCAAGTGCATGTCAATGCCGAGGTAAGTTGCATGGAAGTTTCTGCTGTACCTAGTTGTGCATCTTCTACTCAAAATGATGATTATGAACTGCATGAGTACGCATTTGTGCTCGATGATTCCCTTACCACCGAGCTTAACATATATAAGGATCAGTTGCCATCTATGAACAAATAAGTGCTAAGTTTGAGTTAACTACTCGTGGAGCGGAGTTGGATAACCAAATGCGCATAAATTATTAGAAAAAGTTATTTTAGAGAAGAAGTGTTAAAACAAGAGTTAAACTCCTTACATGAAAAGCTTTCTAAAACGCTAAGCAAAACAAGAACTTCAAGAAAATGTTAAAATACTTAAGCAAGAATTTAGTGCTAAGGAATCAAAACTTTTGAATGATTTTTCTAATCTAAAAACTTTGAAAAACAAGCTTGAAAATAAGTTGTATGCATAAGGAAATACCATTCAGATCCGCCTACATGATCACTAAGCAAAGAGTTCTAAGTGACAAACATAGTGTTGCATTAGTTGATGAACCAAACCCTGAGGCTTGTAAAAAGGCTAGAGAAGCTCATAAGGTAATGTATGATGGTAATGAGATCCTTAAGCCTAGACAAAAACCTAGTTGCTTACCGAGTGCACCGAGGAAGATAAGAAATCGATGAAGTCACTAGGGAGAAAATGAATAAGAAGCTAGAAGATCCTGAGTGTAAAAATAACAAGATAACGATAAAACCCCATGATTACACTAAGGAAAATTGGATATCCTTAAACATGTTTAAGCCTCGACTCTATTGACCCAACAAGTGTTCGAAAAAGGATATGGACTTGCAAAAGTCGAAAATCTTGTTGAAAATAATCCCCCTTGTAGGAAATTCCCTAAAGCGACTATGTATCCTCCAAATACACCAATGCATTTAGTTCCTAGAACTATTGCCACTAAGAGCAAGACCTTAATCACCCAATATGTTATTCTTCAACTATTTGTCGATTTTGAGAAAACTTGTAAGAAAAGGATCACACCCACGGGATAACTGAAGGGGAAAAGGGTTTTGAGCAAACAAAAGAATGCTATCTAACCGAGGTCATGCCTTTCTTTAAACAACTAAAAGATCATTTTGAGAGTCTTAAAAAGGGATAAAATCAGATATTAAAGAAATGAAAAGGAATTTGATGCAATGATAGTTGAGGTTAGTGACTATGAGCGAGAATTAAAATATAATGAGATTGAGAGGAAGAACTTGCATACCTTGAATGAGAATCTTATTTCGGAATGTATTACTCAAGATGTGTTTTACACTGCTACTAATTGTTCCATTAATGCTTCTCAATTTCATGAATTATCTCTGCTCAAAGTCTCCCATGATAGTGTCATTAAGCTTGAAAAACTAATTCTAAATTGCATGAGAAAATTGAATAGGATGATCATGATAACCTGGTGAAACAGTTTTCTAAATTGGAAGTTGAGCATCTTGCTTTGCAATTAAAATATCAACATCTAAAAGAAAATGTTAAAACCTCAAATATCAAGACATCCTTGGATGCTCCTGAATTTGATGCGTTGTTTGAAATTAGCAAACGTGATGAACGATTCGAGCTCATTGTAACACTCCATCGTAAGATTGAGAACCCAAGTCTCACAACCGAAAGGTGAAAAGAAGGATGTGACTGGTTCCCATATGCCTCCACCTTTAGATTCTCAGAATTTCCAACTTCAAAACATTATTGATAACTTGCAAAAGAAAATAATTGTTCTAAAGCTGAAATTTCAAAGGTTAATGATCAACACAAAGAGTTATGTGATTCATTTAAAGTTAATCATGATAAACAAATTGAAAGGATAACTTCTTTACTTAACGAGATTGAGAATCTGAAGCGTGAGGTGAAAGGAAAGTTGCCAATCCCCAATTGAAAATATTATGTTCCTAAGGTTTCTGATTGTGATAAGTATGCTATCGATATGTTATATATTCCCCCGCCCATTAGGAATAATGAACTCGCACATAAAGCATATCTCTCGTACCTTAAGGAAAGTTTGAAGGGTCTCCGTGAGATGGTTGAAGATGAAAGATTAGAAAAACCTTTTGATAGTACTATAGCCTATGCTTGCATGGATGCCAAACGATCTCAGGAACTCTTAGAGTATGTAATTCTCACAAGTCCGACATCTAGCAATAGGCGAGATAGAATAGTGGTGCCTTGTTCTATGCCTAAAGCCAAGCATGTGACCCTTGATATGCCTTGTTCCATGTCAAAATTCAAGCAAACAACCTGTGATGTGCCTCCTAGAATTTCGTGATCCCAAAGACTTCTAGACCGTGAATGCATAAAGTAGTAAAGCCATGTAATGTTCCCATCGTTACTTCTACAGATGTTAAGATTGACACTAAAGTTAGCGTGTCAAAACCTAGAAGCTATGCAAAGAAGGATAGGATTACGCAAACTAAAAGTGATCATGATAAGGAAGTGAAAGAACACCATAGGGACAAGAAGTTTGATTTGAACAAAAAGAATCGTGTTAGTTCTAGTATTAGCTCTAAGCTTACTAAAATTAATTGAGGCGATCCGCCAGTAACAGTCAAGCTAAATCACACAAGCCGGCCACTTGTGAATGGCAGACCGTAATCAGCTTAAAACTGCTCAAGCACGAATGCAATGAAGATCAGAGGAATATAGTGTATTCCTGGGTCGTTAAGTCCCACGGAGGATGAATTGGCATTTAAACAACTTCAGATGATAGAATGATCACTAAGGATAGTGATCAGTAAGGATTTTGATGGAAAATTACCTAAAGGAAAGATCTACAAATGAAAGTTTACTTAAATGCAAATTAAAAGAAATTTAAAAAGTTAAAATCTATTAAATAAACGCTATCACTATTTTTACAGATCGATGAACGCTTATTTTATAAAACAAAATAACTTAAATAAACTATTTAAACTAAAATGTAAACTCAAATTATCTAAAAACGTGGTTTAAAATAAAAAGAAGTTACGTTTAAAAATTACGTTGATAAGCAAAAAAACGTAAAATTTAAGAAATAAAAGGCCTACGAATGTAAAACTAATTTTATTACGTACTATATGACAAAAGAAAATTTTAGAAAAAAGATTTATATTTTTTTGACTTTTATATTTTTTATTATGAATTAATTAAGTTTTTACACTAATTAAATGTTTAAAAATACTAAAACTTATTGGAAAAATCTGAAACTTTTTTATAAAATACTTTATACTATTAAAAAGATAAGAAAAATACAAAATGTGAAAAAGGTATTATAAATAAGCCACAAATAAGCAAATAAGCTCGTATAAGCTTATAATGAAAACTAGGTTAAATACTAAGTTGTGTAAGAAAATAACGAGAAAGACCCAAGGGCGTAATGGCATACAGTGCACACCACTATCATCCCCATAAGGAGAGGTCTCGTGTTCGACCCCCTCTCCCTTTTGCAAAACATTTTTATTTTTGGATTTTCTTTTACAGACTTATTATACACAAGAAAATAAGCAACTTTTATAACTATGACTTTTTCTAAAAACAACTTATAAGCACTCTAATAAGCAAAGGATTTTTTCACAGTTGGCTTTTTAATGGAAATAAGCACAAGATCAAAGCTAAATGACTAATAAGCTATGGAATAAGCAAAAGGTTAACTGAGATAAGCTAGGTGACTTTAAATAAGCTATATTAACAACTGAACATGCAAGTTTAAATAGGAAATAAGCATTGATTAAGCACTAAATAAGCAAAATTCACCACTGTTACACAGTGAACTATTGGTTTTCTAGGCAACTTCTAGCTTAATTTTAAGCACTTATATGAGCTAAGGAATGAAAATAAAGACTGGTACAAGCTAGTATACCATTGAGCTTTCCAAAAATCTAAAATACTAAGCTTAGCTTACACTAATAAGCTTGGTAGAAGCTCTAGAAAAACCGGTAAAACCACCGAGTGATCGTGTTCACAAAATGGGACAACTTGAAAGCTTATTGTTCCCCTAGAGAATAAGCTACAAAATGGAAAATTGAACTTGGGACCTTAAGAGGGCTTGGTTAGCTTCCCAAATAACTAAATTTTACAAACTATGGTTATCTTATGAGCTTTTTAGAAGCTTATGAACATGGTCCCAAATCTGTGCACAGGGCACAATTCAGTTAAGGTGGTCAAAAGAAGCTAATTAAAAAGCTATCTATAAGCTAATTTTATAAAACCTAGTATTTTTATATTTTTCTTTAGCAGCTAAATATTAATATGCCAAAAGGATTTAGGCTAAATCCTAATATTTAATCCTATATAAAATTATACTTTTTATTCAAAAACGACTATATGAAAATTTGACTTTTTGATTAATACTAAAAGTTTGACTTAACTGAACTTACAACTGATTCTATTGACTTATTATGTTATAATAAGTTGTAATAAGGTGAGATTAAGCTAGAGTACTAAATTTTAAGCTAATGTGATGGGATTTGCATTCCAAACTCTTAACAGTGAACTAACAAAATGAATTAAGAAGCTATTTTGACTTTTTACAAACTAAGTACTGGTTTTTATACTTGTACTGTTTTCTTAGACACTAGTATAACAGGTAACACTAATAAGCAATAATATAAACAACCTTTAACTCCATTTACACAGTGAATCCAAACACTCCTTTTTAAGGCAGTTTTGAAGCTTTTAGTACTAAAACAAACTTTTAAACCAAGTAATCTATTTATTAACTAATATTAACTATATTAAGACAGTATTAAACTAAAATTAACATATTTTAAACACTTAGACTAAAAATTGCAAATTATGAGAAAATTGCTTACAAGATGAGTTATTGCACAAACTGAGAACTGAGGATTGATATCACACCTTATTGCTTCCCAAGAAGCTCTATACCAGCAAACATTCCAAAATCAACACTGCATCATTGTCTTGATCATTTCTCCATATGATTTTTATTTTCCACTAATTTATAGGTATTTTTGGTGATTTCTTCTTTTTGATACTAGATTGATTTTAAAGATAACTAAAAGCTTGAATAAGCTTTCTTGGAACTTACATGGTCTTACTTAGTCCATAAAAACAACCAACAACAACATTCGAATCATATCAAGATATTTTGAACATGAAATTTTGCATAAACTGAAAAGTATCTTAAAACTGAAATTGAAAATGAAAAAGGTTCTCAAACACTTTAAATAGCTTAAACAAGATACTTGGAAAGATTAAATTGTACTGGAAATTAAGATTGAACTAAAACGACATTAAACTAAACTAAACTACACTACTTCCTACTACTCTTTTTCATCTCTGCTTCTCCTCTATATATGGATGACCCAAATGTATCTCCCCACGTTCCTTGCTCTTTCCCAAGTCTCAATTTGACCATTGATGCAGTCAAAGTGATCCTACCCGTTTAAATGATTTTGGCGCCAAAAGTCATGCAAGTAGATTGAGGCGGTTTGGGTACAATTAATGCATCTTGTATGCTTGTAGAGGTGGAGGGAACAAGTTGAGAAGCTTTTTGAGCTTGGGGGTCAAGTAGGTTGAGTTGCAGAAGAAAAACAGGGGAAAGGGTGAAAAAGTGGTGGGGATGCATTTATTATGGAGTGGGTTGAGGTGAGGTGATGTAGGGGAGTAGTATGTGAGGTGGAGACAGTGGAGGGGAGGTGGCACAAAACCATGGTGGTTTTGAGTTTACAGAGTTGGGAGTGAGGGGTGAACAGCACTCGGTATTTTTGTTTTTAAATAATTGGGCCGGGTCATGTATATTGGGTTGGGTTGGTTTTGGGCTAGCCGGGTTTAGATTTAATATAGGATCCGTTTGGTTTAAGTTAAATAACAAGGACCAACTATGCAATTTTAGCAATCTTGAAGGTTTGATCTTGAACATTTTCCAAAGCTCTCACAAGGACTAAAACTGCCAAATGTGATTAGTACAAGGACCTATATTGATAATTTCCATTTTTGTAAATCCAGGGACCAAAACTGTCAAGTTTGAAACTTGAGGGACCAAAAATGTAATTTCTCCAAAGTTTATCATAAGGACCAATCTTGTCATTTATTAATAGTATAAGGTTAATATTTGATAGTTTTCACTTTTTTAAATTAACCAAGGACTATTATTGACATTTTTCAAAGTTAAGGGACCAAAGTTGTCATTTTGTGATTTTTGAACTTTAAAGGATTTGTTTTGACAACTTTTGAATCTCAAGGACCTAAAATGATATTTTACAAGTTTTTGAATTACCAGGGACTAATTTTGACAACTTTTATAACTTGGGGGACTAAAACTGCCAATTATGCAAACTTGGTACGTTTTTCACCAGATTTTGATGTTTTTGCATTTAAAACATATAAAACACTTGTTTGTGATATTTTCATCATTTTGATGCATTTCGAGTGTTTTCGATGTTTTGGCATTCTAACAGTATAAAAATAATGAGTATTTAGACACTCATCAATCCCCCACACTAAGATATTGCTAGTCCCTAGCAATGATTTATGAAAGGTTAATGGATTTTATCTCTTTACCAAAAGCCATTACTTCTGGAGTAGCCAATTGTTTCAGTTCAAGTAAGAACTTTGGTACAATGATAACCAAATGATTTTGAGCAAATCATAAGCTTTCAACGGATTTGATTTGTCTTTACCGTCCGCACCTCGACTAGCCAACTCTTTGATAAATTATCAATATTATCTTTGGTGAGCCGATTACCAATTATGGATTTTCCACTGCCTTTACCACAAGCCATAAACTTGGGGGCTAGCCAACTCTTCACTTTTAAGGATATGGTGAGCTGAATACCATACAATTTTGGGCAAATTGCAAGCCATATAAACGGATTTGAGAAATCTTTACCAAGAGCCGCTTGCTCTTGGATTAGCCAATCCTTATGTGGGTTAGACATGGTGGACTGATTACCATTTGTTGTGTTTAGTACATAGTACTTCCACTAAAAAATTTTAAAATTTGGCCATTTTGGGGAAAAAGGGACTAAAAGGGTACATTTATGATCAAATTCGCCAGAATTTCCCCCCCACACTTAGAAATGAATATTGTCCTCAATATTCAAAGTGTGGAAACACAACAATTATTCTCTTTTTTTAATATTTACAAATTTTTTTTTTTTTGAAATTTATATACAACATGTGGGCATCTCCCCACACTAGATGGTACACACGTGAAAACCCATGTTGTGCTTGCTAATGTTTTTGATTCCCGAGTCACTAGCTTGACTCGACCCCGAATTAATTTGTTCATGGGAAGTAAGTGGAAGAAACAATCTCCATCGGACTTTCATTCAAGATGTTTGTATAAACATTGAAGTACGCGAAAGTTCCACACCGATGAGATAAAGACGAACCGCTCAAAAATGATAAATGAAAATGCCGGGTCAAAGATAATGTCTTCATTCCCAAGGAGTGAAGAAACAGAGAAGTCACGGGATATATAAAGAAAAGAAAGAAAATCATGATAAAAATCATGACTAACTCTTCATCCTCAATAGGAGAATTCATAGTTTCATGAATCTCCTCAAGTTAAGCTCGCTTGATCAAGACATATTATGGGAATGTCTAGATCAAAGTGGAAATTATCATATTCCTGCGAGATATGATATGAGTGAGTTCACCAGCGAACTCCTCGTGAAGAGAATCAATCACAAGATGTAAATCTATGAATTCTTGTTCCATCAGAGACTCATCACTATCCTCAGTCTGAGTATCAAAGAGTGGATTCTCAGAAATTAAAGTGAATTCAGAGTCGAATTCAAATAGAGGATTGGTGACGGTAGTTTTGAATGTTTCAGGAACAAAGTGATTAATATTCTCAATTGGACTGTTAGGGTGAGAAGTGAGTGAACGATCATTATCAAGGAGACTTTCGTCTCTCCCATCGGCTTTGAAATCAGAAAGACTATCATTACTTTTCGATGAAAGTGGATTAATGTGAGTGAGTTCATCGGTGAACTCCTCAAGATGATCATCGACGTGGGAGTGATGCCTCAACGTACTCGATGTTTTCATGAGAAGTACAATCGTCGCTAACATCGGAGAAAGTTTCAAAATGATCTTTTGAACACTCAAGAGGGGAATAGTATCACACACATGATCAAGTTCCTCGTGACTCTCGATTGGGACAAGGACCTCAACACTAGACTTTATAAATTCATCCGATTCCTTTTCGTGAACAAGTGTCAAGATACTCATCCCCCATGTTCAGAGAGTGAGTGTGAACCTCGGGTGTGATAACAGCAGATTGAGGGAGTTTAGAAGGACTAGCATACATATGTTTTATACTTAACATTTGTTCTTCTGCTAGTAATTCCATCATAGTCTTTTCTCCCCGATTTTCCACGGAAGGAATTTCAACTGATGAATTTGATGAATCTGTACATAATTCACTAATATCAAGGGTAACATCATCATCATCATCATCGTGAATGAAACGGAATCGAGCTAGATTTGAATGTTTTTGTAGTCTAATTGATTCCCTAACAGTGTTTTCAATGGCAATCTGGGAATCTAATTTAGCGACCGTTCCTCCGCTAACAATTCTTCCATGGATTTCTCGTGTGACGAGCCTAATCCTCCTTAAGTTCTTTTAATAACTCAAGACTCTTCAAGAGAAGGTCCGTCAGTAGTTTCATGAGGAGTTGCTTGAATCATTTGGTATTGTGGAGGTTGGTCTTGAAACGAAGAGTCGTAATTGTTACAAGGAAATGGATTCCTTGTTTGACAATCGAGCTAGAATGAGGACCTTCACAATACTCACAACAAGAAAACCGATGTGGTTGTGGAGTCATATGTGTGGTAGTCATAATTGTTATCGTGAACCCGCTCATAGACAAGCGTGTTTCCCGATTGACAATCGAATCAGAGTGTGAACCATCACAAGATCACACAAGATAATCTGCCGAAGTCTCACAGGTGGTAGTGGCGATGGAATAAATCAGTTGTGTTATGGTAGGAATAGGGATCTGGTTATAGACAGCCCGCTTCCCGATTCCACCACGCTAAAACTGGGGCAATTGCCACCATTATAAGGACCACCACACCATTGACAACCAAGAGGGTGAGGATAAGACATAGAAAGAATCAAATGGTTCTAGAGGGTAAGAAATGAAGACTCAAAAAGGTAAGAGGGTAAAGAGGAATATTTTTGGTATTTTTGAAAAACATGTTGTAAAAACAAAGAATGAAAATATTTTTGGAGTTGTTAACACTTTAGGAAAAGTGTTAATGAACTTTTTGATTTATATAACTTTACAAAAACTGTTTACAAAAGGTGGTATATGTGCAAGAATGGATCTGGAAATGCTTAAAACACGCTAACAAATTTCTCCCGGCGGCCAAATTTGATCCGCTGAGTCAGTCAAGCTAAATCACTCAAGCCGCCACTTGTGAATGGCGGAATCGTAATCGCCTTAAAACCGCCAAGCACGAATGCAATGAAGATCAGAGAATATAGTGAATTCCCGGGTCGTTAAGTCCCACGGAGGATGAATTGGCGTTTAAACAACTTCAGATGATAGAATGATCACTAAGGATAGTGATCAGTAAGGATTTTGATGGAAAATTACCTAAAGGAAATATCTACAAATGAAAGCGACTTAAATGCAAATTAAAAGAAATTAAAAAAAATAAAATATATTAAATAAACGCTATCACTATTTTTACAGATCGATGAACGTTTATTTTATAAAACAAAATAACTTAAATAAACTATATTAACTAAAACGTAAACTCAAATTATCTAAAAACGTGGTTTAAAATAAAAACGAAGTTACGCTTTAAAAATTACGCTAGAGCGCAAGCAAAAACGTAAAATTTATGAAATAAAAGGCCTACGAATGTAAAACTAATTTTATTACGTACTATATGACAAAAGAAAATTTTAGAAAAAAGATTTATATTTTTTTGACTTTTATATTTTTTATTATGAATTAATTAAGTTTTTACACTAATTAAATGTTTAAAAATACTAAAACTTATTGGAAAAATCTGAAACTTTTTTATAAAATACTTTATACTATTAAAAAGATAAGAAAAATACAAAATGTGAAAAAGGTATTATAAATAAGCCACAAATAAGCAAATAAGCTCGTATAAGCTTATAATGAAAACTGGGTTAAATACTAAGTTGTGTAAGAAAATAACGAGAAAGACCCAAGGCGCAATGGCATACGTGTACACCACTATCATCCCCATAAGGGAGAGGTCTCGTGTTCGACCCACTCTCTTTTGCAAAACATTTTTATTTTTGGATTTTCTTTAAGACTTATTATACACAAGAAAATAAGCAACTTTTATAACTATGACTTTTTCTAAAAACAACTTATAAGCACTGAATAAGCAAAGGATTTTGTCACAGTTGGCTTTTTAATGGAAATAAGCACAAGATCAAAGCTAAATGACTAATAAGCTATGGAATAAGCAAAAGGTTAACTGAGATAAGCTAGGTGACTTTAAATAAGCTATATTAACAACTGAACATGCAAGTTTAAATAGGAAATAAGCATTGATTAAGCACTAAATAAGCAAAATTCACCATCTACACAAAGTGAACTATTGGTTTTCTAGGAAACTTCTAGCTTAATTTTAAGCACTTATATGAGCTAAGGAATGAAAATAAAGACTGGTACAAGCTAGTATACCAGCTGAGCTTTCCAAAAATCTAAAATACTAAGCTTAGCTTACACTAATAAGCTTGGTAGAAGCTCTAGAAAAACTGGTAAAACCACTGAGTGATCAGTGTTCACAAAATGGGACAACTTGAAAGCTTATTGCAGCCCTAGAGAATAAGCTACAAAATGGAAAATTGAACTTGGGACCTTAAGAGGGCTTGGTTAGCTTCCCAAATAACTAAATTTTACAAACTATGGTTATCTTATGAGCTTTTTAGAAGCTTATGAACATGGTCCCAAATCTGTGCACAGGGCACAATTCAGTTAAGGTGGTCAAAAGAAGCTAATTAAAAAGCTATCTATAAGCTAATTTTATAAAACCTAGTATTTTTATATTTTTCTTTAGCAGCTAAATATTAATATGCCAAAAGGATTTAGGCTAAATCCTAATATTTAATCCTATATAAAATTATACTTTTTATTCAAAAACGACTATATGAAAATTTGACTTTTTGATTAATACTAAAAGTTTGACTTAACTGAACTTACAACTGATTCTATTGACTTATTATGTTATAATAAGTTGTAATAAGGTGAGATTAAGCTAGAGTACTAAATTTTAAGCTAATGTGATGGGATTTGCATTCCAAACTCTTAACAATGAACTAACAAAATGAATTAAGAAGCTATTTTGACTTTTTACAAACTAAGTAATCGGTTTTTATACTTGTACTGTTTTCTTAGACACTAGTATAACAGGTAACACTAATAAGCAATAATATAAACAACCTTTAACTCCATTTACACAAAGGAATCCAAACACTCCTTTTAAGGCGCGTTTTGAAGCTTTTAGTACTAAAACAAACTTTTAAACCAAGTAATCTATTTATTAACTAATATTAACTATATTAAGACAATATTAAACTAAAATTAACATATTTTAAACACTTAGACTAAAAATTGCAAATTATGAGAAAATTGCTTACAAGATGAGTTATTGCACAAACTGAGAACTGAGGATTGATATCACACCTTATTGCTTCCCAAGAAGCTCTATACCAGCAAACATTCCAAAATCAACACTGCATCATTGTCTTGATCATTTCTCCATATGATTTTTATTTTCCACTAATTTATAGGTATTTTTGGTGATTTCTTCTTTTGATACTAGATTGATTTTAAAGATAACTAAAAGCTTGAATAAGCTTTCTTGGAACTTACATGGTCTTACTTAGTCCATAAAAACAACCAACAACAACATTCGAATCATATCAAGATATTTTGAACATGAAATTTTGCATAAACTGAAAAGTATCTTAAAACTGAAATTGAAAATGAAAAAGGTTCTCAAACACTTTAAATAGCTTAAACAAGATACTTGGAAAGATTAAATTGTACTGGAAATTAAGATTGAACTAAAACGACATTAAACTAAACTAAACTACACTACTTCCTACTACTCTTTTTCATCTCTGCTTCTCCTCTATATATGGATGACCCAAATGTATCTCCCCACGCCTTTGCTCTTTCCCAAGTCTCAATTTGACCATTGATGCAGTCAAAGTGATCCTACCCGTTTAAATGATTTTGGCGCCAAAAGTCATGCAAGTAGATTGAGGCGGTTTGGGTACAATTAATGCATCTTGTATGCTTGTAGAGGTGGAGGGAACAAGTTGAGAAGCTTTTTGAGCTTGGGGGTCAAGTAGGTTGAGTTGCAGCAGAAAAACAGGGGAAAGGGTAAAAAAGTGGTGAGGATGCATTTATTATGGAGTGGGTTGAGGTGAGGTGATGTAGGGGAGTAGTATGTGAGCTGTGGAGACAGGTGGAGGTGGAGTGCACAAAACCATGGTGGTTTTGAGTTTACAGGTTGGGAGTGAGGGTGAACAGTACCTCGGTATTTTGTTTTTAAATAATTGGGCCGGGTCATGTATATTGGGTTGGGTTGGTTTTGGGCTAGCTAAGGGTTTAGATTTAATATAGGATCCGTTTGGTTTAAGTTAAATAACAAGGACCAACTATGCAATTTTAGCAATCTTGAAGGTTTGATCTTGAGCATTTTCCAAAGCTCTCACAAGGACTAAAACTGCCAAATGTGATTAGTACAAGGACCTATATTGATAATTTCCATTTTTGTAAATCCAAGGACCAAAACTGTCAAGTTTGAAACTTGAGGGACCAAACATGTAAATTCTCCAAAGTTTATCATAAGGACCTATTTTGCCATTTATTAATAGTACAAGGTTAATATTTGATAGTTTTCACTTTTTAAATTAACCAAGGACTATTATTGACATTTTTCAAAGTTAAGGGACCAAAGTTGTCATTTTGTGATTTTTGAACTTTAAAGGATTTGTTTTGACAACTTTTGAATCTCAAGGACCTAAAATGATATTTTACAAGTTTTTGAATTACCAGGGACTAATTTTGATAACTTTTATAACTTGGGGACTAAACTCCAATTATGCAAACTTGATAATGCTTTTTCACCGATTTTGATGTTTTTTTGCATTTAAAACATATAAAACACTTGTTTGTGATATTTTCATCATTTTGATGCATTTCGAAAGTGTTTTCGATGTTTTTGGCATTCTAACAGTATAAAAATGATGAGTATTTAGACACTCATCAGAGGCCTTATGTTGTCTGCAAAACTTGCAAAAAATGTTTAATTTCTGGTAATCATGATAAATGTGATGTGTTATTTCTGAGGTCTAAGATTCATAACCCGGTTAAGAAAGTTTGGAGAGCGAAACAGATTAAGCAATCTCGAAACCTACAGGGAAGATTTTTACCAATGTAGGATTTCAGTGGAAGCCAACAGGTCGAATATTCACGAATGGCAAACCTTGCCCCTTAACTAGATCCACTATGCCTAGAGTAGTACCTGTTAAGGTTTGGAAGCCAACTGGTAGAATAATCCCATTAAGCACAAAATGTCCCTCGACTAAGTCCGATGCTTCTACTAGTTTAGCTCCTAGTGACAATGACATTGCACCTAGGGTTTCTGCTGATTCAAAGATTGTTTGTGCTAACCAAAAGGACCCCATGAGCACGTGGGAATCCAATGTTTCCAATTCTCGTCTTCGTCATTGTCCAAAGCAGGTCGTACAAGTCGTCCCTTGGTATTTGGATTGGGCGCTCTAAACATATAATCGGGCTCTAAACAATGACGCCTCTCACATCGATTCAGGCCTCGTACTTCATCATTATGGCGTCTGCAGATAACACTTCAGCCCCGCTCTTCAAAGAAAAGAAAGGTGTACGCTTCAAAGGCGCTTTATCTTCAAATGAAGAGAAATCTTCATGTTTATGACCATTATCATCGACATTCTTCATCAACAAGCTTCATGTTTTCCCACGCCTGTCAACCCTCGTGGATCTACGTTCATTGGTGTATATTCTTATTCACTTGTTCAAATCAAAATGGCAACTTCAGATGCAATTTTTGAGAGGGAGAAGAGTGCATATACTACATGTTGATGGATGCTTGATTTATGGTCGTATGACTCTCCTTCAACGCCTAATGCTTCACCTACTAAGGATAACTGGGATTCATTGTTTTTCAAAGATATGTTTGATGAGTACTTTCAATCTCCAAACTTAATGTTGATCATCTAGTTTCAAGCTCATGCTCTAGTTTCTACTGACTCAACAGGTTCACCATCTAAGAAGTACTTCTCAGAATTCTCAAGAAACCTTATCTCCAATTACTTCACAAGGCGTGATAACGACTATCATGATGTTGTAGTTGCACTATTGAATAATGATCCGCTCTTTGGTATTCCTTTGCCAAATCCTCACGGATTATTGTTCCTCTCATGGTGCACGTTATAAATCAACCACATGAACATTAAGGAAAATGACTACCTCATCCGGCCGAAAACATTATTGGTGAATCTTCCGATCGGTTTCTACATGTATACCTTAAGGAAGAATGCATTGATGTTGAGGAATCATTTGCTCGTTCATTCAAGTGGGTCAACGTACATCCGATTGTATGTTTATTCACATATAGACATTTGACACAAGTTGATTACTTCAGAGTTAATCATGTATCACTTATTTGAGATTGAATTTGACCTTCACAAAGGCGTGTTCTTATTTGATAACTTGCTCGGGCTTAAGAATTTGAGTTGAAGGCTTGGTTTATCTAGTTACCGCCATGGAGTGGATGGTTGAAGACCGTTAACTATCACTATTAGGAGTTACGCTTGTTTTACCTGTCACATGCGATGACGATGTGGATAAGATCAAGAGGTGTTAATGTCTCATACCTTGTTTGAGTGTGAGTACTTAGAGATTTGCTTGAAGCATAGATTCTCGACACCGTTCTTCCATCTTTAAGTGCAAGCTTAAGACACAAATGCGGGAATTCACTTCGGTTCAAGTTTGGTATATTGGGTTTTTCTTCAACAATGGTCACTTCAAATTGTCTACATATGGGTTGATAAAGATAGTCGGAGAGAGTTTATGTAGCGCTTGATTCTCACAGATTCATTTGGGCTATTTGAGTTCTTCTCACAAGATTTCAAGTTTATGGATATATTATGTTTTCTGATTCGAGGTATCAAAACCATTTGGGGAAGGATATATTATTCCAACTATTTGGGGAAGTGGTCTCAGAGACCTTTGGTTTATGTTACTTCAAGTGTTCAGCTTGGAAGAAATGTGATAAGAATATTTGGAACGTGAGATGATACTGCCTATCGACATCTTATATACGGTTTATGATAAAGTGCTTCCGGTGATATGCACAACATGTTCACTTGATCGAGCTAATTCAGTTATTTCAGAGTTGACATCCACAGAGATGATTAGTAACTCAACATGTTACATGGATGTCATCGTCTCTACTCTTGTTGGGTACATGTGTACATTATGTCCTGATTGGTTATATGTTATATAACTGGAATGCACTTGGTAAAATGAAGATGTTGATATATTGTTCCCTAAATAGACAACTGGTCAATCTTGAAGAGTAAGGTGTACATCGGGATGCACACAGTTCATGTGATCGGTCGTAATCGCTAATCCGATTTGATAACCACTGATACGATCTATGTTTCAACTTGTTACTTCGGTGTTCTCGTGTTCTTCGTGGTGCCGAAGCTTCAATCAATGAGACCGCTTTGTATTCAACTCTACTTCTTATGGAAATGGTCTTTATTCGATGTTTTTCGGTTTGGGGGGAAGCTACCAAAGATTCAAATTGAGAAGGCTCATGTCCGGACGATTTTCTTAGAAGCCTCAATGCTTTGGTGGCTTAAAGTTTAAGAGAAGTTGATTCCTTTCTTCTACAACGTGTTGAACGATATCTTTATCTCGGTACTCATTTCATCATTCTCTTAAACTAATTTATCTCTTGTAAATATTTATTCAAAAAACAAAATACAAAATTATAAAACCTTCAAAAAATCAAATAGAAAAATATAAAACTTTCAAAATCCATAAAAATTTGAAAATTGATAAAATCTTCAAAAAAAATAAATATTGTCTTTTTGTCATGTTTCTCTCGATTCGATAATATCTACGGTCTTGATGTTGTCATTCAAAGAATGACACGGGACTTTAGATGTTGTTCAAATTTTTTTTATAAAAAAAAAATCAAAAAATCAAAAATTATTTTTGGGAGAAAGAGAAAAAATGGTTTATTGTCATTTCAGTGCAGAACCCGCTTTTTCAAGGAAAGAACAGAGCCATACTTTATCATGTTTTCAAAATTCCATGCTCGGATTCTTTAAACATTTATCTGCTGAAAACTAACCGCTTTGAAAAATAACTCAGTCTCTATTTTTGATAATCATCTGGACTTATTTGTCAAAATATCAATCTCTCAATCAACAACCTATGTCATTGATTGAGGGGGAGATTGATTTCAATTAAATTAAAAAGTTATTTGGCATTCAATTGTTTTCAAAAGATATTCAGGCATGTTTTATCAATGGAGTTTAAAGTCTTAAAATCCGATCATTATCAGTTAAAATGCTTTCATAATCAAGTCACAATTCTCCTTAAAAGCTTTCAAAATCAATTTAAATCTATAAGAGATTACAAATCTCAAATGATTTGATAATTGTCATCGGGGGAGAATGTGTGATTTAAATTGGATTTAAACTGATAATTCGGTAAATGGGTTTATAAGGATGTACAAGCTCTCCTTCCCACATGTGACAAACGATTTCAAATTTTCCATGCACATGTTGAGGGGGAGCATCTATCTTAAACCTATGATTTGAAACGTGATAACTTATCTCAAGGTGCAGGTTCCCTCTAGTATGTGCAAAACTCTTTTCAAATCTCGAGGCACATATTGAGGGGAGCAAAATCATGAAAACCTCATCCTTCCCCAAAATGCTTTATCTACTTGATTCGATTAGGGAAGTGATGTTGATATTTTTTGAAAATGGTAATCAAAGAAGTTAATTCTTTCTCTTGCCTCCGTGTGGAAAACTATTTCAAATACTTGATTCACATGTTGAGGGGAGTTCTTCTTCTAAAAATATCAAAAACAATTCGGTACAAAATGCTTTGATAAAATATCATAAGTATCCGGATTGATTTTCAAATGGTTTTCAATTGGTTCCTATGGCAGATGAACAATACCAAAAGACCGACCAACTTTACATTATGTATGGTGATATAAGGACGATAAGGTTAGGTATGTGTTCCCATGATCCGCCGGAACCGGAGGGATCTACCTGTGGGACTATCCACTAGTAGTGTAGAGTTCTTAGGTATGATGATAAAAGGAGAAAAATGAGATATGGGAAGAGTGCGGACTAAGATCTGAGCTAGTAATCGAATAAACCCAACAAAGTTCTAGTTATGAAGTCTCGGTAAGCACTGAAGGGGTTGAAGAATGAAAAGAATTGAATGAGAAAAGGGTGAAAACAAATAGCCCTCCATATATTCAACCTTAGGCGTAAAACCGGTTCAATTCATATGCTACCTTGATGGTAACATCGGTATTGAAGACAAGACGCCATGGACCCATGGACGCACCGCACTTCAACTTTCCAAACCACTCGAGTTCCTCTTAAAAGGACTTTTTTCATTCTCACGGGGAACCGACATTATCTATCGACTTTCTCTTAGAGATTGTTGATATTGAAGGAGGAGACCCTCTCCCTAGTCTCCGATATAGGATCCAAATATGCAAAAATTGAGTCTAGTGCCACGAGATCATCAATAAATCTCATTAGGACACTTTCAATGAAGACTCTCTGTTTCACACAATGTGGAAAGAGAGATTATATCTTGAGTCCTACGCATTATCCTTGTGGTATTGCCGTAACATCCGAGTGATGTGTTTACATATTCACTGTGAAGATGGAAAGCCTTCTGGAGCCAACATCTAACAAACTCTTGGTAGGTGGCATGTGAGATCTATTATACAGATCAACCATGTGACAACTGAACAGAAACAATGGGGCGATTCAATCTTTTGAATCAATCCTGTTCAAAGTTATGGATTGACGGATACCTTTAAAAACCGGTCTTTGTGCTTTAAAACTCTTTTCATTAGCACGTCGACGTGTACTAATTTTTCAAATCAAAAGGTGTTTTATGATTGATAATTGATTTTCATTAAAACCTTCGTAATATTGCAAAAACAATTTCTATTGAGCAATACACCCATTGTTTTTCAAATATCTTTTCATCAATCAAGTGGACGAAATTACCGGTTCACTCACTCCGTGTTGTCTTCTTTGAGACGCTCCGGCTTTGAGAACGACTAGAGCATCGCTAAACCCTGCCAAGGAAATTCTTCGAATTATACCTGATCATAGGCGTACTTGTACCGATCAACGGGAATCGTGGGCGCGTACTCAATTCATCGAAAGTGATCAAAGATACTTTCGTGCACTTTATTGCTAACCGTCTTATGCGTGTACCCCGACGCGTTGCGATCGTAATGGAGCAATCATCCATAGCCGCATGTTCACACAACACATTCATATCAAAAGATATCATGATTGGTGCATCAATGACTCTGATATTCTAACTCCATGCTTTTGCTACGCTTCTGCCAATATCATGAATCAACTAAAGCTTCCGCTACTCTGATGAGAAGATATCATGATCCGAAATGTGAGCATGTCGGTCCAAAAGTCACAACATCACATAATACCTACACCACAATGGATGTATCAGAGATTTTCTATTAGCCGATGATCTCAAAAGTCGGCTCAACATTATTATCACGCGGATCAAGAAAAGACCTCCACTTGATTAACCAAACATGCAATGAGTGGAATCGAATGACTACGAAGCTTCGGAGCAAAGTACTACATCAAGAATGCAAGATCAATTGTTAATGTAATATCCGATTGTATTCAATGTCATTTTATTATATGTTTGAGGTGACCTCCCTTAGGGGGAGATTGTTAGGAATTAGAAATTCCAGGTATTAAAGAGTCGGTCACCTCAAGTATATGTAATCGTTAGAAAGCTCGTAGTCATAGTAATTTTATGTTAAGTAGTATTTAGTTGTAACACCGTGGAGGACGGACGGGTCTTTACCCATCGTATGCCCGATCCACGTACCGTTGTGTGGCGCTTTATGTAAGACTATAAATACTCTCTACCTTCCAAGGTAGAGAGTTGGAGCTCATAATAAGATTTTTCTTTCTCTCACTAAGTTCCCTAAACCTCTAACTTTCTCTCTCCAGAACTCACCTTTATACGCCCACTTTGAGTTATGGTTTGATGTGTATGTGAAATCAAATATCCTACAATCATCAAGGACATTTCATATAGACTAGATGTAGTCTACATATCATCAATAACATCATTTCATATCGGTTCATGCATGGATTTGCATTTTTCAATTAAACGTTTATTTTCCTATTAAATAAACGCTATCGCGTAAACATTTATTTTGAACATTTGATCCGACACTTCCAAAAATTATTCCGATATATTTTTATACTCATATTAAGATTATAAAAATAATATTATGAGTTTACCCAGTGTTTTAAATTTATTTTGTATATAAATTATTATATTTATATAATTACTTACGCCAGTTCGTAAATACTACAAAATAATTATTATTTCACTCAATTTTTGTAAGGAATGTATTTTTATAATTTTTATGACTTCAATATATTCTATTTTGATCCATTAAAATTTATTTTTAGCTAACGCTAGCTTAAATGCTTAAATACATACACAAGTTACTAATTATCCTTAAGTTAACAAACCTTTACTTCTACATGTATTTACTTAACTACTCAAAATGAATCTACTCATTTTTTTTTTAGATATGTCGACCCAAGGGGTGACTCACACCCTTAATACAAATATCTAAAGTATACATACAATATATATTGTTTTTATATTCTACAAACCAACACATACATACATTATTTCAAGTGTGAAAAAAATATCCTCTCATCTCTTTCACTCCATGGAACCGGCCAAACAAGAAGAACATGAAGAAACCATAAATTTTTCTAGCTCAAGTGTTTATTTAAGTTCTATTAGTGATCTTGTTAAGGTTTTGAAATAAAAACCTCAAGAATTATTAAGCATACTTTTCTCAAAAACTCTTCAATCATTCAAGTAAGCATTTCATGGTCTTCATAACTCTTTCATATTTATCTTTATGTTATTTCGTCATTTTTGCAAGAAAACATGCATGTTACATATGAATTTATACCACTTTTAATGTTTTTATTACTTATTATGAAATATAATCATCCTATAATTATCCCTTGTAACATACCACTTTTGGTGATGTCTAGGAACCCATGACACCCTAAGAAGGTGTATGGTAGGATAAGAATAGCTTCGGCGTTGGTTTGAATTGGTTAGAATAGGTTTGGCGCGAGAAAAATTCATTTCGACAAGTCTAATTAAGGGTCTGTCCATATTTTTGAATTCTTGAATTTTCGACAGTAGATAAAAATTTTTGGCCTAGATATTTAGAAAATATACTTTAAAAAGAAAACGTGGCCGCTTGAACGGATTAAAACGGAGCTATAACGAAGAAGATATGAATTTTTCAAGTTTGATCGCACTAAAAGTGTAAAAACCATAAAATTCAGCATGTTACGTCTACTTTGTACGAGTCAAAAATGAGGCTTAGGTGTTATGAAATGTGTCGACTTATCAAAAATATATTAGTATACTTTGATACGAAACTAAGGACATATAAAACGTAGAAAACGGATTTGTAACGATTAAATTACACACATTTACACAAAGTTGCCGTAACTTTATTATATAAGAAAAACTAATATATTTCTATTAGACAAACCTTACGGCAACAAGAGACCATGTTGAGAGTCGTTTTTAACATTGATGTAGTACTTTTTATAAAGTGATGTCTTCTAGTAAAAGTAAGTTCGCCAAACATATTTTCCAAAATGTCCAACCGTTCATCAAGCGGAGTTGTAACGAATAAAATACGGTCACTTAAACTTTGCCGAAAACCATCCTTAAACAATATTTTGGATACAAGTACCATACTTCACCTATACTTTTCTCCATGATCGAGACCTCTATGATGAAAACTTAAATGCTAAAACTTTGAGATAATGATACAAGCTTCCCAAAACCGTTGAGTTTGTTTCCTAACACTCGACGTGCACCATTTTACGACTAGCTTTTCGAGACCGATTAGTCACTTTCATGAAATTGTCAAATGACATTATTTTACGACGAAAAGTTATAGTTTCCTAATAAATCACTAAACGACTATTGTAGGATGTTGATTCAACGTATATATTTGTAAAGTATTTTATAACATGACGAGATGTCATAAACATATATTTCGACGATAAATTCTATTTTCAAAAACGTAAAAGTGGTATAGATTACATGTGGATTTGCATGCACGACATTGTTTCATGATTTACATTAGAACATATCATTCATAATAGGTCACGGTCAGAGGTTGCGCCTCATTTCAGTATTGCCATTATATCATCATAATCATTGCAACAGGTGAGTTTTCATAGCCCCGATTTACTCAAGTTTTTACTTTATTTCAAACCTATGGGGGAGAATACTTTGCACATCATTTTTACTACGATACCAAGTATATCAAATTCATTACATTGCTTAAGTTACCTCATGCCAATTGAATGTCCCCATTATATAACATGAACCGTTAATTTCATAGAAGCGAGGGTGAGTGGATAGATCTATCGAGGGTGACTCCTCCATCCGGGTTTGGTGGATTCCAACTGGTTAAACGGATGCATTTCATTTAATATCATTATTTGAGTTGTTTGGCAAACACTCGGTTGGGGCGAACATCATGATCAGTCTAGTTTCGGTGTCATGGACTTATAGCAATTGTAACATTTTTGTGACATATTTGTCATACATAATTTATACTTGTGGTAGTCGTATTAAACATTTACCTAAACTCTATGAACTCACTCAACCATTGTGTTGACACTTTTAGCAATGTATTTTCAGGTAACTAAGACATTCGCACCATGGCACGAATAAGGAACCCTCATAGAGTCACGGCGTCGACGCGTCTCATTGTATTTTATGACACTTTAAAACATCGTTTGAATTGTAACAAATTTATTTCCGCACAAGTTGATTTTCATTTGGGACCTATACTTTGTAAACTCTGATTGTTTTATTAAATCAAACGTTGTGTTTTCCAAACGACACTTTAGGTCGTTCAATATAACTGTGATTGTGATGCTATGACAGTCAATCCCGTGAATTCCATTCCGCTGCAAAACAGGTAATTTGGGGGTGTGATGATTGGCATCGAGCTTCGGTTATAGAAAACTAGGTTGCATCATTGACCCTAGACTATAACTACATCATCATAGCATCTCATCATTTCATCATAAGTGCATAGTCACTATACATGCGGTTTCATACGCACATTTTGCGAGTTATTTACTTTCATTTCAAATCGATTGTCACATTAATGCCTTCAGATACCCATCCCATCACTTTGACATGGAGAATGCCCTGTCATTCCCTATCACAATTTTAACATCAGTTGACTCAACACCAATAACATCAGATGATGAGACTGAACCCTTTTAGGAGGATGAAGTTGCACCTACACCATCGCGATCACTATTGATTCACCGTAG
>OU343221.1:134572310-134641955 GCA_910596185.1 Chrysanthemum makinoi
CCTCCTTTTTCACTACCAGTCCCCATCAGGAACTTTTGAGTGGAATCCTGAATTTTACACATTTTATCATTAAAACTGACAATCACATTATTATCTTTAGACAACTTATGAACAGATAACAAGCACACATGATACCCTAGAACTACCAGCACATCTTTTAAAATCAGATTATTTCCAAACTTAAAACTTCCAATTTGTTTAACACATTACCTTGATCCCATTAGGATGTGCAACTGTAAGATTTAGATGAGATACTTCCATTATATCATAAAGATGTGTAGCACAAAAAGTTATATGCTGACTAGCTCCTGAATCAATAATCCATCCAATATAAGTACTATAGGTACTTATATTAGAATTGAAATTAAAGAATCTACATGTAAAGAAACTAATCACATAGTTTGAAGCAATAACACACTGCAACACTAGCATGAGCCTTGCTAGTATCACTGAACCACTAAGTAAAGACATTAATCACGTTATCTTGATCACTAGTAGAGTATGAGTAGTACTCTTACTAGTATCAGTCTTATTCTCTGTCACACTATTAACATTGCCTTTTTTAACAAAACCAGGTGGATAACCAACTAACTCATAACATCTGTCAATAGTATGACCACTCATATTACAATGCTTGCATATCAGATTTGACACCCTGCCAAATCTCCTATTATTATTACTTCTATTAGAATTCCAGTTATTGTTTTGAGTATTACTAGTATATGGCTAAGCAGCAAAGGCTGCAGCCCCATTCTTAACAGACTTACTAGTCATATGGCTATTTCTATGTGACTCATCTCTAGATAGAGTAGCAAAAGCACTCTTAACATCAGGCAAGGGATCAGTAGTAAGAATAAGACTTTTAATAGAACTAAAACTATCATCAAGACCCATGAGAAACTGCATCAGTCTCAGAAGATCTGAATGCTTTTTCAAAGTGGGAGCAGTTTCACAGATACATGTAGGTAAAGCAACCAGAGAGTCAAATTGTCTCCACAAAGCATTAAACTCATGATAGTACTCAGAAAGACTCATTCCTGATTGAGTTAAAGTATGTATTTTATGATGTAGATTATATATCACAGAACCATCTTCTTTATTATAAGTTTCACTTAATTCATCCCAAACAGATTTAGCATTCACAGAAAACACTTGACCTTTATAAAGGTCTTGTGAAATACAACCAAGAATCCAAGATAACACAACTTGAGTTACACCTATCCCATTGTGTGCGATATAGAACATCAGTGGAATTTCTAACACATTTTCCATTAATGAATCCAAGTTTATTTCTAGTATGTAAAGCCAACTGCACAGCAGCAGACCAGACCTTATAGTTCTCAGTACCTTCAAGTTTGAAGGTAATCAACTGAGCACCAATGTCTTGAGGATGTAAATATAATGGGTCATATATATCCAGTTTTAATTCACTACTTCCCCCTTGGGGACCCTTGCCCCTGTCTTCATTACCATCAACCATAATGAAAAACAGAAAGAAACAATAATAACAACACAAATAAGAACCAGAAAAACAGCAACACCTTGTAACTCCTCAATCACAATTAACCACCAAACAGTCTCAACCAACTCCAACAAACAAATCCCTTGATCTACTCAACCACCACAATCCTAATCAATAAAAAACCTAAGAAAAAACCTAAAAGAGGGAGAGAGAGGTGTTACAACAGCGCAAGCTTCCAAACAAATATCCAAGAAAAGGATCAAGAAGATCCAACCAAAACAACACAGCACAGCGGAAATACACCTTCAGATCTGAAAGATCTGATATCAACAAACCAATATCAACACTCAGACTCACAAGATCTACACGTATAGATCAAGACCCCCAAACTTTGAAGAAACCCTAGTTTACAAAAAACTTTACAATCTTTTTAAAATCACTTCGGCATAGAGAACCTGGCTCTGATACCATGTAGAAATTTATAACACCAAAGTAATTTGAATCAAACAATACAATTTTGATAGTGAACCCAGCCAACCACCCCTTGGCTCACTCTTATTATTAATCAAATGATATGATATCAGTTTACAATACAAAGAAAGTTTTAGATGAAAACAATACACAAACTAGGGTTTCTCTTATTCTCAGATACACACGAGAGAAGAGAAGTAAACACACAGAGATGAATGAATGAAAATTATGAGAGATAACAACTAGACTTCAGCTTTTATAGCCTCAAGAATGAGAAGACTTCTTTTGGACATTGATCTTTCAGACTTGACAATAATAGTCCTTCATCTTTCTGAAACTAAGCAAATAATGCTTATCTTCAACGCAAGTTTATGATAAGGTCTTATAAATATTTTACAGGTGCAAAAATTGCAGGCTGACAAGTGTGAAAAGGTTCTATTTAATTTCCAAGATAATTCATCTATAGGAAACCTGTTTGTTTTTGCAATAAACTAATCTCTCTTTCTTTCAATGAACAGTTGCTCTCGCTAAGAAATGTGAACGAAACGAAACATCATATGATATCTGCGAAAGAGGCTATATATGACTCTCTTAATGCCAAGCTATTTTATTCCAAACCTTCAGCAGCCGAGTTCAGGTTTTTCTCTTTTAACAAGCTTCATTACATCTTCTCGATACATGTATAATGAATTTTACCAATTAAGGAGATTTCAATATTTGGATGATATAAGTTTTGCTGATTGAATGTGGAGTTTAACGTATTAACATGATTATTGTGGAAAACTAGAAGGGGGGTTTGAATAGTTTTACTAATTAAAACTTCCTTTTAATCTATTTAGATCGACTTATGTCAATCTATTTGGATGTGTGTGTTGGATGTTGATAAACAAGCATGTAAAGGTAAGTAATGAAAAGATTAGAGTAAGAAGCACAAAACCACAACGCAAGTATTTATAGTGGTTCGGCTACAAGGTCACCTTCCTTGCCCTACTCCACTCCCCGAGTCACCTACTCGAGAGTTCGTAATCACTACACCAATCTCCTTATGGCGGAGAAGCCTTCACAACGTCGCTTAACCTTTTTCCGGTACAAAGCTAAATACCGAGTTCTTTCACACCAAGGCGAACCACACCAAACACAACGTCGCCTACCCTTTATACGGTGCTAGGCTAACCACCGGGTTCTTTCACTCCAAGGTGAACCACACCTACACAACGTCGCCTACCCTTTATTAGGTACTAGGCTAAGCACCTAGTTCCATTACCATGGAGGAACTACTACCCATCACAACACAACACCTAATCTTAAGGAGATCTACTCCTTGTTACAACACCATCAAGGATATCACCATCCTTGGATCTAGTACTAGTCTATCTTGTACATCGAAACACACCATATCGATTGTACATCTAAGGCACCTTTCACTAATGCCTTTAGCTAGATCTTCAAGACACCTTTCACTAATGTCTTGTGGCTAGATCTTCAAGACACCTTTCACTAATGTCTTGTAACTTGGCTTCTAGGCACCTTTCACTAATGCCTACAATATGGACGATCGACACCTTTCACTAATGTCTTCGTCTTGACCCTTGAGACATCTTTCACTAATGTCTTCACTTCTAAGCACCTTTCACTAATGCTTCTTTGTCTTGACTTCTAAGCACCTTTCACTAATGCTTCTTAGTCTTGACTTCCAAGCACATACCACAAGTGCTTTATCCTATAGACGATAGAAACCCTTCACTAATATCTTCGTCTTGACTCTTAAGACATCTTTCACTAATGTCTTCAACACTACACTTCTTTGAAGAAAGAAAGGGATCATCAACAAGAAGACTTCAGTAGCCTTGATGATGAGGAAGCATGGCAACTCATGGACTTGAGCTTGCTCGACTTCAAAGGTGGTAATCTTGCCTTTAAGAGGAACCTAAAAGATCACACAAAAACAAAACTACAAACATAGATCTCTTGGATCTAAGGTTAGTGAGATTTAACTCAGGGGAGAAAGTATATTGAAAGGGGGTAAGAAACAATGAAGAAATGGCTCACTGTTTATAGAGGAAAAACCTCTACTGTTCCCCGGATCCCACGGATCCCTACCACAAGGGATCCGGCTAGCACAAAGCTAGGGATCCGTGGTCCGCTCCTCTTTGCCCATGGGTATTTTTGGTTATGGGTCATGGGTCATGGGTTATGGGTTGATCCATGGTTTTCTTTCTAGATACAATGAACATGGTTAAGTGGTATATATAAAACCATGGGTTGTGGGTCAAAACTATTTGCTAGTATTTTACCCATTTAATATATATATTTGTATTTACCCATTTTAGCATACACTTAGTTTTTACCCATTTTAGTATACTTAGTTTAAGTATATGTTTAACCCAATATGTAAACACTAGTTGTTGTACATATGTATCTAAATCATAAAATCACTTATACTTGTTTTTGTGTTTTATGTGAAAGCGTAAGTGTGTTAGAAAACTATTAACTCAAACTATTTACGTACTCTATTTGTTTCGTTAAAATGATTTTACTTTTGTTATCGACAAAATATTAGAAGATCGTAAAATATAAATAAACGTTTTTACGGCTTATTTGTATTAACAATCTCCCCCTTTTTGTTGATGACAAAACATAAAATTATTTTAAGGAAAAAGCTAAAATTCGTAAAAATTTGAATTTGTAGTTTTTACTTTCTTCTCCCCCTTTTTGTCGAAACAAAAAGTGTTAAAAGAAACTAACACAATTTTTTATAAGAAAAAAATGTAAGAATGTAAAGAGAGCAAGTAGCGGGAATGGTACTGTCTTAACTCCCCCTTGACGAGTCCATCCCTATGTAAGGGCGTCAAGGACATAGAGTAAAATAAACTAATTGTGTTTGCAACTAAGTTTGCAAAAGATATCGTCTACGAGACGAATGTGCTCCCCCTTGATGATTGCAATTGTTGCAAAGGGATGTCACGAAATGTAAACCTAGTATTGCAATGTATTGCTTTGACATAAAGCTCCTCCTAGCTTTATGATGTCAAAGTCTTCATATGTAAATTGAATAACTACAAAACAAAGGTTAGAAATCAAGTATAATTCACAATTTCCTGCAAATGTGATTCAAGTTAGTAGAAAGAAGGCTTTCTGTCTCACGGATCCCGCGGTTCCCTCCTAGTAGGGATCCGTCTAGGCAAATCTGAGGGATCCATCTAGCTGATGAATAAAGTCAGCAGAGATTGGTATAACAAGAAATGTTAATACCGAAAGGAGATATGGATTATATAGTATACTCACATACTCAGAAATATAGCAAGTAGCATGTAATTCCATTTAATAAACAAGAGTTATGATATACATGACTCGAAAAACAAGACAATAGACAATACATGACTAGGAATTTCTAGATCCCCTAACGCTTGAAGCTAAGACACCACTATAATCTTCTAGCTCAAGTTTTGTTTAGGTTTAATCTCATCGAAACGTTCGAGGAGATGATAGAACATGAAACGTTGGTCTTCTCGTACTTCATGTATCAAACTTTCAACATGTTGACAATGATAGCAATCTTTGCCATGGCTAGGTAGTGGTGGTGGATGAAATGAAATGGCTTGATTCGAAGGATCAAGTGAAGCGGCTTGTGGAGCTTCAAACGATGGAGGGATTGGTGGAGGTGCATTTAAGAATGACTCAACCAAGAATGATGGTGGTGGTAGAGAGGTGTCAACTTCCATATGGTCGGGTGGTTGATTTTGATGATTTGTCATAATCCAAATGAGATTATATGATGAAAACGCCGAGAAGGAAGCCGGAGCAAGTGTTGTCTCAACACCTTGATTTTGAACCATTATTCCTGCTAATCAGGAGTATGTTGTCGTGAGCGGATGAGGCGGCCTAGGAGGCAAGTCCTCTAAATTGTAGAGGTGTGGTGATGATAGTGGGGATGTAAATGAAATAGCTCTAGGAACCAATGGTGATGGTTTGGTGGAGATGATATTGTTTGGCCGAGGAGGTATGGTGGTGTTTGGCAAAGGTAGTTTTGAGGGTACTAACCTTTTAGAAATTGGTTTGATTGGATGATGAAGGATTCTATCATTTTTTGGCTTGACCGGAGATGATTCGGTTGAGGAAATTTTGTGTATAACACGAGCTCTTTTCATGGGTGGTTTTTTGGTGGATAAGTTACTACTTGGGGTTTTCCTCATGATGAGATGATTTCGAGAGTTTGCAAGAGCTGAAAGTTGGGATGAAAGTGATGACTATGGAGGTCCTAATAAGGTGGTTTATAAACTAAGAGATTTGGCAAGTGCATTTAAGCTTCAAGCCACTAGGATTCATTGGAATGTAATGATTGACATGCACAAGAGTCAACTTCAGAGGTTGTACTGATCTAGGAACTCATTTAAGATGAGATGGAGTGTTTGAGTTAGGAAGATGAGTTGAAATGATTGCTTTAGCAAGATTTGACCTATAATGTCATACGGATCCCACGATTCCCTCCTCAGAGGGATCCGTCTAGGCTAATCCTAGGGATCCGTCTCTCAGCAGCTATGAAAGATTGGAAGTGATGTTTCTAAGATCTAATACCTATATCATCTTGAGTGTTTCAGTTCTTCTAAGTGTTTTAAATGAAGGGATGCTTGAGTACTTGAAGGTAATGAATGATGTAGCTAATGATTGTCTTTTGTGGAAGGATTTGGAACTTTCAAGAGTACCAATGGATGAATAATGATGACACTAAAGATTTAGAATGTCAATTGAAGCTAGATGATCCTAGGGATCAGGTTGTGTCTTAGGATAGTGTTTTGGAAAATATCCTAGAAGCTTTAAGATGAGAAAACTAGATTTTGATCAAATTTGATCAATTTGGAGGTGAGGATGATTTATGATCAATTTTGCCATAATTGAAAGATTTCTAAGACTAGATGTGAGGAATCAAGTAGAGAATAAGGTGTGAGTTTAAGAGCGGAAGAGTAATGGATTAAAACGAAACGGTAGATCTACAAGTGTTTTTAGAGTGTAACCTCGGTGAGTTATGTATGAATGGGAAAGATTAACCTATCTTGATAAGGACTTAATTTGCCTTAAGACACTATGTTTAGCTTAGTGTAAGGTGTTCTAAGAATGTCTTTGAAATACAATGCTTGTAATTGCATTTTATGTTCGACGGATCCCACGGTTCCCTAAGAGTAGGGATCCGTCTAGTGTAATCTTTGGGATCCGCCCATCTGTTCAGCAGGACCTTTACTAAAGGTATGCAATGATCTTGACAATGCATTATATTCCAAGATTAGTTTAAAGGAGTTCTAAAACTAAGATATCAAATGTAAAATGTTTTATTTCATGAAGAAAATTGAATTACATTGATAAAGCACGAGTACAAGAGATTTGATCCTATTTTGGAATACTATTGGTTTCCTTGGGTGTTTTCACTAGGAGGATCATTATGTGATTGATGAGTGTTGGTGGAATCAAGAATGAAGAAAGTCTTCATGAGAGATATGTTTAGCGGTTCCATTATCTTGTTCACAAGTACGTACAACGGACTTTGAAATTGAGGATGGAAGTGCATAACATTATGATAGAGGCGTGTCAAGAACATTCCATAAGGGATGAGTTTATTCTTGGAGCCTTGAAGATTTGCAATTCACCTTGCGAAGAAGTAGGCGAGATTGTATGGTTGTTGTGTTAGCAAACAGTACAACATGTGAGCACAACAAGCGGGAAGGATTTCTCGATTTCCCCTAAGACTCCAAACATTTTCACGTAGGATGAATGCAAGAGGCTTGTACTCTTCTCGGATATCCCTTGTAAAGATAATGTTTGGATCAGAGTAATATGGTCGAGGTTTGCATATTATGCGATTTAAATCTTCCGGGGAGGGTATGTGTGAGCAATATGGACTATTTTCTTCACGAAAGTTGAAGAGAGAATCAAGAGACCAATCTTCGGTGAAAGTACATTGTCCATGATTTGGAATCCGGAGGATGTGAGCAAAATGCCCAAGGGTTAGAGTGAACTTTTGGTTTTTGATATAAAACCAAAGAGATAGAGAGCGATCCTCGTTACGAGCGAGTTCGACTTGACGGAAGAATTCCATTATGAACCTTGGACATATCTTCTCGTTGATTTCAAGAAGACATTCTAGTCCTATGGCTCGGAAGGAGGTATTGATACCTTCTTCGAATTGTAGAGAGGTGTCTACAATACGTCCTTCATGGAAGTGAGGGTTTTTGAGATTATTGAACCCACGGACATGATTGCCAGGTGTGTTGGGTTCGAGAGATGTTGGAGTGTAGACGCTAGTGAGTGAAAAATCAAACTCATATTCATGCGTCATAGTTGAACCTATAGAAATGACAAGTTAATAAAAGGAGATGTTTGTGGTCAACTTATGATAATCTAATGTTTTTACTAGATTTTTATTAACAATGGTTTTTAACAGGAAATACACTTAACTCACTTATGGTCTTGACATACAAGTGGAGTATTACTTTTAGACGAAAAGAGGTTTTTGATTTGCATGAAAAACTGTTTTCCAGTAGGACGGATCCCACGGTTCCTTTTCAAAAGGGATCCGGCTAGTATAACTTCCGGGATCCGTGGATCTGTATTAACAGAAACAGATTTTATAGTTTTTTTATACCATGAAAATATGTTTTATCCTACATTTTCTTTTAGCATGCATACATGACTTCTAATGTATCACGAAAGAAATGAAACATATAAATCAAAAGAAATGATAAACATACTATAACAAAAGCAACCTAGATAATCTAGATCATTAATAATATTGCATTTCAATGCTAAGGATGATACAAAGGATTGGGTAAATGACCCCAATATAGATTAACAACACAAAGTAAATGTCTCCGTATGTGAACTTCATCATAGGGAACACAAGTGCGATGATTGTTATGACGATGAGCAGTGCGATGTAAACCATGTTGATGACGGATCTTCTTGGTTTCGGTTGAGATGGAATGAGGAGGAAGATGAAGTTTTTAAGTGAAAGGGAATTTTTGAAATTGGATGATTTGAAAAAGGTGAGGATTTGATAGATAGGTCGGCGGTGGGAGTTTTTATAGGGAAGGAGGAATTTTTGAAATTAGTGTTATGTTTTATTATTGGATTTAAAGGAAACAAAACATAAGTTTTATGTACCACGATTTTTAGGCGAGAAATAAAACATTATGTGAGAAAAAGGCTTCCTAATGAAGCTTCATGTAAAACATGTATAAGCACAAAAGATAATCATATAAATACCTAAATAGGTATACTTAATTATCAAGCAAAGTAAAAGAAAATCATACCTCTAGCGTACTTAGGAATGTCTTTACAAATGACACAACAAATGTCACTTAGGCGATTCCCGCTCCTTTAAGATACCTTCTTAAGGAAGGTATTCTTGTTACCAGCGACTCCTAAAGCTTGGTGGGTATGAGCTTTGACTAATCAACATGACAAAGAAGATTAGTGCAATTAAAAATAAATAAGAAAAATGTTGTTATCAAATCAACATCCAAACATATAGTTTTAAAAGACATGGTGTTTGTTTTTATGAAAGACCTTCTTTGTAGTTTTCAATTAACCGTGGATCGTATCAAGTTTTTAAAGTACAATATGCTTCAACAAACTTGGTGAAACTCGATGCCAATTGTGGAAAACTAGAAGGGGGTTGAATAGTTTTACCAATTAAAACTTCCTTTTAATCTATTTAGATCGACTTATGTCAATCTATTTGGATGTGTGTGTTGGATGTTGATAAACAAGCATGTAAAGGTAAGTAATGAAAAGATTAGAGTAAGAAGCACAAAACCACAAGGTCACCTTCCTTGCCCTACTCCACTCCCCGAGTCACCTACTCGAGAGTTCGTAATCACTACACCAATCTCCTTATGGCGGAGAAGCCTTCACAACGTCGCCTAACCTTTTTCGGTACAAAGCTAAATACCAGGGTTCTTTCACACCAAGGTGAACCACACCTAACACAAGCGTCGCCTACCCTTTATAAGGTACTAGGCTAAGTACCTAGTTCTTTCACTCCAAGGTGACCTACACCTTCACAACGTCGCCTACCCTTTATTAGGTACTAGGCTAAGCACCTAGTTTCATTATGGAGGAACTACTACCCATCACAACACAACACCTAACCTTAAGGAGATCTACTCCTTGTTACAACACCATCAAGGATATCACCATCCTTGGATCTAGTACTAGTCTATCTTGTACATCGAAACACACCATATCGATTGTACATCTAAGGCACCTTTCACTAATGCCTTTAGCTAGATCTTCAAGACACCTTTTCTAATGTCTTGTGGCTAGATCTTCAAGACACCTTTCACTAATGTCTTGTAACTTGGCTTCTAGCACCTTCACTAATCTACAATGGAATCGACACCTTTCACTAATGTCTTGAGACATCTTTCACTAATGTCTTCACTTCTAAGCACCTTTCACTAATGCTTCTTTGTCTTGACTTCTAAGCACCTTTCACTAATGCTTCTTAGTCTTGACTTCCAAGCACCTACCACAAGTGCTTTATCCTATAGGCGATAGAACCCTTCACTAATATCTTCGTCTTGACTCTTAAGACATCTTTCACTAATGTCTTCAACACTACACTTCTTTGAAGAAAAAAGGGAATCATCAACAAGAAGACTTCAGTAGCCTTGATGATGAGGAAGCATGGCAACTCATGGACTTGAGCTTTTTCGACTTCAAAGGTGGTGATCTTGCCTTTAAGAGGAACCTAAAAGATCACACAAAAACAAAACTACAAACATAGATCTCTTGGATCTAAGGTTAGTGAGATTTAACTTAGGGAGAAAGTATATTGAAAGGGGTGAGAAACAATGAAGAAATGGCTCACTATTTATAGAGGAAAAACCTCTACTGTTCCCCGGATCCCACGGATCCCTACCACAAGGGATCCGGCTAGCACAAAGCTAGGGATCCGTGGTCCGCTCCTCTTTGCCCATGGGTATTTTTGGTTATGGGTCATGGGTCATGGGTTATGGGTTGATCCATGGTTTTCTTTCTAGATACAATGAACTTGGTTAAGTGGTATATATAAAACCATGGGTTGTGGGTCAAAACTATTTGCTAGTATTTTACCCATTTAGTATATATATTTGTATTTACCCATTTTAGCATACACTTAGTTTTTACCCATTTTAGTATACTTAGTTTAAGTATATGTTTAACCCAATATGTAAACACTAGTTGTTGTACATATGTATCTAAATCATAAAATCACTTATACTTGTTTTAGTGTTTTATGTGAAAGCGTAAGTGTGTTAGAAAACTATTTACTCAAACTATTTACATTACTCTATTTGTTTTCGTTAAAATGATTTTACTTTTGTTATCGACAAAACATTAGAAGATCGTAAAATATAAATAAACGTTTTTACGGCTTATTTGTATTAACAATCTCCCCTTTTGTTGATGACAAAACATAAAATTATTTTAAGGAAAAAGCTAAAATTCGTAAAATTTGAATTTGTAGTTTTTACTTTCTTCTCCCCTTTTTGTCGAAACAAAAAGTGTTAAAAGAAACTAACACAATTTTTATAAGAAAAAAAATGTAAAAATGTAAAAGAGAGCAAGTACGGGAATGGTATCTCGTCTTAACTCCCCTTGACGAGTCCATCCCTATGTAAAGGCGTCAAGGACATAGCGTAAAATAAACTAATTGTGTTTGCAACTAAGTTTGCAAAAGATATAGATCTACGAGACGAATGTGCTCCCCCTTGATGATTGCAATTGTTGCAAAGGGATGTCACGAAATGTAAACCTAGTATTGCAAGCAATTTGCAATGTATTGTTTTGACATAAAGCTCCTCCTAGCTTTATGATGTCAAATTCTTCATATGTAAATTGAATAACTACAAAACAAAGGTTAGAAATCAAGTATAATTCACAATTTCCTGCAAATGTGATTCAAGTTAGTAGAAAGAAGGCTTTCTGTCTCACGGATCCCGCGGTTCCCTCCTAGTAGGGATCCGTCTAGGCTATTCTGAGGGATCCGTCGGTGATGAATAAAGTCGGCAAGAGATTGGTATAACAAGAAATGTTAATACCGAAAAGAGATATGGATTATATAGTATACTCACATACTCGGAAATATAGCAAGTAGCATGTAATTCCATTTAATAAACAAGAGTTATGATATACATGACTCGAAAAACAAGACAATAGACAATACATGACTAGGAATTTCTAGATCACCTAGCGCTTGAAGCTAAGACACCACTATAATCTTCTAGCTCAAGTTTTGTTTAGGTTTAATCTCGTCGAAACGTTAGAGGAGATGATAGAACATGAAACGTTGGTCTTCTCGTACTTCATGTATCAAACTTTCAACATGTTGACAATGATAGCAATCTTTGCCATGGCTAGGTAGTGGTGGTGGATGAAATGAAATGGCTTGATTATAAGGATCAAGTGAAGCGGCTTGTGGAGCTTCAAGCGATGGAGGGATTGGTGGAGGTGCATTTAAGAATGACTCAACCAAGAATGATGGTGGTGGTAGAGAGGTGTCAACTTCCATATGGTCTGGTGGTTGATTTTGATGATTTATCATAATCCAAATGGGATTATATGATGAAAACGCCGAGAAGGAAGCCGGAGCAAGTGTTGACTCAACACCTTGATTTTGAACCATTATTCCTCCTAATAAGGAGTATGTTGTCGTGAGCGGATGAGACGGCCTAGGAGGCAAGTCCTCTAAATTGTAGAGGTGTGGTGATGATAGTGGGGATGTAAATGAAATAGCTCTAGGAACCAATGGTGATGGTTTGGTGGAGATGATATTGTTTGGCCGAGGAGGTATGGTGGTGTTTGGCAAAGGTAGTTTTGAGGGTACTAACCTTTTAGAAATTGGTTTGATTGGATGATGAAGGATTCTATCATTTGTTGGCTTGACCGGAGATGATTCGGTTGAGGAAATTTTGTGTATAACACGAGCTCTTTTCATGGGTGGTTCTTTGGTGGATAAGTTACTACTTGGGGTTTTCCTCATGATGAGATGATTTCAAGAGTTTGCAAGAGCTGAAAGTTGGGATGAAAGTGATGACTATGGAGGTCCTAATAAGGTGGTTTATAAACTAAGAGATTTGGCAAGTGCATTTAAGCTTCAAGCCACTAGGATTCATTGGAATGTGATGATTGACATGCACAAGAGTCAACTTCAGAGGTTGATCTGATCTAGGAACTCATTTAAGATGAGATGGAGTGTTTGAGTTAGGAAGATGAGTTGAAATGATTGCTTTAGCAAGATTTGACCTATAATGTCATACGGATCCCACGGTTCCCTCCTCGGAGGGATCCGTCTAGGCTAATCCTAGGGATCCGTCTCTCAGCAACTATGAAAGATTGGAAGTGATGTTTCTAAGATCTAATACCTATATCATCTTGAGTGTTTCAGTTCTTCTAAGTGTTTTAAATGAAGGGATGCTTGAGTACTTGAAGGTAATGAATGATGTAGCTAATGATTGTCTTTTGTGGAAGGATTTGGAACTTTCAAGAGTACCAATGGATGAATAATGATGACACTAAAGATTTAGAATGTCAATTGAAGCCAGATGATCCTAGGAGATCAGGTTGTGTCTTAGGATAGTGTTTTGGAAAATATCCTAGAAGCTTTAAGATGAGAAAACTAGATTTTGATCAAATTTGATCAATTTGGAGGTGAGGATGATTTATGATCAATTTTGCCATAATTGAAAGATTTCTAAGACTAGATGTGAGGAATCAAGTAGAGAATAAGGTGTGAGTTTAAGAGCGGAAGAGTAATGGATTAAAACGAAACGGTAGATCTACAAGTGTTTTTAGAGTGTAACCTCGGTGAGTTATGTATGAATGGGAAAGATTAACCTATCTTGATAAGGACTTAATTTGCCTTAAGACACTATGTTTAGCTTAGTGTAAGGTGTTCTAAGAATGTATTTGAAATACAATGCTTGTAATTGCATTTTCTGTTCGACGGATCCCACGGTTCCCTAAGAGTAGGGATCCGTCTAGTGTAACTTTTGGGATCCGCCCATATGCTCAGCAGGACCTTTACTAAAGGTATGCAATGATCTTGACAATGCATTATATTCCAAGATTAGTTTAAAGGAGTTCTAAAACTAAGATATCAAATGTAAGATGTTTTATTTCATGAAAGAAATTGAATTACATTGATAAAGCACAAGTACAAGAGATTTGATCCTATTTTGGAATACTATTGGTTTCCTTGAGTGTTTTCACTAGGAGGATCATTATGTGATTGATGAGTGTTGGTGGAATCAAGAATGAAGAAAGTCTTCATGAGAGATATGTTTAGCGGTTCCATCATCTTGTTCACAAGTGCGTACAACGGACTTTGAAATTGAGGATGGAAGTGCATAACATTATGATAGAAGCGTGTCAAGAACATTCCATAAGGGATGAGTTTATTCTTGGAGCCTTGAAGATTTGCAATTAGCCTTGCGAAGAAGTAGGCGAGATTGTATGGTTGTTGTGTTAGCAAACAGTACAACATGTGAGCACAACAAGCGGGAAGGATTTCTCGATTTCCCTAAGACTCCAAACATTTTCACGTAGGATGAGTGCAAGAGGCTTGTACTCTTCTCGGATATCCCTTGTAAAGATAATGTTTGGATCGGAGTAATATGGTCGAGGTTTGCATATTATGCGATTCAAATCCTTCGGGGAGGGTATGTGTGAACAATATGGACTATTTTCTTCACGAAAGTTGAAGAGAGAATCAAGAGACCAATCTTTGGTGAAGGCACATTGTCCATGATTTGGAATCCGGAGGATGTGAGCAAAATGCCCAAGGGTTAGAGTGAACTTTTGGTTTTGATATAAAACCAAAGAGATAGAGAGCGATCCTCGTTATGAACGAGTTCGACTTGACGGAAGAATTCCATTATGAACCTTGGACATATCTTCTCGTTGATTTCAAGAAGACATTCTAGTCCTATGGCTCGGAAGGAGGTATTGATACTTTCTTCGAATTGTAGAAGGTGTCTACAATCGTCCTTCATGGAAGTGACGGTTTTGAGATTATTGAACCCACGGACATGATTGCCGGTTGTGTTGGGTTCAAGAGAGATGTTAGTGTAGGACGCTAGTGAGTGAAAAATCAAACTCATATTCATGCGTCATAGTTGAACCTATAGAAATGACAAGTTAATAAAAGGAGATGTTTGTGGTCAACTTATGATAATCTAATGTTTTTACTAGATTTTTATTAACAATGGTTTTAACAAGAAATACACTTAACTCACTTATGGTTTTGACATACAAGTGGAGTATTACTTTTAGACGAAAAGAGGTTTTTGATTTGCGTGAAAAACTGTTTTCCGATAGGGACGGATCCCACGGTTCCTTTTCAAAAGGGATCCGGCTATTATAACTTCCGGGATCCGTGGATCGTAGTAGCAACAGATTTTATAGTTTTTATACCATGAAAATATGTTTTATCCTACATTTTTCTTTTAGCATGCATACATGACTTCTAATGTATCACGAAAGAAATGAAACATATATATCAAAAGAAATGATAAACATACTATAACAAAAGCAACCTAGATAATCTAGATCATTAATAATATTGCATTTCAATGCTAAGGATGATACAAAGGATTGGGTAAATGACCCCAATATAGATTAACAACACAAAGTAAATGTCTCCGTATGTGAACTTCATCATAGGGAACACAAGTGCGATGAGTGTTATGACGATGAGCACGAGTGCGATATAAACCATGTTGATGACGGATCTTCTTGGTTTTGGTTGATATGGAATGAGGAGGAAGATGAAGTTTTTAAGTGAGAGGGAATTTTTGAAATTGGATGATTTGAAAAGGTGAGGATTTGATAGATAGGTCGACGGTGGGAGTTTTTATAGGGAATGAGGAATTTTTGAAATTAGGTGTTATGTTTTATTATTGGATTTAAAAGAAACAAAACATAAGATTTATATACCACGATTTTTAGGCGAGAAATAAAACATTATGTGAGAAAAAGGCTTCCTAATGAAGCTTCATGTAAAACATGTATAAGCACAAAAGATAATCATATAAATACCTAAATAGGTATACTTAATTATCAAGCAAAGTAAAAAGAAAATCATACCTCTAGCGTACTTAGGAATGTCTTTACAAATGACACAACAAATGTCACTTAGACGATTTCCGCTCCTTTAAGATACCTTCTTAAGGAAGGTATTCTTGTTACCAAGCGACTCCTAAAGCTTGGTGGGTATGAGCTTTGACTAATCAACATGACAAAAAAAATTAGTGCAATTAAAATAAATAAAGAAAAATGTTGTTATCAAATCAACATCCAAACATATAGTTTTAAAAGACATGGTGTTTGTTTTTATGAAAGACCTTCTTTGTAGTTTTCAATTAACCATGGATCGTATCAAGTTTTTAAAGTACAATATACTTCAACAAACTTGGTAACGAAGCTCTGATGCCAATTGTGGAAAACTAGAAGGGGGTTGAATAGTTTTACCAATTAAAACTTCCTTTTAATCTATTTAGATCGACTTATGTCAATCTATTTGGATGTGTGTGTTGGATGTTGATAAACAAGCATGTAAAGGTAAGTAATGAAAAGATTAGAGTAAGAAGCACAAAACCACAACGCAAGTATTTATAGTGGTTCGGCTACAAGGTCACCTTCATTGCCCTACTCCACTCCCCGAGTCACCTACTCGAGAGTTCGTAATCACTACACCAATCTCCTTACGACGGAGAAGCCTTCACAACGTCGCTTACTCTTTTTCCGGTACAAAGCTAAATACCGAGTTCTTTCACACCAAGGCGAACCACACCTAACACAACGTCGCCTACCCTTTATACGGTGCTAGGCTAACCACCTAGTTCTTTCACACCTTAGGTGAACTACACCTTCACAACGTCGCCTACCCTTTATTAGGTACTAGGCTAAGCACCTAGTTCCATTACCATGGAGGAACTACTACCCATCACAACACAACACCTAATCTAAAGGAGATCTACTCTTTTACAACATCATCAAGGATATCAATATCCTTGGATCTAGTACTAGTCTATCTTGTACATCGAAACACACCATATCGATTGTACATCTAAGGCACCTTTCACTAATGCCTTTAGCTAGATCTTCAAGACACCTTTCACTAATGTCTTGTGGCTAGATCTTCAAGACACCTTTCAATAATGTCTTGTAACTAGCACCTTTCACTAATGCCTACATGGATCGACACCTTTCACTAATGTCTTTGTCTTGACCCTTGAGACATCTTTCACTAATGTCTTCACTTCTAAGCACCTTTCACTAATGCTTCTTTGTCTTGACTTCTAAGCACCTTTCACTAATGCTTCTTAGTCTTGACTTCCAAGCACCTACCACAAGTGCTTTATCCTATGGACGATAGATACCCTTCACTAATATCTTCGTCTTGACTCTTAAGACATCTTTCACTAATGTCTTCAACACTACACTTCTTTGAAGAAAGAAAGGGATCATCAACAAGAAGACTTTAGTAGCCTTGATGATGAGGAAGCATGGCAACTCATGGACTTGAGCTTTTTCGACTTCAAAGGTGGTGATCTTGCCTTTAAGAGGAACCTAAAAGATCACACAAAAACAAAACTACAAACATAGATCTCTTGGATCTAAGGTTAGTGAGATTTAACTTAGGGAGAAAGTATATTGAAAGGGGTGAGAAACAATGAAGAAATGGCTCACTATTTATAGAGGAAAAACCTCTACTGTTCCCGGATCCCACGGATCCCTACCACAAGGGATCCGGCTAGCACAAAGCTAGGGATCCGTGGTCCGCTCCTCTTTGCCCATGGGTATTTTTGGTTATGGGTCATGGGTCATGGGTTATGGGTTGATCCATGGTTTTCTTTCTAGATACAATGAACTTGGTTAAGTGGTATATATAAAACCATGGGTTGTGGGTCAAAACTATTTGCTAGTATTTTACCCATTTAGTATATATATTTGTATTTACCCATTTTAGCATACACTTAGTTTTTACCCATTTTAGTATACTTAGTTTAAGTATATGTTTAACCCAATATGTAAACACTAGTTGTTGTACATATGTATCTAAATCATAAAATCACTTATACTTGTTTTAGTGTTTTATGTGAAAGCGTAAGTGTGTTAGAAAACTATTAACTCAAACTATTTACTTACTCTATTTGTTTCGTTAAAATGATTTTACTTTTGTTATCGACAAAATATTAGAAGATCGTAAAATATAAATAAACGTTTTTACGGCTTATTTGTATTAACAATCTCCCCCTTTTTGTTGATGACAAAACATAAAATTATTTTAAGGAAAAAGCTAAAATTCGTAAAATTTGAATTTGTAGTTTTTACTTTCTTCTCCCCTTTTTGTCGAAACAAAAAGTGTTAAAAGAAACTAACACAATTTTTTTAAGAAAAAATGTAAGAATGTAGAGAGCAAGTGCGGGAATGGTACTCGTCTTAACTCCCCCTTGACGAGTCCATCCCTATGTAAGGGCGTCAAGGACATAGCGTAAAATAAACTAATTGTGTTTGCAACTAAGTTTGCAAAAGATATAGATCTACGAGACGAATGTGCTCCCCTTGATGATTGCAATTGTTGCAAAGGGATGTCACGAAATGTAAACCTAGTATTGCAAGTAATTTGCAATGTATTGCTTTGACATAAAGCTCCCCTAGCTTTATGATGTCAAAGTCTTCATATGTAAATTGAATAACTACAAAACAAAGGTTAGAAATCAAGTATAATTCACAATTTCCTGCAAATGTGATTCAAGTTAGTAGAAAGAAGGCTTTATGTCTCACGGATCCCACGGTTCCCTCCTAGTAGGGATCCGTCTAGGAAAATCTGAGGGATCCATCTGGCTGATGAATAAAGTCGTGCAAAGATTGGTATAACAAGAAATGTTAATGCCAAAAGGAGATATGGATTATATAGTATACTCACATACTCGGAAATATAGCAAGTAGCATGTAATTCCATTTAATAAACAAGAGTTATGATATACATGACTCGAAAAACAAGACAATAGACAATACATGACTAGGAATTTCTAGATCCCCTAACGCTTGAAGCTAAGACACCACTATAATCTTCTAGCTCAAGTTTTGTTTAGGTTTAATCTCGTCGAAGCGTTCGAGGAGATGATAGAACATGAAACGTTGGTCTTCTCGTACTTCATGTATCAAACTTTCAACATGTTGACAATGATAGCAATCTTTGCCATGGCTAGGTAGTGGTGGTGGATGAAATGAAATGGCTTGATTTGAAGGATCAAGTGAAGCGGCTTGTGGAGCTTCAAACGATGGAGGGATTGGTGGAGGTGCATTTAAGAATGACTCAACCAAGAATGATGGTGGTGGTAGAGAGGTGTCAACTTCCATATGGTCGGGTGGTTGATTTTGATGATTTGTCATAATCCAAATGGGATTATATGATGAAAACGCCGAGAAGGAAGCCGGAGCAAGTGTTGACTCAACACCTTGATTTTGAACCATTATTCCTCCTAATAAGGAGTATGTTGTCGTGAAGCGGATGAGACGGCCTAGGAGGCAAGTCCTCTAAATTGTAGAGGTGTGGTGATGATAGTGGGGATGTAAATGAAATAGCTCTAGGAACCAATGGTGATGGTTTGGTGGAGATGATATTGTTTGGACTAGGAGGTATGGTGGTGTTTGGCAAAGGTAGTTTTGAGGGTACTAACCTTTTAGAAATTGGTTTGATTGGATGATGAAGGATTCTATCATTTGTTGGTTTGATGGGAGATGATTCGGTTGAGGAAATTTTGTGTATAACACGAGCTCTTTTCATGGGTGGTTCTTTGGTGGATAAGTTACTACTTGGGGTTTTCCTCATGATGAGATGATTTCAAGAGTTTGCAAGAGCTGAAAGTTGGGATGAAAGTGATGACTATGGAGGTCCTAATAAGGTGGTTTATAAACTAAGAGATTTGGCAAGTGCATTTAAGCTTCAAGCCACTAGGATTCATTGGAATGTAATGATTGACATGCACAAGAGTCAACTTCAGAGGTTGTACTGATCTAGGAACTCATTTAAGATGAGATGGAGTGTTTAAGTTAGGAAGATGAGTTGAAATGATTGCTTTAGCAATATTTGACCTATAATGTCATACGGATCCCACGGTTCCCTCCTCAGAGGGATCCGTCTAGGCTAATCCTAGTGATCCGTCTCTCAGCAGCTATGAAAGATTGGAAATGATGTTTCTAAGATCTAATACCTATATCATCTTGAGTGTTTTAGTTCTTCTAAGTGTTTTAAATGAAGGGATGTTTGAGTACTTGAAGGTAATGAATGATGTAGCTAATGATTGTCTTTTGTGGAAGGATTTGGAACTTTCAAGAGTACCAATGGATGAATAATGATGACACTAAAGATTTAGAATGTCAATTGAAGCTAGATGATCCTAGAGATCAGGTTGTGTCTTAGGATAGTGTTTTGGAAAATATCCTAGAAGCTTTAAGATGAGAAAACTAGATTTTGATCAAATTTGATCAATTTGGAGGTGAGGATGATTTATGATCAATTTTGCCATAATTGAAAGATTTCTAAGACTAGATGTGAGGAATCAAGTAGAGAATAAGGTGTGAGTTTAAGAGCGGAAGAGTAATGGATTAAAACGAAACGGTAGATCTACAAGTGTTTTTAGAGTGTAACCTCGGTGAGTTATGTATGAATGGGAAAGATTAACCTATCTTGATAAGGACTTAATTTGCCTTAAGACACTATGTTTAGCTTAGTGTAAGGTGTTCTAAGAATGTCTTTGAAATACAATGCTTGTAATTGCATTTTATGTTCGACGGATCCCACGGTTCCCTAAGAGTAGGGATCCGTCTAGTGTAACTTTTGGGATCTGCCCATCTGCTCAGCAGGACCTTTACTAAAGGTATGCAATGATCTTGACAATGCATTATATTCCAAGATTAGTTTAAAGGAGTTCTAAAACTAAGATATCAAATGTAAAATGTTTTATTTCATGAAGAAAATTGAATTACATTGATAAAGCACGAGTACAAGAGATTTGATCCTATTTTGGAATACTATTGGTTTCCTTGAGTGTTTTCACTAGGAGGATCATTATGTGATTGATGAGTGTTGGTGGAATCAAGAATGAAGAAAGTCTTCATGAGAGATATGTTTAGCGGTTCCATTATCTTGTTCACAAGTACATACAACGGACTTTGAAATTGAGGATGGAAGTGCATAACATTATGATAGAAGCGTGTCAAGAACATTCCATAAGGGATGAGTTTATTCTTGGAGCCTTGAAGATTTGCAATTAGCCTTGCGAAGAAGTAGGCGAGATTGTATGGTTGTTGTGTTAGCAAAAAGTACAACATGTGAGCACAACAAGCGGGAAGGATTTCTCGATTTCCCCTAAGACTCCAAACATTTTCACGTAGGATGAGTGCAAGAGGCTTGTACTCTTCTCGGATATCCCTTGTAAAGATAATGTTTGGATCGGAGTAATATGGTCGAGGTTTGCATATTATGCGATTTAAATCTTTCGGAGAGGGTATGTGTGAACAATATGGACTATTTTCTTCACGAAAGTTGAAGAGAGAATCAAGAGACCAATCTTCGGTGAAGGCACATTGTCCATGATTTGGAATCCGGAGGATGTGAGCAAAATGCCCAAGGGTTAGAGTGAACTTTTGGTTTTTGATATAAAACCAAAGAGATAGAGAGCGATCCTCGTTACGGACGAGTTCGACTTGACGGAAGAATTCCATTATGAACCTTGGACATATCTTCTCGTTGATTTCAAGAAGACATTCTAGTCCTATGGCTCGGAAGGAGGTATTGATACCTTCTTCGAATTGTAGAGAGGTGTCTACAATACGTCCTTCATGGAAGTGACGGTTTTGGAGATTATTGAACCCACGGACATGATTGCCGGTTGTGTTGGGTTGAGAGAGATGTTGAGTGTAGACGCTAGTGAGTGAAAAATCAAACTCATATTCATGCGTCATAGTTGAACCTATAGAAATGACAAGTTAATAAAGGAGATGTTTGTGGTCAACTTATGATAATCTAATGTTTTTACTAGATTTTTATTAACAATGGTTTTAACAAGAAATACACTTAACTCACTTATGGTTTTGACATACAAGTGGAGTATTTAGAAGAAAAGAGGTTTTTTATTTGCATGAAAAACTGTTTTCCAGTGGGACGGATCCCACGGTTCCTTTTCAAAAGGGATCCGGCTAGTATAATTTTCGGGATCCGTGGATGCAGTAGTAAAACAGATTTTATAGTTTTTATACCATGAAAATATGTTTTATCCTACATTTTTCTTTTAGCATGCATACATGACTTCTAATGTATCACGAAAGAAATGAAACATATATATCAAAAGAAATGATAAACATACTATAACAAAAGCAACCTAGATAATCTAGATCATTAATAATATTGCATTTCAATGCTAAGGATGATACAAAGGATTGGGTAAATGACCCCAATATAGATTAACAACACAAAGTAAATGTCTCAGTATGTGAACTTCATCATAGGGAACACAAGTGCGATGAGTGTTATGACGATGAGCACAGTGCGATGTAAACCATGTTGATGACGGATCTTCTTGGTTTCGGTTGAGATGGAATGAGGAGGAAGATGAAGTTTTTAAGTGAGAGGGAATTTTTGAAATTGGATGATTTGAAAAAGGTGAGGATTTGATAGATAGGTCGGCGGTGGGAGTTTTTATAGGGAAGGAGGAATTTTTGAAATTAGTGTTATGTTTTATTATTGGATTTAAAAGAAACAAAACATAAGATTTATATACCACGATTTTTAGGCGAGAAATAAAACATTATGTGAGAAAAAGGCTTCCTAATGAAGCTTCATGTAAAACATGTATAAGCACAAAAGATAATCATATAAATACCTAAATAGGTATACTTAATTATCATGCAAAGTAAAAAGAAAATCATACCTCTAGCGTGCTTAGGAATGTCTTTACAAATGACACAGCAAATGTCACTTAGGACGATTCGCTCCTTTAAGATACCTTCTTAAGGAAGGTATTCTTGTTACCAAGCGACTCCTAAAACTTGGTGGGTATGAGCTTTGACTAATCAACATGACAAAGAAGATTAGTGCAATTAAAAATAAATAAGAAAAAATGTTGTTATCAAATCAACATCCAAACATATAGTTTTAAAAGACATGGTGTTTGTTTTTATGAAAGACCTTCTTTGTAGTTTTCAATTAACCGTGGATCGTATCAAGTTTTTAAAGTACAATATACTTCAACAAACTTGGTAACGAAGCTCTGATGCCAATTGTGGAAAACTAGAAGGGGGGGTTGAATAGTTTTACCAATTAAAACTTCCTTTTAATCTATTTAGATCGACTTATGTCAATCTATTTGGATGTGTGTGTTGGATGTTGATAAACAAGCATGTAAAGGTAAGTAATGAAAAGATTAGAGTAAGAAGCACAAAACCACAACGCAAGTATTTATAGTGGTTCGGCTACAAGGTCACCTTCCTTGCCCTACTCCACTCCCCGAGTCACCTACTCGAGAGTTCGTAATCACTACACCAATCTCCTTATGGCGGAGAAGCCTTCACAGCGTCGCAACTCTTTTTCGGTACTAAGCTAACCACCGGAGTTCTTTCACCAAGGTGAACCACACCTAACACAACGTCGCCTACCCTTTATCCGGTACTAGGCTAACCACCGGTTCTTTCACTCCTTAGGTGAACCTACACCTACACAACGTCGCCTACCCTTTTTAGGTACTAGGCTAAGCACCTAGTTCCATTGCAATGGAGGAACTACTACCCATCACAACACAACACCTAATCTCAAGGAGATCTACTCCTTGTTACAACACCATCAAGGATATCACCATCCTTGGATCTAATACTAGTCTATCTTGTACATCGAAACACACCATATCGAATGTACATCTAAGGCACCTTTCACTAATGCCTTTAGCTAGATCTTCAAGACACCTTTCACTAATGTCTTGTGGCTAGATCTTCAAGACACCTTTCACTAATGTCTTGTAACTTGGCTTCTAGGCACCTTTCACTAATGCCTACAATATGGACTATCAACACCTTTCACTAATGTGACTTGACATCTTTCACTAATGTCTTCACTTCTAAGCACCTTTCACTAATGCTTCTTTGTCTTGACTTCTAAGCACCTTTCACTAATGCTTCTTAGTCTTGACTTCCAAGCACCTACCACAAGTGCTTTATCCTATAGACGATAGAAACCCTTCACTAATATCTTCGTCTTGACTCTTAAGACATCTTTCACTAATGTCTTCAACACTACACTTCTTTGAAGAAAGAAAGGGATCATCAACAAGAAGACTTCAGTAGCCTTGATGATGAGGAAACATGGCAACTCATGGACTTGAGCTTGCTCGACTTCAAAGGTGGTGATCTTGCCTTTAAGAGGAACCTAAAAGATCACACAAAACAAAACTACAAACATAGATCTCTTGGATCTAAGGTTAGTGAGATTTAACTCAGGGGAGAAAGTATATTTGAAAGGGGTAAGAAACAATGAAGAAATGGCTCACTATTTATAGAGGAAAAAACCTATTGTTCCCGGATCCCACGGATCCCTCCCATAAGGGATCCGGCTAGCACAAAGCCAGGGATCCGTGGAACTCCCCTCTTTGCCCATGGGTATTTTTGGTTATGGGTCATGGGTCATGGGTTATGGGTTGATCCATGGTTTTCTTTCTAGATACAATGAACTTGGTTAAGTGGTATATATAAAACCATGGGTTGTGGGTCAAAACTATTTGCTGGTATTTTACCCATTTAGTATTATATTTGTACCCATTTTAGCATACACTTAGTTTTTACCCATTTTAGTATACTTAGTTTAAGTATATGTTTAACCCAATATGTAAACACTAGTTGTTGTACATATGTATCTAAATCATAAAATCACTTATACTTGTTTTAGTGTTTTATGTGAAAGCGTAAGTGTGTTAGAAAACTATTAACTCAAACTATTTACGTACTCTATTTGTTTCGTTAAAATGATTTTACTTTTGTTATCGACAAAACATTAGAAGATCGTAAAATATAAATAAACGTTTTTACGGCTTATTTGTATTAACAATCTCCCCTTTTTTGTTGATGACAAAACATAAAATTATTTTAAGGAAAAAGCTAAAATTAGTAAAAATTTGAATTTGTAGTTTTTACTTTCTTCTCCCCTTTTGTCGAAACAAAAGTGTTTGAAAAGCAATTTTTTTATAAGAAAAAACATGTGAAAAGAATTGTAAAAGAGATAGAGAGCAAATAACGGGAAAGGATCTCGTCTTTACTCCCCTTGACGAGTCCATCCCTATGTAAAAAGGCGTCAAGGACAGCGTAAATGATAAACTAATCTAGTTGTGTTTGCAACTAAGTTTGCAAAAGATATAGATCTGAGGCGAATGTGCTCCCCCTTGATGATTGCAATTGTTGCAAAGGGATTTCACGAAATGTAAACCTAGTATTGCAAGTAATTTGCAATGTATTGCTTTGACATAAAGCTCCCCTAGCTTTATGATGTCAAAGTCTTCATATGTAAATTTAATAACTACAAAACAAAGGTTAGAAAGCAAGTATAATTCACAATTTCACACCAAATGTGATTCAAGTTAGTAGAAAGAAGGCTTTACGTCTCTCACGGATCCGTGGTTCCCTCCTAGTAGGGATCCGTCTAGGCAAATCTGAGGGATCCGATCTGGTGATGAATAAAGTCAGCAGAAGATTGGTATAACAAGAAATGTTAATACGAAAGGAGATATGGATTATATAGTATACTCATACTCAAAATATAGCAAGTAGCATGTAATTCCATTTAATAAACAAGAGTTATGATATACATGACTCAAAAACAAGACAATAGACAATACATGACTAGGAATTTCTAGATCCCCTAGCAGCTTGAAGCTAAGACACCACTATAATCTTCTAGCTCAAGTTTTGTTTAGGTTTAATCTCGTCGAAACGTTCTAGGAGATGATAGAACATGAAACGTTGGTCTTCTCGTACTTCATGTATCAAACTTTCAACATGTTGACAATGATAGCAATCTTTGCCATGGCTAGGTAGTGGTGGTGGATGAAATGAAATGGCTTGATTCGAAGGATCAAGTGAAGCTGCTTGTGGAGCTTCAAACGATGGAGGGATTGGTGGAGGTGCATTTAAGAATGACTCAACCAAGAATGATGGTGGTGGTAGAGAGGTGTCAACTTCCATATGGTCGGGTGGTTGATTTTGATGATTTGTCATAATCCAAATGGGATTATATGATGAAAACGCCGAGAAGGAAGCCGGAGCAAGTGTTGACTCAACACCTTGATTTTGAACCATTATTCCTCCTAATTAGGAGTATGTTGTCGGCGGGCGGATGAGGACGGCCTAGGAGGCAAGTCCTCTAAATTGTAGAGGTGTGGTGATGATAGTGGGGATGTAAATGAAATAGCTCTAGGAACCAATGGTGATGGTTTGGTGGAGATGATATTGTTTGGCCTAGGAGGTATGGTGGTGTTTGGCATAGGTAGTTTTGAGGGTACTATCCTTTTAGGAATTGGTTTGATTGGATGATGAAGAGTTCTATCATTTGTTGGTTTGATGGGAGATGATTCGGTTGAGGAAATTTTGTGTATAACACGAGCTCTTTTCATGGGTGGTTCTTTGGTGGATAAGTTACTACTTGGGGTTTTCCTCATGATGAGATGATTTCAAGAGTTTGCAAGAGCTGAAAGTTGGGATGAGAGTGATGACTATGGAGGTCCTAATAAGGTGGTTTATAAACTAAGAGATTTGGCAAGTGCATTTAAGCTTCAAGCCACTAGGATTCATTGGAATGTGATGATTGACATGCACAAGAGACAACTTCAGAGGTTGTCTTGATCTAGGAACTCATTTAAGATGAGATGGAGTGTTTGAGTTAGGAAGATGAGTTGAAATGATTGTTTTAACAAGATTTGACCTATCTTGTCATATGGATCCCACGGTTCCCTCCTCGAAAGGGATCCGTCTAGGCTAATCCTAGGGATCCGTCTCTCGCCACTATGAAAGATTGGAAATGATGTTTCTAAGATCTAATACCTATATCATCTTGAGTGTTTCAATCCTCCTAAGTGTTTTAAATGAAGGGATGCTTGAGTACTTGAAGGTAATGAATGATGTAGCTAATGATTGTCTTTTGTGGAAGGATTTGGAACTTTCAAAAGTACCAATGGATGAACAAGGATGACACTAAAGATTTAGAATGTCAATTGAAGCTAGATGATCCTAGAGAACATGTTGTGTCTTAGGATAGTGTTTTGGAAAATATCCTAGAAGCTTTGAGATGAGAAAACTAGATTTTGATCAACTTTGATCAATTTGGAGGTGAGGATGATTTATGATCAATTTTGACATAATTGAAAGATTTCTAAGACTAGATGTGAGGGATCAAGTAGAAAATGAGGTGTGAGTTTAAGAGCGGAAGAGTAATGGATTAAAACGAAGCGGTAGATCTACAAGCGTTTTTAGAGTGTAACCTCGGTGAGTTATGTATGAATGGGAAAGATTAACCTATCTTGATAAGGACTTAATTTGCCTTAAGACACTATGTTTAGCTTAGTGTGAGGTGTTTTAAGAATGTTTTTGAAATACAATGCTTGTAATTGCATTTTACGTTCGACGGATCCCACGGTTTCCTAAGAGTAGGGATCCGTCTAGTGTAACTTTTGGGATCCGCCCATCTGTTCAGCAGGACCTTTACTAAAGGTATGCAATGATCTTGACAATGCATTATATCTCAAGGATAGTCTAAAGAGAGTTCTTAAATACTAAGATATCAAATGTAAAATGTTTTATTTCATGAAGGAAATTGGATTACATTGATAAAGCACAAGTACAAGAGATTTGATCCTATTTTGGAATACTATTGGTTTCCTTGAGTGTTCTCGCTAGGAGGATCATTAAGTGATTGATGAGTGTTGGTGGAGTCAAGAATGAAGAAAGTCTTCATGAGGGATATGTTTAGCGGTTTCATCATCTTGTTCACAAATGCGTCTCACGGACTTTGAAATTGAGGATGGAAGTGCATAACATTATGATAGAAGCGTGTCAAGAACATTCCATAAGGGATGAGTTTATTCTTGGAGCCTTGAAGATTTGCAATTCATCTTGCGAAGAAGTAGCGAGTGTATGGTTGTTGTGTTAGCAAAGCGATTTACAACATGTGAGCACAACAAGCGGGAAGGATTTCTCGATTTCCCCTAAGACTCCAAACATTTTCACGTGGGATGAGTGCAAGAGGCTTGTACTCTTCTCGGATATCCCTTGTAAATATAATGTTTGGATCGGAGTAATATGGTCGAGGTTTGCATATTATGCGATTTAAATATTTCGGGGAGGGTATGTGTGAACAATATGGACTATTTTCTTCACGAAAGTTGAAGAGAATCAAGAGACCAATCTTCATTGAAGGCACATTGTCCATGATTTGGAATCCGGAGGATGTGAGCAAAATGCCCAAGGGTTAGAGTGAATTTTTGGTTTTTGATAAAAAACCAAAGAGATAGAAGCGATCCTAGATTACGACGAGTTGACTTGTGAAAGAATTCCATTATGAACCTTGGACATATCTTTCCGTTGATTTCAAGAAGACATTCTAGTCCTATGGCTCGGAAGGAGGTATTGATACCTTCTTCGAATTGTAGAGGTGTCTACAATACGTCCTTCATGGAAGTGGCGGTTTTGAGATTATTGAACCGGACATGATTGCGGAGTGTTGGGTTCGAGAGATGTTCGGAGTGTAGGCGCTAGTGAGTGAAAAATCAAACTCATATTCATGCGTCATAGTTGAACCTATAGAAATGACAAGTTAATAAAAGGAAATGTTTGTGGTCAACATATGTTAATCTAAGGTTTTTACTAGATTTTTATTAACAATGGTTTTAACAAGAAATACACTTAACTCACTTATGGTTTTGACATACAAGTGGAGTATTACTCTTAGGCGAAAAGAGGTTTTTGATTTGCATGAAAAGCTGTTTTCCAGTAGGACGGATCCCATGGTTCCTTTTCAAAAGGGATCCGGCTAGTATAACTTCGAGGGATCCGTGGATCGTAGTAACTTGACTTGATTTTATAGTTTTTATACCATGAAAATATGTTTTATCCTACATTTTCCTTTAGCATGCATACATGACTTCTAATGTATCACGAAAGAAATGAAACATATAAATCCAAAGAAATGATAAACATACTATAACAAAAGCAACCTAGATAATCTAGATCATTAATAATATTGCATTTCAATGCTAAGGATGATACAAAGGATTGGGTAAATGACCCCAATATAGATTAACAACACAAAGTAAATGTCTCCGTATGTGAACTTCATCATAGGGAACACAAGTGCGATGAGTGTTATGGCGATGAACACGAGTGCGATGTAAACCATGTTGATGATGGATCTTCTTGGTTTCGGTTGAGATGGAATGAGGAGGAAGATGAAGTTTTAAGTGAGAGGGAATTTTTGAAATTGGATGATTTGAAAAAGTGAGGATTTGATAGATAGTTACGACGGTGAGAGTTTTTATAGGGAAGGAGGAATTTTTGAAATTAGGTATTTATGTTTTATTATTGGATTTAAAAGAAACAAAACATAAGTTTTATATACCACGATTTTTAGGCGAGAAATAAAACATTATGTGAAAAAAGGCTTCTAATGAAGCTTCATGTAAAACATGTATAAGCACAAAAGATAATCATATAAATACCTAAATAGGTATACTTAATTATCAAGCAAAGTAAAAAGAAAATCATACCTCTGGCGTACTTAGGAATGTCTTTACAAATGACACAACAAATGTCACTTAGGCGATTCCCGCTCCTTTAAGATACCTTCTTAAGGAAGGTATTCTTGTTACCTAGCGACTCCTAAAGCTTGGTGGGTATGAGCTTTGACTAATCAACATGACAAAGAAGATTAGTGCAATTAAATGAAACAAGTAAATAAGAAAAAAATTTGTTATCAAATCAACATCCAAACATATAGTTTTAAAAGACATGGTGTTTGTTTTTATGAAAGACCTTTAGTTTTCAATTAACGTATGGATCGCATTATCAAGTTTTTAAAGTACAATATACTTCAACAAACTTGGTAACGAAGCTCTGATGCCAATTGTGGAAAACTAGAAGGGGGTTGAATAGTTTTACCAATTAAAACTTCCTTTTAATCTATTTAGATCGACTTATGTCAATCTATTTGGATGTGTGTGTTGGATGTTGATAAACAAGCATGTAAAGGTAAGTAATGAAAAGATAAGATTAAGAAGCACAAAACCCAACTTGCAAGTATTTATAGTGGTTTGGCTACAAGGACACCTTCCTTGCCCTACTCCATTCCCCGAGTCACCTACTTTCGAGGTTAAGTAATCACTACACCAATCTCCTTATGGCGGAGAAGCCTTCACAAGCGTCGCCTACTCTTTTTTTTCGGTACTAGGCTAACCACCGGGTTCTTTCACTCCAAGGTGAACCACACCTACACAACGTCGCCTACCCTTTATAAGGTACTAGGCTAAGTACCTAGTTCTTTCACACCTTAGGTGAACTACACCTTCACAACGTCGCCTACCCTTTTTTAGGTACTAGGCTAAGCACCTAGTTCCATTGCAATGGAGGAACTACTACCACACTACACCAACGACTAATCCCAAAGGAGATCTACTCCTTTACAACATCATCAAGGATATCAATATCCTTGGATCTAAAACTAGTCTATCTTGTACATTGAAACACACCATATCGAATGTACATCTAAGGCACCTTTCACTAATGCCTTTGACTAGATCTACAAGACACCTTTCACTAATGTCTTGTGTCTTCACTTATAAGCACCTTTCACTAATGCTTCTTTGTCTTGACTTCAAAGCACCTTTCACTAATGCTTCTTAGTCTTGACTTCCAAGCACCTACCACAAGTGCTTTATCCTATAGGCGATAGATACCCTTCACTAATATCTTCGTCTTGACTCTTAAGACATTTTTCACTAATGTCTTCAACACTACACTTCTTTGAAGAAAGAAGGGAATCATCAACAAGAAGACTTCGGTAGCCTTGATGATGAGGAAGCATGGCAACTCATGGACTTGAGCTTGCTCGACTTCAAAGGTGGTGATCTTGCCTTTAAGAGGAACCTAAAGATCACACAAAACAAAACTACAAACATAGATCTCTTGGATCTAAGGTTAGTGAGATTTAACTTAGAGGAGAAAGTATATTGAAAGGGGTGAGAAACAATGAAGAAATGGCTCACTATTTATAGAGGAAAAATCCTATTGTTACCCGGATCCCACGGATCCCTACCACAAGGGATCCGCTAGCAAAGCTAGGGATCCGTGGTCCCTCCTCTTGCCCATGGGTATTTTTGGTTATGGGTCATGGGTCATGGGTTATGGGTTGATCCATGGTTTTCTTTCTAGATACAATGAACTTGGTTAAGTGGTATATATAAAACCATGGGTTGTGGGTCAAAACCATTTGCTAGTATTTTACCCATTTAGTATACACTTAGTTTTTACCCATTTTAGTATACTTAGCTTAAGTATATGTTTAACCCAATATGTAAACACTAGTTGTTGTACATATGTATCTAAATCATAAAATCACTTATACTTGTTTTAGTGTTTTATGTGAAAGCGTAAGTGTGTTAGAAAACTATTAACTCAAACTATTTACGTACTCTATTTGTTTCGTTAAAATGATTTTACTTTTGTTATCGACAAAACATTAGAAGATCGTAAAATATAAATAAACGTTTTTACGGCTTATTTGTATTAACAAAGGTGTCAGAGAAGGCATCGGTTGTTGAAAATGAGAAGAAGGTGTCGGAGAAGGCACCGGTTGTTGAAAAAAGAAGGTGTCGGAGAAGGCACCAGTTGTTGAAATGGAGAAGGATGTTATTGAAGATAAGGAGACCGGTGTTGTTACCTATAAGTCAAAGGGTAAGGGTGATCTTACGAAGGGTAAGCCACAAGTTAAGGTGCCTGCTGTTGCTAATGAGAAGCCACATGTTAAGGTGTCAACTGTTTTAAAGGATAAGTTGCCGGTTTTTTTAAAGGATAAGGTTGTTAATGATAAGTCGTCTAAGGTTGAGAGAAAGGTTTCTACTTTGAGGTCCAAGGATAAGCCACAAGTTGAGACTAGGACAGGCATTGCCGGAGACGAAGTCTATTGAAGCAGTTCAGGCAGAAATTAAACCGAAGCGGAAAAGGGTTTTATCAGAAGTAGATGTGAGTAAGAAAAATGAAGTTCAAGCTGCAAAAAGGTGTAGTTTATTTGAAATTTGTCTTTTTATTCTATTTTCTGTCTTTTTGATCCTATGGGATTTCATATGGAATCCGATGGGATTTCATATTGAATCCTATGGGATTTCATATTGAATGCCATTGGAATTTTTATCATGCAATTTTATGATCAGTTTATTGATATTATGTCTTTTTTATGTAGATGTCGATGTGTTTGAAGATACTGAAATTGATCTTAAGAAAAAGAATCTGAAGAGTAAGGGTGTGTTGAAGAGAAGAGTGACAATTAGGGCCGATTCTTTATCTACTGAGCAACTTACATTGAATAAGGGTTTTATGAAGAAACTTATGAAGAATCTGTTGAATACTTCGTTTATTAAGGAAGAATCTAATGAAGAGACTGTATCAGAGTCGAAGAAGATAGGTAAGAAGAAAGAAAAGCAGTTGACGCCTGAAGAAGAAGCAAATGAAAAGTATGTTTCTAAATTTCCAATTCTTCATACAAGGACAACACCTACTTCTCTTTTTTCTGCCATCCGTGACTCAAAGATTAATATGGGGAAGTTTATGACAGAGATAGGATTTAGTTCACTATACAATGTTGCCATAGACCGCATTCTATCAAATTTGGGAAGGTATGTGGTTTTAAAGTTTAATGAAGTAACTTACGAGTTGAATTTGGATAATGGCAAGTCAATCAAGGCCAGTCCTTCCAAAATTCATGATATGTTAGGTGTTCCTATTGGTGGTTCTTCTCTTTTTTCTTTAGAATCCAGATCAGCTGATGATGAGTTTGTGATGGATTGGGTTAGTCAGTTTTTCCCTAAATCAGTTAAGGAAATCCGAGTAAATGATATTTCTTCCAAATTGATTCAGTCTCAGCAAGTCGACTTCTATTTTAAAGTAATCTTTCATACACTTTTTACAAACATTATGGGTATGGTTGATGGGTTGAAGGGACAAATATGTTTGGATGTTGTTTTACGGCTTCGTGAAGAAACTAAAATTAGTGATATTGATTGGTGCGACTACCTTCATAGCTGCCTTAAATACAGTAAACTCCCGACAACTCTATCTAATCATCTACCTTCCTCGTTGATGTTTCTAAATTAAACAAAGTTTTTAATTTGTTTTCATGTTTGTTTGATGTTTAAAAGTGTTTGTGTGACAGATTTGTTGTAACTTTCTTTACACTTTTTTGTTTTTCATCTTTTGTATTTAGATTCAAAAAAGTTCGATAGAATTTCTATTGTTCGCACACGTCCAGCTATCAGAAGCTGGTCTTCATACTTAATGTCACAAAGACAGGAACTGGAACTTAAATTAGAAGTTATGGGTTTGCTAGAACTTCAAGAAGAATAGATTGAATGTAAGGTTCAAGAGGCTAAAGGTTTTATTTGTGGTAGTTCTTTTGAAACTTCTTTTAAAGAGGTTCGTTTAATTTTTGTTTCTTGTTTTTCATTTATTGTTATTTAATCACATCTAATTATTCTAGAATCCCATGGGATCATGTTAGAATCTCATGGGATTTTGACAAAATCCCATGGGATTCACAATGAATCCCTTGTGATCATGTTTATAATTTCATGAGATTTTGACAAAATCCCATGGGATTCACAATGAATCCCTTGTGATCAAGTATCTTTTATGTCTATTACAATGTGCTTTATTATGACTATTACAATGTGATTTACTCCAGGATTTTATTTAATAAAGTTGAAGCAAAGTTAGATGTGATTTTTAATGAAAGACTTGCTCTTGAAGATTATTTGAGGAAAGCTATTTCAGATTACCCTAGTAATGTAAAGCTCCTTGAACTACATGAAAAGTATGCTCAAATTTTCAAGCAATGAATGTCATTAAATGATGAAGATCTTAGTGTAGGATGTGATGGAAATAATGGGGATGATGATGATAGTAATGGGGATGATGATGATGACAATGATCAGGATGAGAATGATAGGGTGACTTTACAAGATTTTGGCAACAAACCATCTAGTGGTGCCTTATGAAATGCGAGAAGCGAGATGATTCAATTGTGGTTGATCCATCTGAAAAAAAGAAGATGATGCAGTTCCCGAGACGCAAGTTGATCCATCTGATAAAGAAACATGTGAAGAGTATGAGATCACCAGCACACCTGAGTCTAGGGCTGAGCATGGAAGGTTCAAAACCGAACCGACAACCTTTCGGTTCGGTTTCGGTTTTGGTTTTTTATGATTTTCGGTTTCGGTTCGGTTCGGTCCGACCCAAAACCGACAAAAACATGCACAAACACACGTAAACCAAACCGACCCGACGAACCCGACACTAAACCGAACCGACCAGACCATATTCGGTTCGGTTTCGGTTTAGATTTTTTATGGTTTTCGGTTTTCGGTTTTCCATCGGTTCGGTTCGGTTGGTTTTGGACCCACGCCTTTCCGGCTTAAGCCTACACAGTCTTTAACCAAATGGTTAGATAATGATATAGATTTGGTTGATGAGGTGATTGAATGTATAGTTCGAAAGCACTCATATGTAATAATCTTGCATAATAATGCTCTCCTTCTTTTTTCCTAAAATTTATTTCTTTTTAATTAAATCTTTATTGTATTGACTTAACACGCTCAATGAAGGTTTGGAGGGAATGAATGTTGTGAATCCAGGTCCTATTACTCCTAAAAAAATGGTTGCTCGTGCTTCGAAATGTAAGTCCCAGTCACGAAAAGCGTTTGGGTGAAACCATCTTCCTACCTATTATCTCCATATATGAACAAGAAGACAAATGTTGTACCCAGAATTACAAGGCTGGAGTTTATTCTTGGAAATAGTTTGTTCGCGATGCAAGGTGACAAGATGTAAGTTTACATGTGTATTTTTTATATAAGTTTCATAGTTAATAAAATTTCATTCATCTGATTCAATGTGAAAGAATCTCATGGGATTCATAATGAATCCCACGGGATTTGTAGTGAATCCCACGTGATTAGCAGTGAATCCCATGGGATTTGTAGTTAATCCCATGTGAATCATACATAGTCCCATGTGATTCTTAAATGATTTGATTTTTTTTCTTTTTTTCTCATATAATGAAATAGTTTTCGAAACACATTCTGGGGAGTTCATGGTGTATTCAGTGCATTTGAATATGGAAACATTAGCACCCGGTTTGTGGATCAATGCTAATGTAGTCGACTATCGGAGTGCAATTCTTAATTATGAAGATAGATTTAAAGATCATGGTTCTCCATCATGGCACTTTTTCTCGACCGGATGTATTGTAAGTATTTATTTTTTATTTCCTTAGTAAACTGGTTATTTGCTTAATAAACTGCTTATATGCTTATCTGACTTACCAAAACCCCCCAAAGCAATACAAATCATACATCATCTTGAAAATTGCATATACAAACATAATCTATGTTTGATGGAAGCTTGGCTTCTGAGGACGATAAATTTGAAAGTTTTGAAAAAGAATATTTAGCTCAGTTTAAAGATAATGTTGGTGGCTTGGCTCTCAATGGCATTAACTTTTTTTTGCATTTCTACTTGTCTATCATTTTTATTATGTTCTTCGTTTTGTTAAAACAGGCTTTCTTTCCAATTCGCAATTCTCATCGTCTTCACCCTTATTAAAGCAATAATAATCACGATACTAGATAACAGCGATTCTGAAGCAACGTATAATTCAAAGTATAAACAAGCCTGTGAACTTCTTACAACAGACAAAAGCGAAACCGAACACTTTCTAAAATGCAAAAACAGTAAATTTTGGGTTTGGTTTCTGTTTTAGCCCAAAACCAAGGCAATCGAACCATGCTCACCTCTAACGATATTTGCAGTTTCAGCAGGATTGAAACGAAACATGCAATCTCGTCATACCACAAGAACAATTTATTCATTTACTCTTATTAATTATACGAATAGTATAAAGGTGAAGTCCGTACGTGTACGATATTAAACCTATTATCAACCAAACACTTTTCAAGTAATCAAACCATTCTCTCATTTACCTTTAAAACAAACACAACCTTGAACCTTTTTAGCATGATATCAAAACTTCAATTTTTGATATTTTGTTTTCGATTTTCGTTTGGACTTTGTCAAATACCTTGATCACCGTAAATTTTGACAAATTCAACGCAGTAAAAACTTCAAACACATCTAAACACACACGATCACTAACCATTTCTACTGATTCCAATTATTAAATCAAGAAAATAAAAACCCTTAACAACATATTCCGGCGGGAAGATCATAACAACCTTAAAAACCAAACCAAACCAAACATGTTCCTTTTAATCCAACCATCACTTTCACCATCATATCATAACCTTAAACTCAAATCCTTAAAAACCCACATCACAAATCATGTTCATTACAAACCCCACAAAAATCTTGGAAAAATACACCCTATATCATGCACAATTCACCCCACATCTTCCTACACTTCCATCAAACCCTTTGTCGAGTCTGAATGGAAAACGATAAGTGCCGGGTGGCTTTTCAGCGCGGTTTCGGTCTATTCGTTATCGAGAATTGTTCCATGTGTAGGGAAATGTAGTGCTGCAATGAGTTTGGAGAGGTTGAAGAGTGAGGGATTCGTTATTGGGGTGTTGTTTTTGTTGAGATTGGTTTCGAGTTATTTGCAGCAGAGTTTGTTGTGGGAGGCGTCATTGAGGGCGGTTTATAAGATGAGAGTTAGTGTTTTTGAGAAGGTGTTGAAGAGGGAGTTGGGGTTTTTTGAAGGAGGGAAGGGGAGTTCGGTTGGGGATGTGGCGTATAGGATTACTGCTGAGGCATCTGATGTGGCTGATACGGTTTATGCTGTTTTGAATGTATGCATTTTGGTTATGTTTTGTGAAATTTATGTGTACATGTGTGTGATTTGGTACGATAGTAGTAATTTTGGGATATAGGGAGCGTTTGGCATTAGTTATGTAAATTAATTGTTTGATTATTTGTGAGTGAAATAAGGTGTTTGTTTTCAAATTAACAATGCGAAACTGCTAACTGATAATCAATGGCGGAGCTAGAAAAATTTTCGTGGGAGGGTCGAAACAAATTTTTTTGGGGAAATACATTAAATGGGAGGGCCGAAATAATTTTTTTTCGGGAAAAACACATGAAATTGCAAAAAAAATACACTAACGGGTTTAGGCCTAGGGGGCCGGGACCCTTCCCGGTCCCTTAATAGCTCCGCCCTTGCTGATAATAACTTTTCATGTAACATTTTGTGTAACTGTATAAGAAATCCCGAACACTAAGATAGTTTGCGTCTTAGTATGCGGTTCAAAAAAAAGTTTCCGCGTTAGTATAATTGAGAGTTCAGTATCACTAATGTTGTTCATGACTTCATGCCCTAAATTAGGAAGTTTGCTTTATAGATTATATACTAACAGTATAGAGTCTGCATGAAAAGACTAATCTTTGTTTGGTAAATTATTGCTCTAGTATGCATAGTCCATGCATATATGTGCACTCATTTTGATTTGCATATGTAGGGGAATGTGTTGCAGATATCAATACATGTTTCAAGAGAACATAGGGTAGCAGGCAAAAGGTTACTTAAGATGCCTATAGAAAGATAAGGACTATATACTTACGTTCAAACGGTCTAGCAAACTTGAGGTCATTGGGTTTCTTGATTCCAACGTTGTTGGATGCCCAAACAGTCATAAGCTCGATATCTAACTATGTCTTTTTTAGCAGGATGAGCGATGTATTGTAAGATTGTTAAGTGAACACTAATTCCTTTTTTTACTGTGGAGGCTAAATTTGTTGCATTTTGTGAGGCATCCGATCTGTCTGTAATGAGGCGCATTAGGAATGCAATTTATACCGTGTTAATAAGACTGGGAGTTACTAATCCAGTTAAGTTATACTGTGACAGTAGTCAATGTAGAGGCAATTCATGTAGGGTGTCCACTTATGTTAGCGATACATATTCACTCAATAACCGTAATCCATGTATGCAGTATGCCTATATGACTTTTTAATATATGCACGTGGTGTATATATCAAATGCTAACACAGTTAAGCTCTTATGGGGATAATATTATTCACTAGTATCGCGGATGACCAAATAAATAGTACTAATAATTTGATCTGCTGAGTTGTGTCACATAACTTGATGTTCATTCAGCAAAAGCTCATACAAGAGCAGAATTCCTAAAGTCCTTGAAAAGCTAGTGGTGTGGTGTGTATACAATGTTTAAAAATTCTGAAATTTGGACTGTGTAAGACTTCTATAATAGGTTGACTTACCCTAAATGAATTTGTCTAACTTTTATCTTAAAATCAACGTTCTTTGAACTGTAAATAAACTGACACTTCTTTCTGTTTTGTAGTCATTTGTTAATTTGCCTTTATGAGTGTGTACTTTCTGTGTTGTAGTCAACAAATTTGCTAAGGAGGACACTTTTTTGTGCTCTTACAATTTTCCACTTGTTTTACTATCGACAGACTATTGTGCCCAGTTCACTGCAGCTAATAGGTATGGCGTCTCAGATGGTGGTTATCAGCCCTGTTCTCTCGTTAGTTACTGCCTTGGTACGCAGAAGCTTCTCTTTGTTTGTTGTTAGACTATCAACCTCTTTGCACAATGCAATGTCAGGATTGCTTATAGAGGTGGCAAAATTGGGGGGTTGAACAGGGTAACAGGTTGGATCGGGTTGGCCACTAACACTTTTTTCCCGATATATTTCTTATTAACCAGTGTGTCAAATATGGTACAAAACTTCGATATTTCAATAAAATCAAATTATAAGAATAAAACGATTTAGGAGGCTTTATGCATTACAAATAAACTTGGGTGACTTTTGACTCATCGGATCTATTTCTTTTTAAACTATCTGATCCTAAATTACCAGTTTGGCTCATTAGAGATAAAAACATAACTGGATCGAACCGATCATAAGTAGATGGACTGAATATCCACCTCAAGTTGTGTGCAAAGACTTCCCCCTTGACCCTACAAATCCCAAGAGAATTAGTGCACTGGGTTTGCCCTTTCATTTCAGTATCGTCTATGTTTATATGTACAGCCTAAATGTTTATTATAAATGCTGTTTGAAATGTTTGAAGGTGATCCCTTTGATGGCCTTGGTAAGTGCACATTTTGGTGAAGAGCTTCGTGAAATTTCAAATAAAGCCAATTTAAGTGTTGCTGCTATTTCGGCCTATCTGAATGAGGTATGCTAATCAGAATCAAGTGTCAATCACCAATCACCTTTTTGTTTCTAAAAACAACCAAGGCATCGTGCTCATTTTCTGATTTTGTTTATTATAAATGTGGATGTGCTTTAGGTCCTGCCATCAATCCTCTTTGTGAAGGCAAACAATGCAGAATACAGTGAGTGTATGAGGTTCGAGAGACTTGCTCATACTGATCTATATGAACGCTTAAATAAGAAGAAAATGAAGGCTTTGGTTCCTCAAATGGTTCAGCTAAGTTTATTTGGCGTGCTGCTTCTGATTTTTATTGGTTCATCGGTGGCTGGAATCGATTTTTCTCGTGTGGTTTCATTCATAACATCATTGGTTCTCTTAATTGAGCCACTTCAGGTTAAATACTTGACCCTTATTCCATACTAATATACTATACTTTCACAACTCTTTGTAACTATTTACATTATCATCATATCTCACCATACTTCTGTCCCCTTCACTTTATTCATGTATATTATCTCACTTCTAATAGCCAACAAGCCTTTAGCCTAGTGGTATCCAGGGTGTATTTGCGGTGCCCCACCCAAGGTGTGAGGGTTTCAGTCTAGAAGGTGTAGATAGAGTGTTGGTAACCACTCAGGGGTTCGCCTAGTGCTAAAAGTATTATCACTAAATTGTTAGAGGTCTCAAGTTCAATTCCCACTTGGTGCAAACAACCCTGATGTGGCCACGCCAACTTTCCCAAAAAGGGGAGGGCTTTACCCAGTTTGTGTCTATGTGGTGGTGGGCACAAACCAGTGAATTAGTTGGCCAAAGGTCGAAAACCATGGTTACCCAAAAACAAAGTTGCCTTAACCAAATCTATATGGCTAATTGGCTATTGATCAAATGTCTATAATACCGTTAATGAAGACAAAATAAAGAAAACTTGTGGGCACAAATCAGAGTTGCCAATATCAAGTACTTCCTCCTTCCTGAAATTACTGTCCTCAAATAAAAAAAAAAAAAATACAATTTAAGAATCATTTTATGAATGTAAAATTGTTTTAGTTTTGTGATTAGTATAGTTATCTGTAGAATGGGGAACTTAGTAAGATATTTAAGAAATGAACACTTATTTCGAGTTAAACTAGAATAGAATGGGGAGAATGCTTTTCAGATGGATTGACCTAAAGTTAAGTAGGTTACAAATCTTGCATATTCTTGGACCACCCAAAAGCTTGTCTCTATATGTGCATGTGCATGCGTAATATCAGTTAATCATTCGTCTATCGCTGATAGGGCTGGTTCATCCTATGAGTCTTAAAGTTTCATTAATCTTAATTTACAAAACATGCAGGATGTAGGAAAAGCATACAATGAACTAAAACAAGGAGAGCCTGCTATCGAACGCCTGTTTCAGCTTTCAAATTACAAGCCCAAGGTAAAGATTTAGGTTTATGTGCTTGATTTGTTAAACGGTATCCAATTTACGAGTTTTGATAAACGTCTTAAGCGTTGATATCATATTCTCCACTTAATCTTCTCTCAACGTTTCTCATAAACGTCTATTATGTCTGTGTAGGTTATTGAGGAAAGGAATGAAGTTCATGTAGAGTCTATTGCAGGGGAGGTAAAATTCTGTGAAGTCACGTTTAGATATGCTGACAGTATGCCTCTCACACTGAATAAGTTGGATCTTCATATCAAAGCTGGAGAAACGGTTGCTCTTGTTGGGCCTTCGGGGGGAGGAAAGAGCACCCTTGTGAAGTTGCTTCTTCGCCTGTACGATCCTTTAGGTGGTAAGGCATCTGAAAATCCAGATAGCTATCGGAGTAATTTTAATTCTTTTACTTGTGAATAGACTGATTTGGGTTATGATTAATCATTGATAAGTCAAATGGGTAAAATAAAAAAAATCAGCAAAAAAGTAAATGGTTCGGATGGATCGAAAGTTGCCCATAGTAATTGTTGCATAAAACATCTTAAGTTATTTATTTTCAAAAGTTTATATTTATTAAATGATTTATTTTTAACCAAATAATTGACACAATTGTTTATTAAAATAATTTGTAGCTTTTGGAAAGCTAGTGTTTAGGGTCATTCCAATTCGTCCCGGCTCATTTCAACTCATATAAAAAATTTACCCAATTGGCCCCGTTAATTAACATGCCCTGCGCCCCCATCTGGCCACCTCTATTACATAACTTTGTGAAAGTAAAACTATTATCTTTTTGTTGTTACTCATGCTGAAATATCCATGTTAATAGGTGATATTCTCATTGATAACCGTGACATACGGGATATGTCGTTGGAAAGTTTAAGGACACATGTTGGACTGGTCACTCAGGATACAGTAAGTACCTTTATAAATGTTGGATAGATACTTGGTCCTCGATTGTTAGCTGATAAGTGAATTCTTAAGCTCTATATTAAAACCTAAGGTTTGGCTAAAATGTGCAAACTTGTTTCAGACAAAATTAACGTATAATATCTGAAATTGTCTTGATTTTTTTGTAATGCAAGAACATTCCAATTTCCATGTTTGAATTCAGCATGCCTAACAAATGATTGGTCATCAGACTCTTTTTTCAGGGACAATTGCTGAAAATATCGGGTACAGAGATTTGATGACAAATATTGATATGGAAAAAGTGAAGCTTGCAGCACAAATGGCAAATGCAGTTGAATTTATTCAAACACTCTCTGAAGGATATGCAACAAATATCGGACCTAGAGGCTCACTGCTAAGCGGAGGCCAAAGGCAAAGGTACCATGCTTTATGTTAGACCTTAATGTCGGAAGTATAAAGTTAGGAGGTGTTGGGGATTGCGTTTTGGTACTGATTATCTGATCATCGCGGCAACACGTAGCAATAATACTTAATTATAAAAAAGGAAGTAGCAATAATTAGTTTGTGGCATACTGCTGTCTGGGATAAACAAATTGTGCTTCTGATCTTTAGATTTTTTTTTTTTTTTTTTTTTAGAACGGCAATATCTCACAATAACCACTAATCTATCTCACATGTCCTAAGCAGGACTTGAACCTACAACCATTTGGTTGGGGAGCTTCTCACACAATATGGGGTACCATTGGGACACAAGCCCTTTGGTGCTTCTGATCTTTAGATTATTTAGGGGTCAAATATTCGGTTCATATTGTTGGCAAGAAAATTGTTTATCTAAGTGTAAAAATAGAATTATGACCCATTTAATCGAATTTGAGAAACTCCTACTCCCATTTCACAAAACGTCTTATAATTCATTTTGGTCATTTTATATATCAACTCCTTAGAAAATCAGAATTTGACCAACAATCAAACAACAGTACAAACAACCCCATGATAATCTTTATTCAAAGAGTCGTTTTTATTAGAAATACATTCTCCCCGTGCGCCCAAGTTTTGCCTTCTGAACTACTGTATTTTTTTGTATGGCTAAGAATATCAGTTTAGCATTATGTACCTGTAACTTGCCATCTTATATTTCGTTTTTACTTTTATGTATACATTCAGAATAGCTATTGCAAGAGCTCTCTATCAGAATCCTTCTATTCTAGTTTTAGATGAAGCAACTTCTGCGCTGGATACAAGGTCTGAGATGTTGGTGAGGCAAGCTTTGCAGCGGCTAACGAAAAATCGTACTGTAAGTACAAACTAATTACTAGTCAGCAAATTTGTTCTAAAATCTTACCTGTGACCATTACAACCCAATTTATTCTTTAATGGTCAAGTTTCGGTTATATTTATTCTTTAATTGGTCAAATGGTTAAAGACTTAAATCTTGCAAACTTGGCTAAAATGAAAGCAGGTCAAATGGGCCAAAAGTTGCCTAATATGTATTCGAGTGAAAAGAACCTCATAAATTATTTATTAAAATAGATCAGATTTTTATTGTAGTACTTTTTAAAGGAAATCTGACCATTGCCTTATTACCAAAGCAACTTATTACCAAGCAACTTAAAGATTTTCTATTTTTCATAAAATAAAATAAATAAAACTTGTCTCTTTCTTTTTTCGACTAATGTTTCCTCTCTTGTCTATGTTTCACTCTCATAATACACATTTTAAAAATCATAATCCATGTGTTCATCCTCTCTCTCATACTGTAATTTGTAAGTCAGAAGTTATACCAATCATTTGATTTATTAATTTATATCAAATGAATTGACACTAAAATTATAAAAAATACGTGTGTTGTGTTTGAGCTGATTGCTTGTGATGAAAAGGACAGAGGGAGCCTGGATTATGGGAGTATAGATGTGTTTGACAAAGAGAAAAATATAGAGAGAAAAATTAAATGATCTTTGGTGGTGGTTGGTAGCCCCATTAAAGAAGAGAAAAAATCCCTTGCCCGACCCGCCCAGCTGAATTATTAATCTTGCCTCTTGGTTATGCTAAACATCGTTATCAAGGGGCGCATTAAGAATAATTTGAACTACTTGTTGCATATGTAGGTTATTGTCATTGCCCATCGCTTGGAAACTGTTCTGATGGCCGAAAGGGTTTTCCTTTTGAGTGAAGGAAAACTGCAGGAGATATCTCGCTCATCGCTCCTGGTTGCTCAACATGATTCGTTAGCGTCAAGCGGGCTTGTGATATAGTTTTTTGTGTTTACAGCTTTTACCTAAAAGCAGAGAGCATCACTTTTGGCGATGAGGAGTAGTGGCATTCAGAATGATTCACTTTGTGCACTACACATTTTTTTTTTTTAATCTTTTTTGTCCATCCTCAATGGTTCGAGCTTAGAACACTTCAGAATATTTTTACGGTTTAAGCTTAGAACACTTCCGATTATGTAAATGATGAATTGCTCGCCAAGGATGATGGAATTCAGATTATTACAAAAGTCGAGAACTGTGATTAGGAGTACTTAGCATGGTCAAGATGAAAAATAAGGTGGTCCAAGAGTATATAAATGGTATGATACCGTCTTTTCAAATTGAACATTGTCTACGTATATGATTCGTAACTCTCAAAACAGTCGCAACCGATCCATATAATATTCATTTTAAATCCTCTCTTCTTTTAGCTATTCAACAGTATGATTTACAGATTTATTCTCATTCCTCGTCAGAAGTGTACCCTTGAATTTACCATATGCCAAGATCACAAAGTTGAAAAGTTGATAACATTATGAGATTTTAGTTAAACTATGCAATTTCTATTATTCTAAACAGTATAACTTAAGAAATCTATAGAAACTAGTAATAAAACTAGCAATTGATTGCCCTGTGTAAAGAAAAAGATGTGTGTTGATACATGATCTTTTTCCTCATAATTGTCAAGATAAGTGCAAATTCAAGATAAAAAACTTAGGTTACCAATGTATGATAACACAATGGTAAAGAAAACTGGCATGTAATGCAGTATAATTTAGTGTGCATTCTAATCACTATGCTCTAGTTTAAACAAACGATTCCACGAATAACTAGGAAAAGACTATCTAACTAATTTGCCTATTGCATGATTTACTTATCTATCAGTAAACCTGCAATCTCTGGTTGGATTTTAACTCAATGTCCTAATATACATAAATCTTCTTGCTATTTTATTTCCACCATATTTGATGTTTATTGAGTTTCAAGATACCGGAGCGCACTTCTGGTGGGCTTATTCAGAAGCATTCCCACTCTGAATCTATCATATTATTCATCTACAAATACTGCACCAGAAAGACAATTTAGTAATGAAATGGGAACCATATTATATTCACAAAGCTTGACAAGTTTATCCCAGTTGCTTGTTAACAAGCCAATTTGGGTTGTGCTAGACTTCAAAGTCGCCAAAGATGTTTAATTGCATACAAACTTCTAAAACGTTTTATTCTGCAATTGAAATGTGATTATAATAATAAAAGTTTTTTCGGGTCAGCCCGTCCTGCCCAGCCTGTTGCAACCCGTTAAAAAAATAGTGTTTCGACCAATAGACTTGATTCAACTGGGCCAACCCATTCATCTTCCCACCTATAGTAAATTTTTATTAACAAAGATAGGTAGAAATTTACCTGCTTCATTGCTCTTCCCAGCTAAATGTTGAGGCGTCTTCAGGTGGTTCAACCCAAATGCTCTCAAACGGATCTTGTTCTCCCCAATCATGACACTGCTTCCGAGGGTAGTATCTATGGTGATCTAAAGAGTATGATATGCATCGTTTTCCATAAAAACGAACTTTAGAGAAATAAACACTATTCCTCATCATTCCCAGAAGGTCGGTTCTTGCATGGGATGACAGAAAACTAGCAAATAGTGTCACACCTTCAAGTGTTTCCCTTTCAATCCATTCCTTATTGGTCTGATCCAGCTTATAAATTATTGGGTTTTCACTATAACAAGTGTAGATAACGTATATATCTCCTTTATGCTCAGCCATAAACTTCCCCTTCCACCAATTTTTAACGAAAAAATTATCGGGACACTTGGGTGGAGGTATAATACGGATAGTCCATGTAAGCTCTAGTGGGTCATAAACTCCTAGCCACCCGGTTAGACTCAAACAATAAAATAACCCATTGCAAAAGACAAGCTTATTCCAAATACTGCTAACAAATGGCAATCGGTTGTGGTAATTAACAGTAGTCCAAACCGAAGCCCCTGGATGACAAGTGCTAATAGCAACGACAGTTGGACTAACATGCTTAACTGTAAAAACTTTGCAGCTAGGAGATTTAGGGGATGTTGAAAATGCCACGATTTGATACGTCATCTCAAATCTTGGCAGTTTAATCATTTCTCGTGTAAAAGGGTTAAAAAATAAGACCCGTTGTGTTCTTGGTTTGTATAGCAATAACCAACCATCTTTATTGTAACATATCCTACAGCCATGTAGCTCGGGTAGTTCAAGAGAGTATGTCTTGCGTTGTGACGGGTCGTAAAATTCAAAACGGTGGCCGAGTTTTGGGAAGTACATAAGCCATGGTGGCTTGTTTACTACTCTGACTGACAAAGCAACTGATAACCATCTTTTGCAAACTGCAGAAGTGCGAATGTTGTCCCTTAACGTTAACTGTGAAACTATAAACTCCAAGAGTTCGACTGGAAGGAAAGACCATGCCTCCTGGTCCTCCTGATCGGCATTTTCTGTTGTTGAAACTCTTGTATCGTCTTCATATGTTACTGATAACCTATAAAGCAAAAATCATATAATTAAAAGTCTAGTTGGTATGTAATATGTGAAAGTATCATTAATGGTTGAACAAACAAACAATCTATACAATCCCTATGACATTCCATTCTAGTGCTTCAAGTATAATTTGAACACAAAACCCATTGAAAAAGACAGCCTCGTGAACACAATAAATGGTTAATAGGAACAAAGCCTTTGATTTGATTTACTGTTCAAGAGTTTATAATGATACAAAACATATGCATAATATCAGATGACTGTTGGATACACGGTTACAAAGCAATTTTAATCAGTTGAAGCACATTAAAACTTGACATCTAGCTTCAAAAGCATCAAAGGACTATTCAACAACTATTTTCTACCTGTAACGGTTTCATTTCTCATTGCATAACCTACAAAGACAAATGTACTATTAAACCTAATAGAGTTATACCAGTTTAATTTCTTTCCTGTTACTTAGGTTCATATCTCAAGCTTAGCTTTAATATATTTATCTATTTCTTCATATGTTACTGTGATCTACTTGTTCAAATGGTGTGACCCTAATGGTTCATGTGACATTAGCAGTGTTGGAACATTGTTCTGTTGCGGGCATATTACCTACACTTAATGCCTGGAGGCGGGTTCAAACCCCGTGGATTAGTCGGCCAAAAGGTCGGAAACCATGGTTATCCAGAAAAAAATACAATAAGCTCACCCAAACACTTAATAACTGTGCTTATTAGCTATTAAAAAACCTAAAAAGGGGACTTTTTGCAAAAGCCAGAAGCTCTTTTTGATAAACTTACTCAAACACCCGGTAAAGTGTCAATCAAATACGTACATACTCAAAAGCAGCAAATAACAATTAACAGTTTAAACACAAACACTACTTCTTCAGAACCATGTCAATTTCGTCCAAATTCACTTCAACAATCACAGAAATCAGCTTATCTTGTAAAGATGAACTTCTATGTATTTGACACTTAAAAACGTGAATTGCAACAATTTCAATAACCAAAAACATGACACAAGTGTCAAGCAAATGCAAACATTACTAATCCGAACAAATAATACATAAAATGCATCAAGCAAGCAACTACTTGATTTCATAAAAAATACCGAAAAACAGAAACCATGTCTAAATTTGTACAAGCGAATATCTATATCCCTAAACCCTAAAACCTAAATCTTATAAATTTCTTAAACTCCAATTACCTAATCATCAGAATCTATCAATCAAACACATTCATAATCAAATTCAACTAATAACACATATTATCATCCACTAAACAACGATAATGACTTTAACCAACCCGCTGGAGTGGGGGGTATAGGGGAGAGAAAATGTGGACAGTTACCCCCTGCCGAAGGTAAAGGGATACCTACTCCCGGCATTATATTAACATCCATCAACCAACATAATCAATTCATCACATAACAACCATCAACTACTCCCAAAAACACAAATTTCACTAATTCATCTCAAATTCACAACAATTCACATCAATCTAACCCTTAATTCACTAATCAACACCAAAAAAATACCAAACTTAATCACAATTCCATCAAATTCATTCACAATATTACAAATTAACTCAAAAACACAAATATAAAGCTCATTTCATCTCATCTATAAAACTCTAACTAATACCAGATATTAATTCACTGAATATTACAAATTCAGCTAAAATTCATCATAATTAAACTTTACAGCTTAATTCATAACAATTATCAACAATCTCATCTCTAACACCCAAATTAACTGTAATTCACTTCACAAATTAATCTCTAAAACAAAGAATTTATAAACTTAACATCAACCTCATCTTCAAACCCCTAATTAACTCAAACTGATTAAAAAGACTCACAATTTAAGCCTCCTTCTCTTCCTTCCCGCCATAATCTTACACCAGCTGTGTGTTTTTAGTGCGTGTTTTTAGTGTGTGTGTGAGAGAGAGAAACAGAGATAAAAGAAAGAGGTGTTGAGAATGAGAAATGATGAAGAGGTGTGAGTTTATAGGACACGTGTTAAATAAGGGGAGCCAATGAGAGAGATGGTTTTGGTGACGTGGAAGGGTGTGATTGGATGAGGGTATGGTTAGTTGGGGGTTGTACGGTAAGAGTGTTTAGTTGTGAGAGTGTCTGAAAGTAGATCTGCGTTGGAGTCACGGTCTTTTCGGTGTGTGTTTTGTTTAGTTTTTTTTGGGTAACATTGTAGTTAGTGCTTCATTGGTAGGTAAGCTTGTTAATTTATATAAAAAATGTCTAGCCGGGTACCTGCACTTTGCATCGAGGGTACCTTACAATATAATTTGTGTTCACATGTTAGGGAAAATAGTTATAGCATCAACGTAAGAGTATCTCTAATCCAATAAGGTTTTGATGTGAAAATTTGACACTTTTTGAATAACAAACAGTACACGCTTAATTATTCAAGATTTATAACATTTGAAGTGGGTTGGGCTCGGTATAATTACTACTAGTGACGGATCAAGGCCGTGCTAAGCACGACCCATGGCCCTGTAATGTTTTTGATTCTCGAAAGGTGAATATGTGTCGGACTTGAAGATCAATGTAATGCATATATATCAAGACAATTGATATATTAAATAAATGTATGCTTCTCAATTGTTTAAAAAAATGTATGCTTCTCAAAAATACTGAAATGTAGGTAACTACATTAACTTTAAAAAAAAAAGGTAACTACATCGTACATAGTACTTCCATGATGTGGAAAGTGTATACATGAATACAGTAACAAAAAATGCACCACACTTTCGCAACAATGTTTTACATGAAAAGATGGACAACAATTGTCTTGCTCCTATTTCTTAGGATAGCGAGTCTTCAATGCAAGATGTTTGTTCCCATTACTAACTCTTCTGCATAATAAATCAGTTTTTTAATTATAGAATGTCAATAAGATAGTCCACAGTTATCTAAATAAATGCTAATTACATACAACAACAAAATGATATATAATTGCAATAATCATCAATTAAAAAATATTCTTGCGAAGTTATATGATACATGAGTACTACTAAAAGGAATAGTCTACTGAAGCGCCTATGTTAACTCATTAGTAATTACATGAACGTCTAGGAAAGCAAACTTAGTACAACTCCGATAAGGAAAACTACAAGAAGACAAACAATAATTACTTATACATAACAAATATCTACAAGAACCTCTATGACTTTCCACGTACACGACTTAGGAAAAGCATGTATGCGAATATGCCTAACGAACATAAACATTACATTGTTATATATGTATCTTTATAAAGGTAAAATAAAGCCATTCAATAGTTACGAAATCACACATTGAAATGTTGAATTCCTCCTTAAGTACTACACCTAATGTAGTGCAGAAAACAAACCACCACATATGGGTTTCTAACAGCTAACATGTGTAGGTAAATGACACTTGAAAAGGTAAATGACACTTAAAAGGGGTTCGTTCCATATACCTCGAGTATGCTCATGAAACAAACTGTTATAATAGAAAAAGCCCCCAAATAAAGTGACTTTTGTGATCAATACAAAAATTAGTAAAAATTAATGAAAGCAACAACATATTATTTTCAATAAAAGCAAATATCATATTCGAATTAATGACAACAACAACAACAAGATCTCCTTGTTTCACTATAATCGGATAATTAATTTACACAAAGTCACTTGATTAAGGCCTAACCCCTAACTTCTCTTAAATCAATTACTATAATAACAAATATTGTTAAAGCAATGAACATCACCTGTCCTTGATCACGCAGATCTCAAATGTAAGAGAAAAAACCATGGTTGTTTTTTATTATTTTTTTTTCTAAAAAGAGAGAAATGTGACTTTAGAAATTTAGATGGGGGACATGTACTGAGAAGAAGATGGGGAATTGGTAAAGATGGTATGGGAGGGAAGGGGTATACAGTCTCTAATTGTTGGGTGCTGAGATGGCATTAGCTAAGGTAAGTGGCTCTTTTTATATAATAGTAAGATACAAGCTAATCTAACATTTGAGACCTATATAGGATATTGCCTCGTGCCATTGATCATTTTGCACAGTTCGATATTCGACCTTGCATAGTAGGGTACTCGCTTGAGTGAGGCATTGCCTTATTGAAAATTATTTACGTGCTTCTTGTCCATTAAGTTAATTTAGTGAGTCTTCTTTTGTTATCTTATCTTGCCAATGACTGTGTGATAGGGTCTTTTCAAAAGGTTGGCATGAAATGACAATTACAAGTCAAAAATTTTCCCAGACACTTTTATGGTATTAAACTACTAAACCTTTCCACTTTAAAATATTTTTCAATGCAAAAAAGTTCCCAGTCCTTAAAACGAAGATCCAAATAGATTTGAGCAAACAAATAAAAATATAAGCTAAAACAGTTGGGTGTAATATTAACAAACTATCCTTTCAATATTGCATGGCAGTTACAAGTCTATAAACGATTGAAATGGGCTCTTATCAATGGAATTTTTTAAGTCTAGCAAAAGTAACATATTTTCATTATAAGAAATTTTTTTTGTTTTAATTTTTTAAGACTTCTTCATTTAGAAAGTCCCAAATGTTTTATATAGTAGTATAGATTGTTGTGCTTACTAATTATGTCTACAAATGTATTTAATGATTTAATTGGTTGATTTTAAAAAAAATGATTAATGTTAATTTAGAGAAAGAAAATACATAATACAATTGTACAAATGATTAATGCATTAAACATGTATTTAAGTTTGTGTTATAGGTCTAAATAGCACTACTCAATTTATATATAATTCCCGAATGTAATAAAACCACGACAAGACAAAATCCAACATTGTCGCACAGAGCATTCTTTCTTCTACACTAAACTAAAACTAAACACTCGTAACAAGAGCACCACACTCATAACCAAACATATACTCAACAAACTTAAATATATATATATATATATATAAAAAAAAAAAAAAAAAAAAACGTTTCATTCGATCCACAACCAGACCAAAACAATGCAAAAAGAAAAAGGAAAGGCGGAGGACGCGTGACTTTTAGTATGGATAAACCAATCGAATGATTTGATCCCCCGTTACGTCTAGTCTAACACCACAAAAATAAAATGCATGACCAAGGTCATTAACTTTTCATCATAAAAATTCAAATAATACCACATTTTTCCTTTATCTTGCGGCTACTTATTTTTTTAGTAAGCAAAACTTAAGATTTACAATTTTTTGGGTCGATGTGTGTTAGTTTGCATTCAAGATCAATATAAGCTATTGAGTTTTGGTTGTTAGTGGTTTATTTATCTTATATATAAATAGTGAATAAGAACTTGCACATTGTTTCAAGTTTTTAAAAAATCGGTAATTTTCATTCCTACACTATCGTGCTTGAATTTCATCAGAAAAATAAATACAGAAGATGATCCAACGTAAATTATTTTAAACCAAAATTTGTAGTTTACAAATTTGTATGTTTGTGTTTAATCTTGGCCTTTAAAGGCATATAAATATTGATATTATTATAAAGCATCATGATTAATACATGAAAACAATATTAACAAAGACAAATTTATAAGTGCTTAGAGACTAACTAAATATTAAGAACAAATATAAAATATGTATAACAAAAGTAAAGTTTCAAACTATGATTTTCTCAGTAGCACATTACCACCTTTTGTGATTTATTGACTATATACCACAAAAGGTTCATTTTATTTTTTTATAGAAGATAAAAAGCAAAAGAGCAAACGGTCTTTCTAATTTAATTTATAATTTATATATATACTAAAGGAGCTGCAAAAGGGTGTTCCTATTGGTCCTTCATAACACTCATTATTTAACTAAGAAAGTTTTATGAGCTTATTTTTAGTCCAGTAACACTTTGCTAAGGCTCGTTTGTTTTTCATACTTTTTCCCCCTTTGTTATACACCAGAGAAAAACATATGACAATTGAAAAAAATATATAAATGTTATGTATTTGTGTATTGTGGCAATTATCGTTAACTACACTTGCGTAGAAACGAAAAAAAAAAAAGTGCCAAAAGAAATAATCGAACAAACCCGTCACAATGCGACGGCCGCCGACATCTTGTTAGAAGTTAAAGTTAACCAATAATGTATAAGATTTGTTGGGCTTGGGCCAATAATGGAGGCCATCATCTTTAAAGCCTTCTATTATTTAACATCTACGAATGTACCTTTCAAATAGATCAAATCTATTTTTTTGTCCGAAAAGACGCATGTTTATCACTATCTTCCTAATTACATTAACTATGAAATGTATTTTGCTTACTGTTAGTATAAAAAGTGTGATGGGTTCGAATATGGATCGAGATAGCTTATCGGGTCGGGCCAATAAGCTACTAGTGGATTGGATCTGTACTAAACTAAGTAATGAAGTGATTCCATGCACAAATGAAAGCAACTTAGCCTTACCGTGGGGACGGACCCCACGATTAAGCTCTGGCATGTTTGAGAGAGAATATTGGAATATGCGTGTACTGTTATGTGCGAGAAAGTCACACCTCGTAAATGTGTTAGAAAGGCTCCTTTTATAGGCGAGTATAATACTAGGGTTTCTTAGTATTTCGCTTATATTTGTTAGTGACCAGAGTGGGACCCTTGTCGGGTAAGGATCCGCAATAATCATGGTTGCGGATACAAACCATCTTCCGCGACCGTTGGTTGGTCCGCTGGTGTACTTGCGGAAGTACCCTTCAGATAGTCTGCGTGCGCCTTTTTGTGTCCGGGCCGTATCCAATTTGTCATTGGTCTTAGCGGCGGCCCGGTATCTTTGTTGGGCCAGGGCCCCAAATATGTATAGCACAGGTCGGGCCCATTAGGCCTGCTACACGTGCTATACGTCATCAAGTCCCCTAGTCTAGTTCGGTTATTGCGTGCGACGCGTTAGTTGCGTGCGGTGAATGTTGCTAGACTAAATTTCCGTGACGGTTCTTCTTTCACCGCGGCAGACTGCATTTCCGCAATGCTGCATTATTAGTTAGGTGAAGTGCGTGATACGTGACCGTCGCCGTTTTTAACTGATTTGACTGGGTGGAACCCTTTACCTAACTGTCATCCTTATCTTTTACTTTTAATCCCATCCGTTGACTTAGAGGCTTATAGGCACATGTAATCATCTTAGATTATATTGAATTAAATATACCATGGGTATAAATACCCAATTTGATTTTTACTGGTCACTTTTCCTTCCACGTCTACTATTGCCGTCATTCTTAAAACTTCAAGCTTTTCCACTGCAATGTTACCTTCTTCTTCAAATATTTTTTTAGCTTTACAGGTTAGGGTTCACCACTTACTTCTTCTTTCAATTATGAGTACTGTCACAGATATTAAGTCCCATCTTACCCAGAGGGAACTTGAAACCTTCTGTGGTAAGTTTCATATTCCTCCGGAGGTTCACCCGGAATTACCCTCTCCAGACCAAACTATTCATGAGCGACCTGAGGAGAAAATTGGTTTGTATAATAGGTTTTTTGATTTTTCCAACTTCTGATTGCCTTTGTCTGTTTTCCTTGTTGATATCCTTAGATATTACCGTATCAACATATCCCAGCTTTCCGTTATAGGAGCGGCCAAGGTTTCACATTTTGAAATCTCGTGTCGTGTTCACGACATTATGCCAACCGTTGGGTTATTCCGATGTTTTTATTTGAACTCCAAGACTAAGGGATCGATGTCATTTAGTAAGCGTGATAGTGCCGTTGTCTATTACACAAAACCCCTCGACTCCCTAAAATATTGGAACGACCACTTTTTTGGGTTGACGACTTTGCTTGCCCTACTTCCTTTCCGTGGCACACCAATAAGAATGTCGTTAGGGATTATACTCCTAAGGCTGATGAATTTAATGTGGATGATTATGCCACCCTTGCTGCCCATCCTGCTCCATTCCGAAAGTTTCCGGAATCATTCCTTTGTTGGATTGGTATAAGCGTTACTACCCTTTGGATGAGGACACTTATCCTGAATTTCTTTACGGCGACGGAGAGGGTGGGTGTTTGTCATCTCATATACATTTTCTTTTATTTTGTTGTTTTGGAATTTGCTTTTAACTTGTTCTTTTCTTTGTGCAGTGAGAGGGAGCGGTTCGGAGGGGAGCCAAGACTCTTGGATGCTATTGTTGGACGGACGGTTTCGTTCCTTCTCGTTGCGCGTGCCCACTCAGAGGGTGAACTGGAAGCTAGTTTTGATGAGCTATTTGTTTCCAATGGTGGTGATTGTGATGTTGAGGATCAACTAGCTACGGATATTGTGGCTACAGTAGCTGAAGATACTATTGATGGGATGATCATGGAAAGAAAAAGCCACTTCCGCAGATGCTAGTGAACCTTCTCATCCTGAAAAGAAGCTAAGGGATGATCATGGAGCTTCCAAAGAAGTCTTCTGTTGGCGGCAAATCTAGGTCCGCTCTTCAGAGGAAGCGTTCTGAACGCTGAGGTTGGTGTTAAAGCTGTGCAGACTCTGTCCTTTATCACTTCCTCTATCTTAACCACACCGGAGCCTGAGACTGAAGCTCATGCCGACTCCATCACTGGGCATAATATGCGTTCTATTGGTCCTGGCCAAAGGTTTGTCATCTCTTCGGACTCTTCTCATCATTTTAGCACCTCTGCTGCTGAACTAAGGTTGATTCTCTTATCAGGTCTGATACTATCCCGGTGATGACAGAAGCCACCGTTACCACCATTGTGGCTATCTCTACTTTAGCTTTGAAGGAAAAGGTTTTTAAGCGTTCTCCTTCCCTTGCGGGTTCTTCCTCGATTGGTGGTGCCGATCAAGATGTTGGCGGTTTTTCAGATCTTTCCGGCAGCGAGCTCTTGATTGAAAATATATGTGCCGCAGCTGAAGTGGATCCTAATTTTTTCAACAAGACTTATGTTCCAAAGTGGAGCGTGACCAATGGATCCCGTCCTGATGATCCTCTTGCCTACCATGAAATGGTCGATGAGTTTGCTTCTCCATGGTTTTTTGCTTCAGTCTGTGGCATGGAGCATGACCAGCTATTTTCAGAGTTCAATGTTGTAGCTGCTCGTCAATTATGTTTGGGCATTGAAATCAGAATGCGTGCCGAATATAATATTAAGGAGAGGAGAAGGCTATCCGCTAAGTGTGATCAGCATGCTAGGTAGCTGGAAGACAAGGATGGCGAGATTGCTAGGATAAAGGTTAAGTTGTTGCTAGCGGAGGCTGAGGCTACGAAGGCAATTCAGCTCCGTAACCTAGTTTCTACCTTGGAAGCTCGGCAAAAGATCGGATAATTTTGCCGCGAAGGTGACAGAGCTTGAACTTTCCGTAATGAGCAAAGATCATGAGCTTGCGGAGTTGAACTCTACTATTGCATCTCTGAAGTCCCAAAATGATGGTCTTGTCAATCAGGTTTGTATCTTGAAACTTAATTATTTTGTATGTATTTTTTTTAATATGTTTTATGTCCTTCCTAATATAGGTACAAGCACTGGAAGGTAAATGTTCTAGCCTCCGCACCCAGGTTTCGGAATTTGACCATTGGAAGGAGCAGCTGGAACAGTTATAGGATGCTCACCTGAGCGTCATTCATGGCAAAGTGGCTCAGCTGGATGTTGATTTTACAGAGATGGCTCTTCACCCTGAGGAGAAATTTTATCCTCATTTACTTACTGTCATAGCTGGCTGAAGGTGGCTTCTGGCTCAAGGTGTTGAGCTTGCTATCACTAAATGCTTGAACTCGCCAGATTATCTTGGAGCTTTGGACGCGGCCCTCAGCCGTGCCATCAAAAAAGGGATGCAAGATGGACTTGCTGCTGGTATTGATCATGGAAATGAAGGTAGAAGTATTTTGGACATAGCAGCCTATAATCCTTCCGCGAAAGCAGATTACAAAGATGCAATACAAAAGTTCCGCGGACTGGAATTTCCTTTATTAGCCAATCTGAAGGCTCACAAGGATGCAAGCATTGAAGATGTTATGAATCTACTCCGTCTTGAAGATCCTATTGCAAATGCTCTTGGGATGGTCGACTCACAGCCTGATCCGGAGCAGCTTATTGTTCCCATTCACCGTCTGGAGGATCAAGTGATTCTTGGTGAGTCCTCCCTATCTTTTCCCTTAAGTGTTCGCTATGATAGAGTTAAAAAGATAAGGGAGAACATTGCTGCTGATCGGTTGGCGCTTGTTGATGTCCAGGGTCCGTTTGTTGAACCTTTATCTGTTGAAGCCTTAACAGCTACGGCATGTACTTCGGGTAGTGTGCCAGCCATTACCATATCCATGACTGCTCTATCAGCAACCTTTTCCTCTCGCCATTGCACCGCCCCTTTCCATAGATAACTATGAGATACCAGATGCGGATGAGCAAGGCAATACCGAAGGTGATGCAGCTACGGTTGATTTTGAGCATCTAGAGAAGGAATCATCTCCAGAACTTAATCCTTCCAAATGAATGTAGTGTTTGTTTGTTGCGCCGCGACCATGTGTGGTCTTTCTGTGGCGACTGCCTATATTCGAACAATACTTTAACTTTTGTACTAACAATTTTTATTCAAGTGTCGTGGCCGTGCTTGGTCTTTTTGATACGGCTTTTTGTACTTAGACTGTGATTGCCTAATGTTTTGTACTTCTTTATTGTATGTTCGTTTTGCTATCGTGTTAGTTCCGCACTGGTGCGCTTATTGTAATAGTTTTAGCTAAAGATTTGTGGGTTATTCTCCCGATACCGGACTTGCAATGCCTTTTATGTATCTTGAGTTAATTGTGAGGTTACTCATCCTATCGTTATACGGAATAACACCTTGTGGGTCATGTCCGGATGTTTGCGCGTCTTACTTATATGTAAAATAACTTTTTCAAAGTAAAAAACAAACGATATTTAAAGTAACCTTGGTGAAGGTAGCTAGTTTTCACCTTTTTCATTAAAAGTATAAGAGAAATTACTATAGATAAAGTAAATTGAGATGCAGTTCCCCCTGCGGAATCTGCATGGGTGATTTTCTTACATTTTATGAATATAACACTTCTTGAGGTTACAAACATTCTTTGTTCATGGAAGCTGGTTTCCTTCGCGGTCTTTTAGTTTGTACGCGCCTTTCTCTAGTGCTTTCGTGATTTCATAAGGTTCTTCCCACTCAGGTCCTAGCTTTCCTCCTTTTTTTGCATGACTTGCATCATTGTTGCGGTATAATAGATCTCTAGGTTTGAAGCTTGTGTTGCGAACTTTGGAGTTGTAATACCCTTCCATCTTTGCTTTGATTTTTGCTTTTTGGATTGCCTCTTATTCTTTTCTTTCCTCCAAGATGTCTAAGTTAATCTCCAAACCTTCGACATTTTGTTTGGTATCTACTTCCGTTGTTCTCCATGTGGGCATTCCAATCTCAGCTGGAATAACAACCTCCGTTCTGTATGTTAAAGAGAACAACCCCACTGCTAGATTTGATCATTGTGCGGTGCGCCCACAGGACGTGCGGTACTTCTTCCATCCAATTCTTGCTTCTTTCTTCCAGACGAGCTTTAATTCCTTCCCCTAAGCTTCGGTTTGCTCTTTCTACTAAACCGTTAGTTTGTAAATATTTAACAGAAGCAAAGTGTTGCTAGATGCATAAAGTTTCGCACCAGTCTTTGAACGGGTTGTCTCGGAACTATTTTCCATTATCTGATATGATTTCTCCGGGGAGTCCAAATCTGCATACTATATTTTCCCATACAATTTTTGATTTGGTTGCCCATAATGGTCGTGACCGGCTTTGCTTCTATCCATTTGGTAAAGTAGTCATGGCTACTAATAGGAATTTGATTTTTCCAGGACCTTCCGGAAAAGGTCCATCTATGTCAATGCCCCATTTGTAGAACGACCACAGGGAGGTGATTAGAGTTAGGTTCTTTTGCGGATTTTTTGGAACAGGTTTATGCACTTGACAGTCTTGACATGCCATTATCAACTTCCTTGCATCTTTGTGCATGGTGTGGAAAACAAGAAGGGGGGTTGAATAGTTTTACCGATTAAAACTATTTGATATGTGTGTTGGATATTGATAAATAAGCATATAAGTAAGTAATGCAAAGATAAAGAGTAAAGGAACACAAAACCAAGACATGAGTATTTATATTGGTTCGGCTACAAGGACACCTTCCTTGCCCTACTTCACTCCCCGAGTACCCCACTCGAGAGTTCGTAAGCACTACACAACACAAGCTCCTTAATGTTGCGGAAAAGCCTTCACAACGCCGCCTACTCTTTATCTGATACAAGGCTAGACACCTAGTTCTTCCACGAGGTAGAACCAAACCTATCACAACGTTGCCCACACTTTATCTGGTAAAAGGCTAGATACCGAGTTCCATTACAAAAGAGGAACTACTACCAAACACTACATCACAACACAACTATCCCAAAGGAGACATACTCCTTGTTACAACATTAGAAGGATATCAATATCCTTTAACCCAAACTATCTAACTTGTATATCGATGCACCATATCAAATGTACACCCTTGGCACCTTTCACTAATGCCTTCGACACCTTTCACTAATGCCTTCAACACAACACTTCTATGAAGGGAGGAAAGAACTATCAACTAAATACACTTCAGTGGTCTTGATGATGATGAAGCTTCAACTCATGACCTTGAGCTTGCGCGTATTCAAGAGGTGGTGATCTCGCCTTTAAGAGGAACCTAGAGAATCACACAAACATAAAACTACATAAAATGATCCTTCGGATCAGAGGTTAGAGATGTTAGAATACTGGGAGAAAGTATATATGAAGTGGTGGTGAGCAAGAGAGAAATGGCTCACTATTTATAGACAAAACTTGTCTACTGTCCCACGGATCCCTCCCCAGAGGGATCCGGCTAGTGCAAAACCAGGGATCCGGCTACTGGGCCAGTTTAGTTTATGGGTTATGGGTAATGGATTATGGATACCCAACAAGATGCAATGTACCTAGTCATTGGGTTATGGATCTTGGGTCATGGGCCATGGACTTTGGGTCATGGATCATGGATAGTATCCAACATGACTTCATGAATGATGTCATGCAATGGGTCATGGGTTATGGATCATGCTCCATGGGTATTGGTTATGAACTTTGGTTTTTACCCAATAATATTCATTGTACCTAGTCAATGGATCATGGGTCATGGGTCATGGACTTTGGTTTTTACCCATTACTTTACCCATTACAATATATATACAAAGTATATATATATATATACATTTCTATATTATGTAAACACTAGTTGTTATACATATGCATTTCTATAAGATGTAAACAATATTACTTGTTTAGTGTTTATATAAAAATGTCTTTGATTTTATATAACTTATTTACTAAACATGTTTTGATATAGTTTTATTATGTTTAGTAAAAGTGTGTTAGTAAACTATTGGCTCAAACCTTTTACGTATTTTATTTGTTTCATTAAAATGAGTTTACATTTGTTATCGACAAAACATTAGAAGATCGTAAAATATAAATAAACGTTTTTATGGTTTATTTGTATTAACAATCTCCCCCTTTTTGTGGATGACAAAACATAAGATTATTTTAAGAAGAAAATAAAATTCGTAAAAATTTGAATTGGAGTTTTTACTCTCTTCTCCCCCTTTTTGTCGAAACAAAAAGAGTGTCGAAAAGAAACTAACACATTGTTTTTGAGAAAAAAACTTGTGAAAAGTAACAAAGTAAGAAAAATAAAGAGTAAGATGAGAGAAAGATTCTCGTCTTAGCTCCCCCTTGATGGATGCTTCCCTTTGTTAAGGGCGTCAAGTAATTGGAAAGCTAAACAAGTGTATTTTAATTATATTTTGCAATGTTTTCGTCTTTTGACTAAATGCTCCCCCTTGACGAGTGCTCCCTTTTGAGGAGGACGTCAAGTAGTATAGAAAACTTAAGTGACTGTATTGCAAGTGTTTTTGTAATGCTTTGCTTTGATGAAAAGCTCCCCCTTGTTGTGGGTGTCAAAGTCTTCTTGTGTATTTTGAAAATCTACAAAATAAAAGTTAGAAAACAAGTAAATGGTGCATAATTTTCTGCAAATGAGATTCATATTAGTGATAAAATATGCTTCTGTTTCACGGATCCCACAGATCCTTCCTGTGAGGGATCCGTCTAGGCAAATGTGAGGGAACCGTGTACCTGCATTCTTTTGACAGCAATGTAGATGTAAAAAGTGATGTTAACATCCAAATGAGTTATTTATTATGGCACCAAACATATTCTCGTATCTATATAGCATACAACATGTAGTTTCATTCAATAAAACAAGATAAATGATATACATATCTCTAAAACTAAGAGAATGATACAAGCATGTAGTACATTTTCTAACAACTCTAAGTTGAGCCTAAGACTAGAGGAGAGCACCTTTATGTTTGTATTCCTAAGTTCTAAGGACGAGTAGATTTGTTGACCTTATCAAAACGTTCGAGAAGGTGATAGAACATGAAACGTAATTCGTCACGTACTTAATGGACTAGTCCTTCGACATGTTGACAATGAAAGCAATCATTGCCATGGCTAGGGAATGGTGGTGGTAGGAATTGAGCGGTTTGAGGTGGAAGATTTGATGAAGAAGGTGGATGTTCCACAAAAGATTGAGGAATTTGTGGAGGCACATTTGATGAGGTTGGAGGTGGTTCAACTAAGGGTAAAGGTGGTGGAATATGTGTTGATGGTGGCGGTAGAGAAGTATCTATTTCCACGTGATCCAGTTGTTGATTTTGATGATTCCTCATAATCCAAAATGGACCATTTGAGGGTGATAGAGAAAAAGATACGGGTGCTAGTGTTGTTTCAACACCAAAGTTTTGGTGAGGAGGTTGTTGTTGCACCATTTTCTCAATTGAGGAAAATGTTGGAAATGGTGGTGGATGAGATGGCCTAGGTGGCAAGTCCTCTAAGTTGAAAAGGTGTGAAGATAAGAGTGGAGTGATGAAAGAGATAGCTCTAGGTGCTAGAGGTGAAGGTTTAGTAGAAGTAGGGGTGTTTGGTTTAGGAGGTATAGTAGTGTTTGGAAAGGGTTGTCTTGTGGGAACAATCCTTTTGGGAATTGGTTTGCTTGGTAGAGTTGGTTGTGAGGGAGTTCTAATGTTTGAGGTTTTAATGGGTGATGATTCAGTTGAAGAGATTTCATGAACAACCCGAGCAATTTTCTTGGGAGGTTCTTTAGTTGATGAGTTGACACTAGGAGCTTTCTTGGGAGTTCTAATGTTTTTAGGGTGTCTCAAGTGGAGTCAAATGATCTTAGAGATCGGATGATGATCTAAGGAAAATTTAGAAAATTCCTTAAAAATTATAAGAAATGAAAAATTAGTTTTAGACCAATTTAATGATCAAGATGACTAAAATCAATTTACTAAAATTGAGAGAAATATAAAACTAAGTGTTTTAAGATGAGATGAACAATGTGTGAACATTGGAGCCGAAATATGGTGAATTTTGAAGTAATGATAAACCAAAAATATCTTGAATGTGATCCTAAGTCGTTCATGAGGGAGTGTGAGATCCACTGAGCTTAAGGATAGGTAAAGTGATCCTAATGTATCATGTTTAACTAGTCTAATAAGGTCTGGAGGTTTGGATTGATCTAAGGATGATAAAATAGCTTTTATGTTTTTCCGGATCCCACGGATCCTTCACTTGAGGGATCCGGCTAATTATAAGCCAGGGATCCGGCATCTGGGACAGATTACTCAACAGTAAGCGTGCAATATTTTGTTCTGGGTGTCGAATTCTAGTGAGTTCTACTGGAAACATACATATATACAAGTAAAAGCACAGAAAGCATAGCACATAAAAACAACCTATGGGTAAGCAAACACGATAAATATCATATATTAGAATGAAAACAACTAAGTAAGTCTTGCACAAAGTTATGAGCATACATTGTTTTGACAATCACAAAACCTCTAAAATAACCACAAATAAAGTCATGGAGCACAATGTCTCTTTCGTCAATCTCTTCACTTCTTCTTCTTTCCTGAATTCATGATGAAATGAGTTAGAAACTCTAAAATAACCATAAATAAAGTCATGGAGCACAATGTCTCTTTCGTCAATCTCTTCACTTCTTCTTCTTTCCTGAATTCATGATGAAATGAGTTAGAAACTTGAACATTCCTTTCGTTTGCTTGAATTCTTCAGATTCATTTGGAAGAGTGGGAAGTTGTTCATAGTAAGTCATGGGGTCGATTTGATAATTATAAACGGGATCGACTTCAACTTCTTCATTTTCATCCAAAGAGTCCGAGAGAGCGCGAGGCCTTTTCCCATTTATCATGAACCATTTGGGGGGTTGTTTGGTAAGAGGTACCATAACATGGTCAGCAAGAAAATGATCATCGGTAATAGGAGTAGGTTGCATTGTACTAATATACTCACGGAGTCGTGTTAGGAGCATACCATAAGGAAGAACCATTTTGTCGGTTTTGAACACACCTACCATTCTTTTGATAATGTATTAGGCGAGATTGAAGAGTTTTTTGGTGGATGAGACAATAGATCATTTGGACAAGACACGCATTGGGATGGTCTTTGTTTCCAACCAAGCAAATGGCATTTTCTCTAAGAATTTCTTCCCACTTTTTATAAATGGGAAATATCTCAAAGAGTTCCATTTGATAGGGATCACAATGGATGAGTTATTTGTTGCAGTTATAACGAGATTGGTCGACTCTGTTTTTGAAGATGGTGTATCGAACAATTAAGTGGTCGTCAAGTGGAGTGTGATAGATAGGTTTAGGATCTAGTGCGAAGGATTGAGTAGCAATTGACCAATCTTGGGAAAACATACAAATTCCATCACATGTTATGCGAAGGATTTGTGCGAATGTGTTGTGGGGTAAGGTGATGCTTTGGTTGTTTATAATGAAAGTGATTAAAATACTTTCATCATTGTTTCAGACAATCCTAACACTCTTGTAAAATTCAACGATGAAGACCGGACAAATTTGCTCATCAATTTCTAGGAGACAATCAAAGTTAATTGCATAAAAGACTTGGCGAATGTCGGTTTTTTCAAGGAAACATTCCTTAACTGCACGACCTTCGTGGATAAGTCGTTTTTGGAGCATTTTGAAGGTTTTGCGATCACTTTTTGATAGCCCTTCTTTGCGATAGTATCTAGTAAGATAGTGAACGGTGTCATGATGATCTTGTTGGGTAGATTTAGGCATTTTTGATCCTAGAGAAGAAAAATATTCCAATTAGGTAAAATTTGTCAAGACGGGTTTATGAGTTTATCTTGTATTAGTAATGTCGTTTTGAAAATCCTTGATTATGTAGAACCTTTTTGTATTGAAACAATTTTGCAATAAACAAGTTCCTAATTGGTGATATGCAAAATTGAAATCAATTAAAAGTTTTAAAAACATAAACCCTAGGATGGAGATGGTGAGGAATAGACAACATGAGTGTAATTACTTACAATGATGTTTAGGATTGAGATGCTTGAGACTATTGAGCCCTAGGATGATGGAAGCTGAGATTAGGTCGTTCTATGTTTTAGGAAGAGGGAAAATGGATTTGTTTTTGTTTAAAAAGAAACGATTCTTCTGTTTCCTGTTTACACGGTTCCCCCGGATCCCTTATTTAAGGGATCCGGCTAGTACAACTTTAGGGATCCGGCACTGCAGACAATTAATGTAATGATTTGGATTATTCTTTCACTTGTAATAAGTTATGCAATAAGTTATGCAATAAATTATTTTTTAGAAGAACTTGTAGAATGAGATTATGAATATATTCCTATTTGAATAGACATTTAGCTAATTGTTTATCGAATGATAATGAATTAACTATCAATAATCTATTTTGTGATGACGACGTAGGTTTGACGAACTTCCACGTTTTTTGAGAGAATCAAAGAGGAATACTATTCCCAATGATGTATTAAGATGGAAAGGATTGAAGAGAGACTTTTAAGAGACTTGCGACTTTAATGTTAGAACCTGCTTCATATATTCATATAGTGTTATAAAAATATATATATATATATATATATATATATATATATATATATATATATATATATATATATATATATATACACACGATTTTTATAAAGCTTTATTAAGAGAGGAAAGCATATATCATCATTTTATCCATATATGGTTACTACATGTATAGATCAACTAGTTGTGGGTAAGAGAATATACCTTTGTCCTATTCACTTTTTATGGTTTTTAGAAACCATTGACCCGAAATACTTCATGAGCTTTTAAAGTAATCAATTATACTTTGTGAAAGTAAGTTGTGATTACTCTCGGGTTCTACCTTGAATGTTTGACTTCATTGCTCTTTAGATAGAACGAAGTCATCGAAAGAATCCTAGCATGAAGATTTCTCAAAAAGAAAGATGTTAGAATGATCTATCACTATCTAACATTTTGTTAAAATATACATATTTTAAAACATGAATTTTGTTTCAAGAAATTTCCTTATTTGTATTTTTCAAACATACACGGATCGTATCAAGTTTTTTTTAAGTACAATATACTCTAAGAAACTTGGTAACGAAGCTCTGATGCCAATTGTGGAAAACTAGAAGGGGGGGTTTGAATAGTTTTACCGATTAAAACTTTGTTTTAATTAATTTAGATCGACTTATCTCAATCTATTTGATATGTGTGTTAGATATTGATAGATAAGCATATAAGTAAGTAATGCAAAGATAAAAAGTAAAGGAGCACAAAACCACGACACGAGTATTTATAATGGTTCGGCTACAAGGACACCTTCCGCTTGACTCCACTCCCCGAGTACCCCAGCTCGAGAGTTCGTAGTAATTACACAACACAAGTTCCTTAATGTGGCGAAAAGCTTTCACAATGTAGCCTACTCTTTATCCATACAAGGCTAGACACTGGGTTCTTCCACGAGGTAGAACCAAACCTATCACAATGTCGCCTACACTTTATTCGGTACAAGGCTAGATACCGAGTTCCATTACAAAGGAGGAACTACTACCCAACACTACACCACAACACAACTATCCCAAAGGAGACACACTCCTTGTTACAACACTAGAAGGATATCAATGACCTTTAACCCAAACTATCTAACTTGTACATCGATGCAGCATATCGAATGTACATCCTTGTCACCTTTCACTAATGTCTTTGACACGACCCTTTGGCACCTTTCACTAATGCCTTCAACACAACACTTCTATGGAGGGAGGAAAGAACTATCAATAAATTACACTTCAGTGGTCTTGATGATGACGAAGCTTAGCAACTCATGACCTTGAGCTTGCACGTCTTCAAGAGGTGGTGATCTCACCTTTAATAGGAACATAGAGAATCACACAAACATAAAACTACATAAAATGATCCTTCGGATCAGAGGTTAGAGATGTTAGAATACTGAGAGAAAGTATATATGAAGTGGTGGTGAGAAAGAGAGAAATGACTTACTATTTATAGACAAAAACTTGTCTACTGTCCCACCTGACCTCCCTGGAGGGATCCGCTAGTCAAAACGGGGATCGATTCTTGGAGTGGATTTAGTCCGGATTGGTTGCAAACCGGTTATGATTTATGGGTTATGAACCATGGGTTATGGGTAATGGATTATGGATACCAACAAGATGCAATGTACCTAGTCATTTGGTTATGGATCTTGGGTCATGGGTCATGGATCATGGATAATACCCAACATGACTTCATGGATGATGTCATGCAATGGGTCATGGGTTATGGATCATGCTCCATGGGTATGGGTTGTGGACTTTGGTTTTTACCCAACAACATTCATTGTACCTAGTCAATGGATCATGGGTCATGGACTTTAGTTTTACCCATTACTTTACCCATTACAATATATATATATATATATATATATATATATATATATATATATATAAATATATATATATATAAAGTATGGACTTTGGTTTTTACCATTACTTTACCTATTACTTTACCCATTACAATATATATATATATATATATATATATATATATATATATATATATATATATATATATATATATATATATATACACATTTATATATTATGTAAACACTAGTTGTTATACATATGCATTTCTATAAGATGTAAACAATATTACTTGTTTAGTGTTTTTTAAAAACTGTCTTTGGTTTTATATAACTTATTTACTAAACATGTTTTGATATAGTTTTATTATGTTTAGTAAAAGTGTGTTAGTAAACTATTGGCTCAAACCTTTTACGTATTTTATTTGTTTCGTTAAATGGTTTTACATTTGTTATCGACAAAACATTAGAAGATCGTAAAATATAGATAAACGTTTTTATGGTTTGTTTGTATTAACACATGGTAGGCCAGTAGTATCCAGTCTGCAAGGCTTTGGCCACTACGGATCTTGTACTCGCGTGCATGCTTCAAGATCCCTCATGAATTTCTCTTAGCACGTAGTTTTCCTGGAGTGGCCGGACACACCGTAACCATGGTCCAAGAAAGGTCTTCTTGTAAGGGATTCCGTTGATAATGGCGAACCGTTGTGACTTGCGTTTAACTGCCCTTGCTTCTTTTGGTTCCGCGAGAAGTGTCTCTTCCGTGAGGTACCCATATATTGGGGTCATCTAGGTGTATCCCTCTTCTTCAACTATTGTCAATACCGCTATCTCTTCTATTGACTTTTGCTTGAGTTCCTCGACCAACACTTGTTTGCTTGAATGTGCGAAGCTAGTAGACGATATCTTGCTTAGAACATTCTGAAACTGCCCATGAGTGTTCTTACTTTTTCCATGTATTGAATCATGCTTGCTTCCTTCGCTATGTATGATATATTAACTTGATTAGCCACAAGCCATGAATCCACATTTTCATGGAGGTTTTTTATGCCCATTTGCTTTGCTATTCTAAGTCCTGCTATTAGAGCTTAATATTCGGCCTCGCTGTTTGTTACGTCAAACCCGAACCGTAGAGCATAAGTGAACTCGGTTCCCTCCGGATCCTTAAGTATTATCCTAGATCCGGTACCGTCTGTACAGGATGACACATCCGTGAACAAGGTCCATGGTTCCGGAAGCTTCTCTTCAACCTCCATTGGGTCATCAGCGGAATCATCTTCTTGACGTTCCACTATGAAGTCCGCCAAAATTTGGCCTTTGAGTGACACTCTTGGTTTATACTGTAGATCATATTCTTCCAGCTCTATGCTCCATTTTTATAGCCTTCCTGCTACTTCCGGCCTTGACAATATCTGTTTAAATTGTTGGTCCATGATTACTACGACTGTGTGTGCTTAGAAATATCTTTTTAGCTACTTGCTAGCATGCACCAAGGATAGCACTAACTTTTCCATGGGTGTATAATTAATCTCCGGACCTCGCAAGGTGCGACTTACAAAGTAGATTTGTATTTACTTAGTTTCCCTTTCCGTCATTAATATTGCACCCACTGCTTCTTTTGTTTTCGCGAGGTATATAATGAGTTCTTCTTTCTCCATTGGTGATGTCATTGTCGAGAGATTTGCTATTAGATTCTTCATCTGCTTAAATGCCTCCTCCGCTTTCGCAGTCCAACAGAAATCGCTACTTTTCATACACTTTCTAAGAGTTTTGAAGAAGGTGTTAATACAAATAAGCTGTAAAAATGTTTATTTATATTTTACGATCTTCTAATGTTTTGTCGATAACAAAAGTAAAATCATTTTAACGAAACAAATAGAGTACGTAAATAGTTTGAGTTAATAGTTTTCTAACACACTTACGCTTTCACATAAAACACTAAAACAAGTATAAGTGATTTTATGATTTAGATACATATGTACAACAACTAGTGTTTACATATTGGGTTAAACATATACTTAAACTAAGTATACTAAATGGGTAAAATACTAGCAAATGGTTTGACCTGACCATGGTTTTATATATACCACTTAACCAAGTTCATTGTATCTAGAAAGAAAACCATTAATCAACCCATAACCCACTTGACCATGAACCATGACCCATAACCAAAAATACCCATGGGCAAGAGGAATGACTACGGATCCTAGTTTATGCTAGCCGGATCCCAAGTGGTAGGGATCAGGAAGCGATGAAAATTTTCTCTATAAATAGTGAGCCATTTCTTCATTGTTTGACACACCTTTCTAACCCCCCTTTCAATATACTTTCTCCCACAGGTTAAATCTCACTAACCTTAGATCCAAGATATCTATGTTTGTAGTTTTGTTTTTGTGTGATCTTTTAGGTTCCTCTTAAAGGCAAGATCACCACCTTTGAAGTCGAGCAAGCTCAAGTCCATGAGTTGCCACACTTTCTCATCATCAAGGCCTACAAGTCTTCTTGTTGATGATTCCTTTTCTTCTTCAAAGAAGTGTAGTGTTGAAGACATTAGTGAAAGATGTCTTAAGAGTCAAAGAGCGAAGATATTAGTGAAGGGTATCTATCGTCATAGGATAAACACTTGTGGTGGTGCTTGGAAGTCAAGACTAAAAGTTAGTGAAGAGGTGCTTAGAAGTCAAGACAAGAAGCATTAGTGAAAGGTGCTTAGAAGTGAAGACCTAGAACATTAGTGAAAGGTGTCTTGTAGATCTAGTCAAAGGCATTGGTGAAAGGTGCCTTAGATGTACATTCGATATGGTGTGTTTGATGTACAAGATAGACTAGTTTTAGATCCAAGGATATTGATATCCTTGATGATGTTGTTAAGGAGTAGATCTCCTTTGGGATTAGTCGTTGGTGTAGTGTGGTAGTAGTTCCTCCATTGCAATGGAACTAGGTGCTTAGCCTAGTACCTAATAAAGGGTAGGAGACGTTGTGAAGGTGTAGTTCACCTAAGGTGTGAAATAACTAGGTACTTAGCCTAGTACCTTATAAAGGGTAGGCGGCGTTGTGTAGGTGTGGTTCACCGCGGGTGAAAGAACCCGGTGGTTAGCCTAGTACCGGAAAAAGAGTAGGCGACGTTGTGAAGGCTTCTCCGCCATAAGGAGATTGGTGTAGTGATTAGGAACTCTCGAGTAGGTGACTCGGGGAGTGGAGTAGGGCAAGGAAGGTGACCTTATAGCGAGAACCACTATAAATACTTGCGTTGTGGTTTTGTGCTTCTTACTCTAATCTTTTCATTACTTACAGCATGCTTGTTTATCAACATCCAACACACACATCAAATAGATTGACATAAAGTCAATCTAAATAGATAAAAGGAAGTTTTAATTGGTAAAACTATTCAAA
>OU343221.1:134642055-134663378 GCA_910596185.1 Chrysanthemum makinoi
GGCAAGGGATTTTTCTCTTCTTTAATGGGGCTACCAACCACCACCAAAGATCATTTAATTTTTCTCTCTATATTTTTCTCTTTGTCATACACATCTATACTCCCATAATCCAGGCTCCCTCTGTCCTTTTCATCACAAGCAATCAGCTCAAACACAACACACGTATTTTTTATAATTTTAGTGTCAATTCATTTGATATAAATTAATAAATCAAATGATTGGTATAACTTCTGACTTCCAAATTACAGTATGAGAGAGAGGATGAACACATGGATTATGATTTTTAAAATGTGTATTATGAGAGTGAAACATAGACAAGAGAGGAAACATTAGTCGAAAAAAGAAAGAGACAAGTTTTATTTATTTTATTTTATGAAAAATAGAAAATCTTTAAGTTGCTTGGTAATAAGTTGCTTTGGTAATAAGGCAATGGTCAGATTTCCTTTAAAAAGTACTACAATAAAAATCTGATCTATTTTAATAAATAATTTATGAGGTTCTTTTCACTCGAATACATATTAGGCAACTTTTGGCCCATTTGACCTGCTTTCATTTTAGCCAAGTTTGCAAGATTTAAGTCTTTAACCATTTGACCAATTAAAGAATAAATATAACGAGAAACTTGACCATTAAAGAATAAATTGGGTTGTAATGGTCACAGGTAAGATTTTAGAACAAATTTGCTGACTAGTAATTAGTTTGTACTTACAGTACGATTTTTCGTTAGCCGCTGCAAAGCTTGCCTCACCAACATCTCAGACCTTGTATCCAGCGATTTGCTTCATCTAAAACTAGAATAGAAGGATTCTGATAGAGAGCTCTTGCAATAGCTATTCTGAATGTATACATAAAAGTAAAAACGAAATATAAGATGGGAAGTTACAGGTACATAATGCTAAACTGATATTCTTAGCCATACAAAAAAATACAGTAGTTCAGAAGGCAAAACTTGGGCGCACGGGGAGAATGTATTTCTAATAAAAACGACTCTTTGAATAAAGATTATCATGGGGTTGTTTGTACTGTTGTTTGTTTGTTGGTCAAATTCTGATTTTCTAAGGAGTTGATATATAAAATGACCAAAATGAATTATAAGACGTTTTGTGAAATGGGAGTAGGAGTTTCTCAAATTCGATTAAATGGGTCATAATTCTATTTTTACACTTAGATAAACAATTTTCTTGCCAACAATATGAACCGAATATTTGACCCCTAAATAATCTAAAGATCAGAAGCACCAAAGGGCTTGTGTCCCAATGGTACCCCATATTGTGTGAGAAGCTCCCCAACCAAATGGTTGTAGGTTCAAGTCCTGCTTAGGACATGTGAGATAGATTAGTGGTTATTGTGAGATATTGCCGTTCTAAAAAAAATCTAAAGATCAGAAGCACAATTTGTTTATCCCAGACAGCAGTATACCACAAACTAATTATTGCTACTTCCTTTTTTATAATTAAGTATTATTGCTACGTGTTGCCGCGATGATCAGATAATCAGTACCAAAACGCAATCCCCAACACCTCCTAACTTTATACTTCCGACATTAAGGTCTAACATAAAGCATGGTACCTTTGCCTTTGGCCTCCGCTTAGCAGTGAGCCTCTAGGTCCGATATTTGTTGCATATCCTTCAGAGAGTGTTTGAATAAATTCAACTGCATTTGCCATTTGTGCTGCAAGCTTCACTTTTTCCATATCAATATTTGTCATCAAATCTCTGTACCCGATATTTTCAGCAATTGTCCCTGAAAAAAGAGTCTGATGACCAATCATTTGTTAGGCATGCTGAATTCAAACATGGAAATTGGAATGTTCTTGCATTACAAAAAAATCAAGACAATTTCAGATATTATACGTTAATTTTGTCTGAAACAAGTTTGCACATTTTAGCCAAACCTTAGGTTTTAATATAGAGCTTAAGAATGCACTTATCAGCTAACAATCGAGGACCAAGTATCTATCCAACATTTATAAAGGTACTTACTGTATCCTGAGTGACCAGTCCAACATGTGTCCTTAAACTTTCCAACGACATATCCCGTATGTCACGGTTATCAATGAGAATATCACCTATTAACATGGATATTTCAGCATGAGTAACAACAAAAAGATAATAGTTTTACTTTCACAAAGTTATGTAATAGAGGTGGCCAGATGGGGGCGCAGGGCATGTTAATTAACGGGGCCAATTGGGTAAATTTTTTATATGAGTTGAAATGAGCCGGGACGAATTGGAATGACCCTAAACACTAGCTTTCCAAAAGCTACAAATTATTTTAATAAACAATTGTGTCAATTATTTGGTTAAAAATAAATCATTTAATAAATATAAACTTTTGAAAATAAATAACTTAAGATGTTTTATGCAACAATTACTATGGGCAACTTTCGATCCATCCGAACCATTTACTTTTTTGCTGATTTTTTTATTTTACCCATTTGACTTATCAATGATTAATCATAACCCAAATCAGTCTATTCACAAGTAAAAGAATTAAAATTACTCCGATAGCTATCTGGATTTTCAGATGCCTTACCACCTAAAGGATCGTACAGGCGAAGAAGCAACTTCACAAGGGTGCTCTTTCCTCCCCCCGAAGGCCCAACAAGAGCAACCGTTTCTCCAGCTTTGATATGAAGATCCAACTTATTCAGTGTGAGAGGCATACTGTCAGCATATCTAAACGTGACTTCACAGAATTTTACCTCCCCTGCAATAGACTCTACATGAACTTCATTCCTTTCCTCAATAACCTACACAGACATAATAGACGTTTATGAGAAACGTTGAGAGAAGATTAAGTGGAGAATATGATATCAACGCTTAAGACGTTTATCAAAACTCGTAAATTGGATACCGTTTAACAAATCAAGCACATAAACCTAAATCTTTACCTTGGGCTTGTAATTTGAAAGCTGAAACAGGCGTTCGATAGCAGGCTCTCCTTGTTTTAGTTCATTGTATGCTTTTCCTACATCCTGCATGTTTTGTAAATTAAGATTAATGAAACTTTAAGACTCATAGGATGAACCAGCCCTATCAGCGATAGACGAATGATTAACTGATATTACGCATGCACATGCACATATAGAGACAAGCTTTTGGGTGGTCCAAGAATATGCAAGATTTGTAACCTACTTAACTTTAGGTCAATCCATCTGAAAAGCATTCTCCCCATTCTATTCTAGTTTAACTCGAAATAAGTGTTCATTTCTTAAATATCTTACTAAGTTCCCCATTCTACAGATAACTATACTAATCACAAAACTAAAACAATTTTACATTCATAAAATGATTCTTAAATTGTATTTTTTTGTTTTTATTTGAGGACAGTAATTTCAGGAAGGAGGAAGTACTTGATATTGGCAACTCTGATTTGTGCCCACAAGTTTTCTTTATTTTGTCTTCATTAACGGTATTATAGACATTTGATCAATAGCCATATAGATTTGGTTAAGGCAACTTTGTTTTTGGGTAACCATGGTTTTCGACCTTTGGCCAACTAATTCACTGGTTTGTGCCCACCACCACATAGACACAAACTGGGTAAAGCCCTCCCCTTTTTGGGAAAGTTGGCGTGGCCACATCAGGGTTGTTTGCACCAAGTGGGAATTGAACTTGAGACCTCTAACAATTTAGTGATAATACTTTTAGCACTAGGCGAACCCCTGAGTGGTTACCAACACTCTATCTACACCTTCTAGACTGAAACCCTCACACCTTGGGTGGGGCACCGCAAATACACCCTGGATACCACTAGGCTAAAGGCTTGTTGGCTATTAGAAGTGAGATAATATACATGAATAAAGTGAAGGGGACAGAAGTATGGTGAGATATGATGATAATGTAAATAGTTACAAAGAGTTGTGAAAGTATAGTATATTAGTATGGAATAAGGGTCAAGTATTTAACCTGAAGTGGCTCAATTAAGAGAACCAATGATGTTATGAATGAAACCACACGAGAAAAATCGATTCCAGCCACCGATGAACCAATAAAAATCAGAAGCAGCACGCCAAATAAACTTAGCTGAACCATTTGAGGAACCAAAGCCTTCATTTTCTTCTTATTTAAGCGTTCATATAGATCAGTATGAGCAAGTCTCTCGAACCTCATACACTCACTGTATTCTGCATTGTTTGCCTTCACAAAGAGGATTGATGGCAGGACCTAAAGCACATCCACATTTATAATAAACAAAATCAGAAAATGAGCACGATGCCTTGGTTGTTTTAAGAAACAAAAGGTGATTGGTGATTGACACTTGATTCTGATTAGCATACCTCATTCAGATAGGCCGAAATAGCAGCAACACTTAAATTGGCTTTATTTGAAATTTCACGAAGCTCTTCACCAAAATGTGCACTTACCAAGGCCATCAAAGGGATCACCTTCAAACATTTCAAACAGCATTTATAATAAACATTTAGGCTGTACATATAAACATAGACGATACTGAAATGAAAGGGCAAACCCAGTGCACTAATTCTCTTGGGATTTGTAGGGTCAAGGGGGAAGTCTTTGCACACAACTTGAGGTGGATATTCAGTCCATCTACTTATGATCGGTTCGATCCAGTTATGTTTTTATCTCTAATGAGCCAAACTGGTAATTTAAGATCAGATAGTTTAAAAAGAAATAGATCCGATGAGTCAAAAGTCACCCAAGTTTATTTGTAATGCATAAAGCCTCCTAAATCGTTTTATTCTTATAATTTGATTTTATTGAAATATCGAAGTTTTGTACCATATTTGACACACTGGTTAATAAGAAATATATCGGGAAAAAAGTGTTAGTGGCCAACCCGATCCAACCTGTTACCCTGTTCAACCCCCAATTTTGCCTCTATAAGCAATCCTGACATTGCATTGTGCAAAGAGGTTGATAGTCTAACAACAAACAAAGAGAAGCTTCTGCGTACCAAGGCAGTAACTAACGAGAGAACAGGGCTGATAACCACCATCTGAGACGCCATAGCTATTAGCTGCAGTGAACTGGGCACAATAGTCTGTCGATAGTAAAACAAGTGGAAAATTGTAAGAGCACAAAAAAGTGTCCTCCTTAGCAAATTTGTTGACTACAACACAGAAAGTACACACTCATAAAGGCAAATTAACAAATGACTACAAAACAGAAAGAAGTGTCAGTTTATTTACAGTTCAAAGAACGTTGATTTTAAGATAAAAGTTAGACAAATTCATTTAGGGTAAGTCAACCTATTATAGAAGTCTTACACAGTCCAAATTTCAGAATTTTTAAACATTGTATACACACCACACCACTAGCTTTTCAAGGACTTTAGGAATTCTGCTCTTGTATGAGCTTTTGCTGAATGAACATCAAGTTATGTGACACAACTCAGCAGATCAAATTATTAGTACTATTTATTTGGTCATCCGCGATACTAGTGAATAATATTATCCCCATAAGAGCTTAACTGTGTTAGCATTTGATATATACACCACGTGCATATATTAAAAAGTCATATAGGCATACTGCATACATGGATTACGGTTATTGAGTGAATATGTATCGCTAACATAAGTGGACACCCTACATGAATTGCCTCTACATTGACTACTGTCACAGTATAACTTAACTGGATTAGTAACTCCCAGTCTTATTAACACGGCATAAATTGCATTCCTAATGCGCCTCATTACAGACAGATCGGATGCCTCACAAAATGCAACAAATTTAGCCTCCACAGTAAAAAAAGGAATTAGTGTTCACTTAACAATCTTACAATACATCGCTCATCCTGCTAAAAAAGACATATTTAGATATCGAGCTTATGACTGTTTGGGCATCCAACAACGTTGGAATCAAGAAACCCAATGACCTCAAGTTTGCTAGACCGTTTGAACGTAAGTATATAGTCTTTATCTTTCTATAGGCATCTTAAGTAACCTTTTGCCTGCTACCCTATGTTCTCTTGAAACATGTATTGATATCTGCAACACATTTCCCTACATATGCAAATCAAAATGAGTGCACATATATGCATGGACTATGCATACTAGAGCAATAATTTACCAAACAAAGACTAGTCTTTTCATGCAGACTCTATACTGTTAGTATATAATCTATAAAGCAAACTTCCTAATTTAGGGCATGAAGTCATGAACAACATTAGTGATACTGAACTCTCAATTATACTAACGCGGAAACTTTTTTTTGAACCGCATACTAAGGCCAAACTATCTTAGTGTTCGGGTTTTCTTATACAGTTACACAAAATGTTACATGAAAAGTTATTATCGAGGGGTATTAAGGAAGGGACCGGGAAGGGTCCCGGCCCCCTAGGCCTAAACCCGTTAGTGTATTTTTTTTGCGATTTCATGTGTTTTTCCGGAAAAAAAATTATTTCGGCCCTCCCATTTAATGTATTTCCCCAAAAAAATTTGTTTCGACCCTCCCACGAAAATTTTTCTAGCTCCGCCATTGATTATCAGTTAGCAGTTTCGCATTGTTAATTTGAAAACAAACACCTTATTTCACTCACAAATAATCAAACAATTAATTTACATAACTAATGCCAAACGCTCCCTATATCCCAAAATTACTACTATCGTACCAAATCACACACATGTACACATAAATTTCACAAAACATAACCAAAATGCATACATTCAAAACAGCATAAACCGTATCAGCCACATCAGATGCCTCAGCAGTAATCCTATATGCCACATCCCCAACCGAACTCCCCTTCCCTCCTTCAAAAAACCCCAACTCCCTCTTCAACACCTTCTCAAAAACACTAACTCTCATCTTATAAACCGCCCTCAATGGCCTCCCACAACAACAAACTCTGCAAATAACTCGAAACCAATCTCAACAAAAACAACACCCCAATAACCAATCCCTCACTCTTCAACCTCTCCAAACTCATTGCAGCACTACATTTCCCTACACATGGAACAATTCTCGATAACGAATAGACCGAAACCGCGCTGAAAAGCCACCCGGCACTTATCGTTTTCCATTCAGACTCGACAAAGGGTTTGATGGAAGTGTAGGAAGATGTGGGGTGAATTATTATATGATATAGGGTGTATTTTTCCAAGATTTTTGTGGGGTTTGTAATGAACATGATTTGTGAAGTGGGTTTTTAAGGATTTGAGTTTAAGGTTATGATATGATGGTGAAAGTGATGGTTGGATTAAAAGGAACATGTTTGGTTTGGTTTGGTTTGGTTTGGTTTTTAAGGTTGTTATGATCTTCCCGCCGGAATATGTTGTTAAGGGTTTTTATTTTCTTGATTTAATAATTGGAATCAGTAGAAATGGTTAGTGATCGTGTGTGTTTAGATGTGTTTGAAGTTTTTACTGCGTTGAATTTGTCAAAATTTACGGTGATCAAGGTATTTGACAAAGTCCAAACGAAAATCGAAAACAAAATATCAAAAATTGAAGTTTTGATATCATGCTAAAAAGGTTCAAGGTTGTGTTTGTTTTAAAGGTAAATGAGAGAATGGTTTGATTACTTGAAAAGTGTTTGGTTGATAATAGGTTTAATATCGTACACGTACGGACTTCACCTTTATACTATTCGTATAATTAATAAGAGTAAATGAATAAATCGTTCTTGTGGTATGACGAGATTGCATGTTTCGTTTCAATCCTGCTGAAACTGCAAATATCGTTAGAGGTGAGCATGGTTCGATTGCCTTGGTTTTGGGCTAAAACAGAAACCAAACCCAAAATTTACTGTTTTTGCATTTTAGAAAGTGTTCGGTTTCGCTTTTGTGTTGTAAGTTCCACGAGCTTGTTTATACTTTGAATTATACGTTGCTCGAATCGTTATCTAGTATCGTGATTATTATTGCTTTAATAAGGGTGAAGACGATGACATAAAATGGCGGAATGGTGGAAAAGCCTGTTTTAACAAGCGAAGAACAAAATAAAAATGATAGAAAGTAGAAATGCAAAAAAAAAAATGCCATTGAGGAAGCCAGCCAAACATTATCTTTAAAGCGGGCTAAATATTCTTTTCTTTCAAATTTCAAATATCCTCTCCCAGAAGCCAAGCTGCCATCAAACATAGATTATGTTTGTATATGCAATTTTCAAGATGATGTATGATTTGTATTGCTTTGGGGGGGGTTTTGGTAAGTCAGATAAGCATATAAGCAGTTTATTAAGCAAATAACCAGTTTACTAAGGAAATAAAAAATAAATACTTACAATACATTCGGTCGGGAAAAAGTGCCATGATGGAGAACCATGATCTTTAAATCTATCTTCATAATTAAGAATTGCACTCCGATAGTCGACTACATTAGCATTGATCCACAAACCGGGTGCTAATGTTTCCATATTCAAATGCACTGAATACACCATGAACTCCCCAGAATGTGTTTCGAAAACTATTTCATTATATGAGAAAAAAAGAAAAAAAATCAAATCATTTAAGAATCACATGGGACTATGTATGATTCACATGGGATTAACTACAAATCCCATGGGATTCACTGCTAATCACGTGGGATTCACTACAAATCCCGTGGGATTCATTATGAATCCCATGAGATTCCCTTCACATTGAATCAGATGAATGAAATTTTATTAACTATGAAACTTATATAAAAAATACACATGTAAACTTACATCTTGTCACCTTGCATCGCGAACAAACTATTTCCAAGAATAAACTCCAGCCTTGTAATTCTGGGTACAACATTTGTCTTCTTGTTCATATATGGAGATAATAGGTAGGAAGATGGTTTCACCAAACGCTTTTCAGGACTGGGACTTACATTTGAAGCACGAGCAACCATTTTTTTAGGAGTAATAGGACCTGGATTCACAACATTCATTCCCTCCAAACCTTCATTGAGCGTGTTAAGCTGAATAAAATAAAAAGATTTAATTAAAAAGAAATAAATTTTAGGAAAAAAGAAGGAGAGCATTATTATGCAAGATTATTACATATGAGTGCTCAGCAACTATACATTCAATCACCTCATCAACCAAATCTATATCATTATCTAACCATTTGGTTAAAGACTCAGGTAGGGCTGAGCGTCGGTCCAAAACCGAACCGAACCGACCCGAACCGACAAAACCGAAAACCGAAAACCATAAAAAATCTAAACCGAAACCGAACCGAATATGGTCTGGTCGGTTCGGTTTAGTTGTCGGGTCGTCGGGTCGGTTTGGTTTACGTGTGTTTGTGCATGTTTTGTCGGTTTTGGGTCGGGACGAACCGGAAACCGAAATCATAAAAACCAAAACCGAAACCGAACGAAGGTTGTCGGTTCGGTTTTAACAACCTCATGCTCAGCCCTAGACTCAGGTGTGCTGGTGATCTCATACTCTTCACATGTTTCTTTATCAGATGGATCAACTTGCGTCTCGGGAACTGCATCATCTTCTTTTTTTCAGATGGATCAACCACAATTGAATCATCTCGCTTCTCGGCATTTGCGTCACCACTAGATGGTTTGTTGCCAAAATCTTGTAAAGTCACCCTATCATTCTCATCCTGATCATTGTCATCATCATCATCCCCATTACTATCATCATCATCCCCATTATTTCCATCACATCCTACACTAAGATCTTCATCATTTAATGACATTCATTGCTTGAAAATACTTTTCATGTAGTTCAAGGAGCTTTACATTACTAGGGTAATCTGAAATAGCTTTCCTCAAATAATCTTCAAGAGCAAGTCTTTCATTAAAAATCACATCTAACTTTGCTTCAACTTTATTAAATAAAATCCTGGAGTAAATCACATTGTAATAGTCATAATAAAGCACATTGTAATAGACATAAAAGATACTTGATCACAAGGGATTCATTGTGAATCCCATGGGATTTTGTCAAAATCTCATGAAATTATAAACATGATCACAAGGGATTCATTGTGAATCCCATGGGATTTTGTCAAAATCTTATGAGATTCTAAACATGATCCCATGGGATTCGTTGTGAATCCCATGGGATTTTGTCAAAATCTTATGAGATTCTAAACATGATCCCATGGGATTCGTTGTGAATCCCATGGGATTCTAGAATAATTAGATGTGATTAAATAACAATAAATGAAAAACAAGAAACAAAAATTAAACGAACCTCTTTAAAAGAAGTTTCAAAAGAACTACCACAAATAAAACCTTTAGCCTCTTGAACCTTACATTCAATCTATTCTTCTTGAAGTTCTAGCAAACCCATAACTTCTAATTTAAGTTCCAGTTCCTGTCTTTGTGACATTAAGTATGAAGACCAGCTTCTGATAGCTGGACGTGTGCGAACAATAGAAATTCTATCGAACTTTTTTGAATCTAAATACAAAAGATGAAAAACAAAAAAGTGTAAAGAAAGTTACAACAAATCTGTCACACAAACACTTTTAAACATCAAACAAACATGAAAACAAATTAAAAACTTTGTTTAATTTAGAAACATCAACGAGGAAGGTAGATGATTAGATAGAGTTGTCGGGAGTTTACTGTATTTAAGGCAGCTATGAAGGTAGTCGCACCAATCAATATCACTAATTTTAGTTTCTTCACGAAGCCGTAAAACAACATCCAAACATATTTGTCCCTTCAACCCATCAACCATACCATAATGTTTGTAAAAAGTGTAAGAAAGATTACTTTAAAATAGAAGTCGACTTGCTGAGACTGAATCAATTTGGAAGAAATATCATTTACTCGGATTTCCTTAACTGATTTAGGGAAAAACTGACTAACCCAATCCATCACAAACTCATCATCAGCTGATCTGGATTCTAAAGAAAAAAGAGAAGAACCACCAATAGGAACACCTAACATATCATGAATTTTGGAAGGACTGGCCTTGATTGACTTGCCATTATCCAAATTCAACTCGTAAGTTACTTCATTAAACTTTAAAACCACATACCTTCCCAAATTTGATAGAATGCGGTCTATGGCAACATTGTATAGTGAACTAAATCCTATCTCTGCCATAAACTTCCCCATATTAATCTTTGAGTCACGGATGGCAGAAAAAAGAGAAGTAGGTGTTGTTTGTCCTTGAAGAATTTTGGAAATTTAGAAACATACTTTTCATGTGCTTCTTCTTCAGGCGTCAACTGCTTTTCTTTCTTCTTACCTATCTTCTTCGACTCTGATACAGTCTCTTCATTAGATTCTTCCTTAATAAACGAAGTATTCAACAGATTCTTCATAAGTTTCTTCATAAAACCCTTATTCAACGTAAGTTGCTCAGTAGATAAAGAATCGAAGCCTGAATTGTCACTCTTTCTCTTCAACACACCCTTACTCTTCAGATTCTTTTTCTTAAGATCAATTTCAGTATCTTCAAACACATCAACATCTACATAAAAAAGACATAATATCAATAAACTGATCATAAAATTGCATGATAAAAATTCCAATGGCATTTAATATGAAATCCCATAGGATTCAATATGAAATCCCATAGGATTCAATATGAAATCCCATCGGATTCCATATGAAATCCCATAGGATCAAAAAGACAGAAAATAGAATAAAAAGACAAATTTCAAATAAACTACACCTTTTTGCAGCTTGAACTTCATTTTTCTTACTCACATCTACTTCTGATAAAACCATTTTCCGCTTCGGTTTAATTTCTACCTGAACTGCTTCAATAGACTTCGTCTCCGGCGCGTTCGTCTTGGTCTCAACTTGTGGCTTATCCTTGGACCTCAAAGTAGAAACCTTTCTCTCAACCTTAGACGACTTATCATTAACAACCTTATCCTTTAAAAAACCGGCAACTTATCCTTTAAAACAGTTGACACCTTAACCTGTGGCTTCTTATTAGCAACAGCAGGCACCTTAACCTGTGGCTTACCCTTCGTAAGATCACCTTTACCCTTTGACTTATAGGTAACAACACCGGTCTCCTTATCTTCAATAACATCCTTCTCCATTTAAACAACCGGTGCCTTCTCCGACACCTTCTTCTTTTCAACAACCGGTGCCTTCTCCGACACATTCTTCTCATTTTCAACAACCGATGCCTTCTCTGACACCTTTGTTAATACAAATAAACCGTAAAAACGTTTATTTATATTTTACGATCTTCAAATGTTTTGTCGATAACAAAAGTAAAATCATTTTAACGAAACAAATAGAGTACGTAAATAGTTTGAGTTATTAGTTTTCTAACACAACACACTTCACACATAAAACACTAAAACAAGTATAAGTGATTTTATGATTTAGATACATATGTACAACAACTAGTGTTTACATATTGGGTTAAACATATACTTAAGCTAAGTATACTAAAATGGGTAAAAACTAAGTGTATACTAAATGGGTAAAATACTAGGAAATGGTTTTGACCCGACCCATTGTTTTATATATACCACTTAACCAAGTTCATTGTATCTAGAAAGAAAACCATGGATCAACCCATAACCCATGACCCATGACCCATAACCAAAAATACCCATGGGCAAAGGAGGAGGACCACGGATCCTAGCTTTGTGCTAGCCGGATCCCTTGTTGTAGTAGGATCAGGCGTGGATCAGGATATGATAGGATTTTCCTCTATAAATAGTGAGCCATTTCTTAGTTGAACCCCTTTCAATATACTTTCTCCTCAGGTTAAATCTCACTAACCTTAGATCCAAGAGATCTATGTTTGTAGTTTTGCTTTTGTGTGATCTTTTAGGTTCCTCTTAAATGCAAGATCACCACCTTTGAAGTCGAGCAAGCTCAAGTCCATGAGTTGCCATGCTTCCTCATCATCAAGGCTTCTGAAGTCTTCTTGTTGATGATTCCTTTCTTTCTTCAAAGAAGTGTAGTGTTGAAGACAACATTGAAAGGTGTCTTAAGTCAAGGCGAAGATATTAGTGAAGGGTATCTATCGTCTATAGGATAAAGCACTTGTGGTAGGTGCTTGGAAGTCAAGACTAAGAAGAATTAGTGAAAGGTGCTTAGAAGTCAAGACAAAGAAGCATTAGTGAAAGGTGCTTAGAAGTGAAGACACAAGACATTAGTGAAAGGTGTCTTGTAGATCTAGTCAAGGCATTAGTGAAAGGTGCCTTAGATGTACATTCGATATGGTGTGTTTAGATGTACAAGATAGACTAGTTTTAGATCCAAGGATATTGATATCCTTGGATGATGTTAAAAGGAGTAGATCTCCTTTGGGATTAGTTGTTGGTGTAGTGTGGTAGTAGTTCCTCCATTGCAATGGAACTAGGTGCTTAGCCTAGTACCTAATAAAGGGTAGGCGATGTTGTGAAGGTGTAGTTCACCTAAGGTGTGAAAGAACTAGGTACTTAGCCTAGTACCTTATAAAGGTAGGCGACGTTGTGTAGGTGTGGTTCACCTTGGAGTGAAAGAACCGGTGGTTAGCCTAGTACCGGAAAAGAGTAGGCGACGTTGTGAAGGCTTCTCCGCCATAAAGAGATTGGTGTAGTGATTCTGAACTCTCGAGTAGGTGACTCGGGGAGTGGAGTAGGGCAAGGAAGGTGTCCTTGTAGCGAACCACTATAAATACTTGCGTTGTGGTTTTGTGCTTCTTACTCTAATCTTTTCATTACTTACCTTTACATGTTTTTTTATCAACATCCAACATCCAAATAGATTGACATAAGTCGATCTAAATAGATTAAAAGGAAGTTTTAATTGGTACAACTATTCAACCCCCCCTTCTAGTTTTCCACAATTGGCATCAGAGCTTCGTTACCAAGTTTGTTGAAGTATATTGTACTTTAAAAACTTGATACGATCCATCGTTAATTGAAAACTACAAAGAAGGTCTTTCATAAAAACAAACACCATGTCTTTTAAAACTATATGTTTGGATGTTGATTTGATAACAACAATTTTCTTATTTATTTTTAATTGCACTAATCTTCTTTGTCATGTTGATTAGTCAAAGCTCATACCACCAAGCTTTAGGAGTCGCTTGGTAACAAGAATACCTTCCTGAAGGTATCTTAAAGGAGCGGGAATCGTCTAAGTGACATTTGTTGTGTCATTTGTAAAGACATTCCTAAGTACGCTAGAGGTATGATTTTTCTTTTACTTTGCTTGATAATTAAGTATACCTATTTAGGTATTTACATGGTTATCTTTTGTGCTTATACATGTTTTACATGAAGCTTCATTAGGAAGCCTTTTTCTCACATACGTGTTTTATTTCTCGTCTAAAATCGTGGTATATAAAACTTATGTTTTGTTTCTTTTAAATCCAATAATAAAACATAACACGAATTTCCAAAATTCCTCCTTCCCTATAAAAACTCTCACCGTCGACCTATCTATCAAATCCTCATTTTTTTTCAAATCATCCAATTTCAAAAATTCCCTCTCACTTAAAAACTTCATCTTCCTCCTCATTCCATCTCAACCGAAACCAAGAAGATCCGTCATCAACATGGTTTACATCGCACTCGTGCTCATCGTTATAACACTCATCGCACTTGTGTTCCCTATGATGAAAGTTCACATACGGAGACATTTACTTTGTGTTGTTAATCTATATTGGGGTCATTTACCCAATCCTTTGTATCATCCTTAGCATTGAAATGCAATATTATTAATGATCTAGATTATCTAGGTTGCTTTTGTTATAGTATGTTTATCATTTCTTTTGATTTATATGTTTCATTTCTTTCGTGATACATTAGAAGTCATGTATGCATGCTAAAGGAAAAATGTAGGATAAAACATATTTTCATGGTATAAAAACTATAAAATCTGTTTCTGTTAACTACAGATCCACGGATCGGAAGTTATACTAGCCGGATCCCTTTTGAAAAGGCACCGTGGGATCCGTCCTACTGGAAAACAGTTTTTCATGCAAATCAAAAACCTCTTTTCGTCTAAGAGTAATACTCTACTTGTATGTCAAAACCATAAGTGAGTTAAGTGTATTTCTGTTAAAAACCATTGTTAATAAAAATCTAGTAAAAACTTTAGATTAACATACGTTGACCACAAACATTTCCTTTTATTAACTTGTCATTTCTATAGGTTCAACTATGGCGCATGAATATGAGTTTGATTTTTCACTCACTAGCGTCTACACTCCGAACATCCCTCTCGAACCCAACCACGACGGCAATCGTGTGAGTGGGTTCAATAATCTCGAAACCGTCACTTCCATGAAGGGCGTATGTAGACACCTCTCTACATTGAAGAAGGTATCAATACCTCCTTCCGAGCCATAGGACTAGAATGTCTTCTTGAAATCAGCGAGAAGATATGTCCAAGGTTCATAATGGAATTCTTCCATCAAGTCGAACTTCGTTAAATAACGAGGATCGCTCTCTATCTCTTTGGTTTTATATCAAAAACCAAAAGTTCACTCTAACCCTTGGGCATTCACATCCTCCGGATTCCAAATCATGGACAATGTGCGCCTTCAGAAGATTGGTCTCTTGATTCTCTCTTCAACTTTCGTGAAGAAAATAGTCCATATTGTTCACACATACCCTCCCAGGAAGATTTAAATCGCATAATATGCAAACCTCGACCATATTACTCCGATTCAAACATTATCTTTACAAGGGATATCCGAGAAGAGTACAAGCCTCTTGCACTCATCCTCCGTGAAAATGTTTGGAGTCTTAGGGGAAATCGAGAAATCCTTCCCGCATTTGTGCTCACATGTTGTACTGTTTGCTAACACAAAACCATACAATCTCGCCTACTTCTGTACGGCGTTGCAAATCTTCAAGGCTCCCAGAATAAACTCATCCCTTATGGAATGTTCTTGACACGCCTCTATCATAATGTTATGCACTTCCATCCTCAATTTCAAAGTCCGTGGTTATGCGTACTTGTGAACAAGATGATGGAAACGCTAAACATATCCCTCATGAAGACTTTCTTCATTCTTGACTCCACCAACACTCATCAATCACTTAATGATCCTCCTAGCGAGAACACTCATGGAAACCAATAGTATTCCAAAATAGGATCAAATCTCTTGTACTTGTGCTTTATCAATGTAATCCAATTTCCTTCATGAAATAAAACATTTGATATCCTAGTATTTAAGAACTCTCTTTAGACTATCCTTGAGATATAATGCATTGTCAAGATCATTGCACACCTTTAGTAAAGGTCTGTGAGCAGATGGGCGATCCCAAAAGTTACACTAGACGGATCACTACTCTTAGGGAACCGTGGGATCCGTCGAACAGAAAATGCAATTACAAGCATTGTATTTCAAAAACATTCTTAGAACACCTCACACTAAGCTAAACATAGTGTCTTAAGGCGAATTAAGTCCTTATCAAGATAGGTTAATCTTTCCCATTCATACATAACTCACCGGGGTTACACACTCTAAAGGCTTGTAGATCTACCGTTTCGTTTTAATCCATTACTCTTCCGCTCTTAAACTCACACCTCATTTTCTACTTGATCCCTCACATCTAGTCTTAGAAATCCTTCAATTATGGCAAAATTGATCATAAATCATCCTCACCTCCAAATTGATCAAATTTGATCGAAATCTAGTTTTCTCATCTCAAAGCTTCTAGGATATTTTTCCAAAACACTATCCTAAGACACAACCTGTTCTCTAGGATCATATAGCTTCAATTGACATTCTTTAGTTTCATCCTTGTTCATCCATTGGTACTCTTGAAAGTTCCAAATCCTTTCACAAAAGACAATCATTAGCTACATCATTCATTACCTTCAAGTACTCAAGCATCCCTTCATTTAAAACACTTAGGAGGATTGAAACACTCAAGATAATATAGGTATTAGATCTTAGAAACATCATTTCCAATAATTCATAGGCTGAGGCGGATCCCCAGGATTAGCCTAGACGGATCCCTCGAGGAGGAATCGTGGGATCCGTATGACAGTATAGGTCAAATCTTGCTAAAGCAATCATTTCAACTCATCGTCCTAACTCAAACACTCCATCTCATCTTAAATGAGCTCCTAGATCAGTACAACCTCTGAAGTTGACTCTTGTGCATGTTAATCATCACATTCCAATGAATCTTAGTGGCTTGAAGCTTAAATGCACTTGCCAAATCTCTTAGTTTATAAAACACCTTGTTAGGACCTCCATAGTCATCACTCTCATCCTAACTTTCAGCTTTTGCAAACTCTTGAAATCATCTCATCATGAAGAAAACCCCAAGTAGTAACTTATCCACCAAAGAACCACCCATGAAAAGAGCTCGGGTTATACACGAAATTTCCTCAGCGAATCATCTCCCATCAAACCAACAAATGATAGGAACTCTTCATCATCCATCAAACCAATTCCTAAAAGGATAGTACCCACAAAACTACCTATGCCAAACACCACCATACCTCCTAGGCCAAACAATGTCATCTCCACCAAACCATCATCATTGGTTCCTAGAGCTATTTCATTTACGTCCCCACTATCATCACCACACCTCTACAATTTAGAGGACTTGCCTCCTAGGAACGTCTCTCCCTTGCTTCAAGCCAACAACTACTCATTAGGAGGAATAATGGTTCAAAATCAAGGTGTTGAGTCAACACTTGCTCCGCTTCTTCCGGCGTTTTCATCATATAATCCCATTTGGATTATGACAAATCATCAAAATCAACCACACGACCATATGGAAGTTGACACCTCTCTACCACCACCATCATTCTTTGTTGAGTCATTCTTAAATGCACCTCCACCAATCCCTCCATCGTTTGAAGCTCCACAAGTCACTTCACTTGATCCTTCGAATCAAGCCATTTCATTTCATCCACCACTACCTAGCCATGCTATCATTGTCAACATGTTGAAAGTTTGATACATGAAGTACGAGAAGACCAACGTTTCATGTTCTATCATCTCCTCGAACGTTTGGACGAGATTAAACCTAAACAAAACTTGAGCCAGAAGATAATAGTGGTGTCTTAGCTTCAAGCGTTAGGGGATCTAGAAATTCCTAGTCATGTATTGTCTATTGTCTTGCTTTTCGAGTCATGTATATCATAACTCTTGTTTATTAAATGGAATTACATGTTACTTGCTATATTTCTGAGTATGTGAGTGTACTATATAATCCATATCTCTTTTTAGTATTAACATTTCTTGTTATACCAATCTTTGCTGACTTTATTCATCAGCCAGACGGATCCCTCAGATTTGCCTAGACGGATCCCTACTAGGAGAGGGCAGCGGGATCCGTTGAGACAGAAAGCCTTCTTTCTACTAACTTGATCACATTTGCATTGTGAATTATACTTGATTTCTAACCTTTGTTTTGTAGTTATTCAATTTACATATGAAGACTTTGACATCATAAAGCTAGGGGGAGCTTTATGTCAAAGCAATACATTACAAATTACTTGCAATACTAGGTTTACATTTCGTGACATCCCTTTGCAACAATTGCAATCATCAAGGGGGAGCACATTCGTCTCGTAGACGATATCTTTTGCAAACTTATTTGCAAACAAACTAGATTAGTATCATTTACTTGACCCCTTTACATAGGGATGGACTCGTCAAGGGGAGTAAAAAGCCGAGATCCTTTCCCGTTATTTGCTCTATCTCTTTTTACTTTTAATTCTTTCACATGTTTTCTTAAAAAACACGTGTTGCCTTCCTCCAAACACTTTTTGTTTCGACAAAAAGGGGGAGAAAAAGTAAAAACTACAAATTCAAACTTTTACGAATTTTTAGCTTTTCCTTAAAATAATTTTATGTTTTGTCATCAACAAAAAGGGGGAGATTGTTAATACAAATAAGCCGTAAAAACGTTTATTTATATTTTACGATCTTCTAATGTTTTGTCGATAACAAAAGTAAAATCATTTAACGAAACAAATAGAGTACGTAAATAATTTGAGTTAATAGTTTTCTAACACACTTACGCTTTCACATAAAACACTAAAACAAGTATAAGTGATTTTATGATTTAGATACATATGTACAACAACTAGTGTTTACATATTGGGTTAAACATATACTTAAACTAAGTATACTAAAATGGGTAAAAACTAAGTGTATACTAAATGGGTAAAATACTAGCAAATGGTTTTGACCCACAACCCATGGTTTTATATATACCACTTAACCAAGTTCATTGTATCTAGAAAGAAAACCATGGATCAACCCATAACCCATGACCCATGACCCATAACCAAAAATACCCATGGGAAAAGAGGAGCGGACCACGGATCCCTAGCTTTGTGCTAGCCGGATCCCTTGTGGTAGGGATTCGTGGGATCCGGGTAACAGTAGGATTTTTCCTCTATAAATAGTGAGCCATTTCTTCATTGTTTCTCACCCCCTTTCAATATACTTTCTCCTCTGAGTTAAATCTCACTAACCTTAGATCCAAGAGATCTATGTTTGTAGTTTTGCTTTTGTGTGATCTTTTAGGTTCCTCTTAAAGGCAAGATCACCATCTTTGAAGTCGAGCAAGCTCAAGTCCATGAGTTGCCATGCTTCCTCATCATCAAGGCTACTGAAGTCTTCTTGTTGATGATTCCCTTCTTTCTTCAAAGAAGTGTAGTGTTGAAGACATTAGTGAAAGATGTCTTAAGAGTCAAGACGAAGATATTAGTGAAGGGTATCTATCGTCTATAGGATAAAGCACTTGTGGTAGGTGCTTGGAAGTCAAGACTAAGAAGCATTAGTGAAAGGTGCTTAGAAGTCAAGACAAAGAAGCATTAGTGAAAGGTGCTTAGAAGTGAAGACACAAGACATTAGTGAAAGGTGTCTTGTAGATCTAGTCAAAGGCATTAGTGAAAGGTGCCTTAAGATGTACATTCGATATGGTGTGTTTCGATGTACAAGATAGACTAGTTTTAGATCCAAGGATATTGATATCCTTGATGATGTTGTAAAGGAGTAGATCTCCTTTGGGATTAGTCGTTGGTGTAGTGTGGTAGTAGTTCCTCCATTGCAATGGAACTAGGTGCTTAGCCTAGTACCTAATAAAGGGTAGGCGACGTTGTGAAGGTGTAGTTCACATAAGGTGTGAAAGAACTAGGTACTTAGCCTAGTACCTTATAAAGGGTAGGCGACGTTGTGTAGGTGTGGTTCACCTTGGAGTGAAAGAACCCGGTGGTTAGCCTAGTACCGGAAAAAGAGTAGGCGACGTTGTGAAGGCTTCTCCGCCATAAGGAGATTGGTGTAGTGATTACGAACTCTCGAGTAGGTGACTCGGGGAGTGGAGTAGGGCAAGGAATGTGACCTTGTAGCCGAACCACTATAAATGCTTGCGTTGTGGTTTTGTGCTTCTTACTCTAATCTTTTCATTACTTACCTTTACATGCTTGTTTATCAACATCTAACACACACATCCAAATAGATTGACATAAGTTGATCTAAATAGATTAAAAGAAAGTTTTAATTGGTAAAACTATTCAACCCCCCCTTCTAGTTTTCCACAACCTTCTTCTCTTTTTCAACAACCTGTGCCTTCTCAGGCACCTTCTTCTTTTCAACAACCAGTGCCTTCTTTAGTACCTTATTCTCCTTTTCAACAACCGGTGCCTTCTTCGGTACCTTCTTCTCCTTTTCAACAACCGGTGCCTTCTCCGGTACCTTCTTCTCCTGAACAACATCAGTTTTCGACTTCTCATTAGGATTAAACTGATTCAACGGCGTCGGGTTCAAAACTTTATTGGCAGGTTTGACGACCCTTGACTCACGCACATCCGTCAATGTAACCCACTTCTTCCTAGGAGAACCACTAACACCTAACATAAAAAACATTAAAAAACATTAGTTATACAATAAAAAAAAGCATTAAGAAGCCCATGAGATTCATTATGAATCTCATGGGATTCATAATAAATCACATGGGATTCAACATTTAATCACAAGAATCAAGTTATATGTTTACTAGCAATAACATTCTCGCTAATTAACAGTTAACTAGCAATAACAAAAACAAGTTTGATTCATACAAAATATAATCAGTATAACAACCCTAAGCTAAAAATTAGAACCAATATTTCCCAAAAATCATAAACTATGTTCAAAAAATAAACTAAAAATCGTCACAAATAAATTAGCAGATCCAAACCTAGCAATATCACGCCATCAATGTATCAAACATCAGTAAATGCTAACACAACAATAAACATTAGTAAATGCTAACCCTAAATAAGGAAATTACGACATAAAATAAGCATACCCAAACACATTTAAATGGCTTACGCACCTAAAATAAGCTTATCCAAACACCCCATAATACAAGATCAGCAAACAAGTAGCCCATGCAGCAAACAGTTGCCATACTATTTGACATGTAAAACAAACACAACGCTTGTGAGAACCCCTAATCCTAAGTAAGATAGCATTTGTACGGGCGTCTTCCATACCATATGAAGCTGTTTAATTAGCACTTTTTCCTACACTTAAAAATAAACCAAT
>OU343221.1:134663478-134715032 GCA_910596185.1 Chrysanthemum makinoi
CATGACCACTTCCCATGAGTTTAAGGACCTGAATTATCATGTGACCTATGTGGTCCATACGTTTTAGAATGCCTACGACCATACATATAGCAAAGTTGAGTTGACCAAACCATAGGAAACCAGCAGAGCATTTGCCACTCATGTGATGTGAGAACCCCTAATACTAACTAAGAAAACATTTTAGATAGCAGTCGTTAACAACAAAACTCTGATGTACGCAGCCTACGCACCAAAGAGACAAAGTTCACTAGTTTTTTTTTCCACTTGATAATGGACTAACTAAACAAGACTTGTGACACAAAATTTAACAGATGAATTAGCGATTACTAACTCTATCTTCATGACTCCATCAAAGTACAAATTCACAAAATCACACACTTCAATCTACTGATTCCTATAAGCAAAATAAGGGTTATGGTACAAAAAAGTTACTAAAGTTTCTCAAAAAATTTTCCTAAGTTACTATAGTTTTATTTTGTTCACTCAGGTTACTGAAATTTAAAACTTTGTTCACTCAGGTTACTAAACATATTAAAATATACCTTCATGTTACTAAACTTTGAAACATTATTCAGTCAGGTTACTGAACTTATCAAAAAATATACTGATGCAGGTTTTACTGACCATGTTTTAATATTTATAAAGTCTCGTTATACCTATGGTCTACCCTATTGCACTAACGGGCAGTGTACCCGATGTGTAGTGTAGTATTCGGTAAAGCCGAGGTCGTCTCAAGAGCTATGTGTGTTGGATTATTACTAAGTCTAGGTGTCACAGATTAATAATGGTTCAATAAGGAATTAATTAATTAACTACTAAAACAGATAAAAGCAAATAAAGGCAAAGGATAAATCAATAAAGGATAGTGGTGCTAACCTAGTTATTCCTCCTAGCTAGTTATGTCTACGTCTACTTGCTTCCAATTACTTCAGGTGGAGTCAAAGTCGAGAGGACAGCATTTGGTCAATTCGCCCTAACCTATCAGCAAAGATGCCACCACAGGAGAAGTCAGGTGTCCCCTCATAAGTCCTGTTGTTCCCGGTCCCCTAAGCCAAGTCATTAAGTACCGCTACATGCTAGATTTATAATAGTGAGTGCCCGGGCGTTAGCAACTTAAACACTCACCCCCTAATTCTTAAGTTCATCCAAACGGTAGGTGATAAGTTGGTCAAATCGCACGAGTAGAAAGGGTCGTCAGTTGGTCATATCTTACCCTTCCCGTCTCAGTCCGCTCACCTAGGGTCAGTTGGTCATATCTCCTAGGCAATTGGCCTCTACCACCATTCAAAACTACCGAAACAAGGGTAGCTACCAATAAACTATGCATGCATACACTTAGAAATAATTATACGGAAGTAATATAAACGCAAACAAAACAATTAAGGAATCATAACTAGGCCAGCACCAAGAGGTGCTTAGCCGCTCATATTAACCATACAAATCAATTCAATATTCAAAGTTACGAAATACATGAATCGAAAGTAAAGAAAAGATAAAATGCTAATGCTTATCGTAGGGGAGTGATTTCTCCCTTGGAGACAACTCCGTATGCTCTTCTAGACCTGCCTTTGGCTTTTTCCCACGTTCTCTGGTTGTTGTATGTGGAATGGGATGATTAGAAATGCTAGAATTCGTGGGGTATTTATAGGCCAGATCTGGGTTACGGCGTAACTAATATAAGAGTTATGCCGTAACCATCAATTCCTTCGTATTTTGCACTAGATCTGCTAGTTACGGCGTAACCTTATTAGCGGTTACGCCGTAGTCTTCAATATAACTTGGTTACACCGTAGTTGATGAAATAGTTACGGCGTAGTTATCAGCGGCGTGGAACCTCATTTGACCTAATATAGTTACGTCGTAGCCTTTGGGGAGAGTTACGCCATAACCTTCTGATGAGTTGGTTTTATGAGTCACGCTTTAGTTACGGCGTAATATGAGAGAAGAGTTACGCCGTAACTTCTTCAAAGTCAGCATACTATGATAAATCTTTTGATATTTCTCCAGTTCCGCGTCTCTTTAGCTCTAATGCTCGTAATTTACCTGAAAGTGGAAAACAATGGAAAACAAGCTTAAATCCATATAAATGATATAAATTACAAGCATTATCGGGGGAAATTGACACTTAATATTCAGGACTATTTGATGTTATCAAATATCCCCCCACTTGAACTCTACTTGCCCTCAAATAGACCTTATTAGAAAGATTCCTAAAAAGATATCTCCCAAAACCTGGAAAATATAAGTTTACAAATCCCTTATGCTAGAATAAAACAAAGCCAAACACCTCACGAAATGGGAGCGAAACACTCAAATCTCTTAACTATTCTAAGTGTCAATTTCGGGGTGATCAATCAATCGCACAGTTATAGCATGTATTCTATCATAAGCTTGGCGGTTACACAAATCTCCACCACTAGAGTTAAGGGCTAAACAATTCTCGATTGCAATATGGGTAGACACGACAAAGGTTAAGGGGTGACTCGTCATTACTAACATGTCACGGCGAAGTGGACAAAATCAATGATACATGACCAAATCCATGGCCAAGACACCAAAGATTGCTCGCTGCATCACCTAGACACGCTTCATGACCAAAGGGTAGGATAAGACATGGGATATATAAATGGTGTAAAATAAAAAACAAGCAGATAGTCTAAATCTATAACCAAGTCATCACCACTTACCATCCGCCCAAAGTTCAAGCTTCGAAGTCAAGAAACCGGATCATGAAATACTAGGTAGATGTGTCATTAGATGACGTCGTGATGGGCACACTACCTTTTCTCCAACTGTTGGCATAATTACCAACTCCATTCTTCAAGTTTGACCGAGGTGGCCTCCTGATGAGTGTGTAAATACTCATCATTTTTGTACAAAACAAACTGCAAAATCATCTGAAAACACTCAGAAACACATCAAAATGATCAAAATATCACAAATCAGTGTTTTATGTGTTTTAAATGCAAAAATATCAAAATCAGATGAAAAACATATCAAATTTGCAAAAATTGCAGTTTTAGTCCCCCAAGTTTCAAAAATTGTCAAAAATAGTCCCTGAGCCAAAATTTCAAAAGAAAAGTCACCAAAGATCTTTTTAAAATCACAAATTGTCATATTTAGTCCTTTGGTGGAAAATCTAAAAGTTTTGAGAAAATTACAGTTTAGTCCCTGAAAATCCAAAATTGGTCAAATTTAGTCCTTGGAAATTTTCAAAAATGTCAAAATAGACCTTGGTCTATTTAAGGTTGGCAACTCTAGTCCTTGGATTACATCTTCATAATTTTCATGTTTGGTCCCTAGGAATTAAAGTTTTACACATTTGGTCCCTATGTTAGTATTTCTACAATCCAAACCGGACCCTTATGTATTAAAACCCCAAGCCCAAATTAAACCCCCTGGCCCAATCATGTTGACCCGGTCCGTTTACCCAACCCGACCAACCCAATATTTAAACATAAACAAAACCCGCCCCCTCCCTGTCTCCCCGACATCTCTGTCTGCTCCCACCACCAGCCACCAACATGCCTACCAACCCACTCTACTTCACCCATTGTCTCCCCCCTCCTTACCAACCATCCCACCACATTAATTACACCTCCTTTCCCTGTCTAAAGTATCAATCCAATTTTGGCGCCAAAACGAGATAAACGGCCAAGATGGCTCAAAAGGCATCCAATGGCTTAGATTTATGCGGGATTCACTCGAAAGGAGAGAAAAGTAATGAGCTTATAAGAAGCCAAGAAGAAGCAAGAGAAGTTAGTTAGTCTTTATTTTTATAAAAATGTATGTCGAATCTTAGATTAATATGTCTTAATCAGCTTTCAGTTGTATTTCCTAGTTAAATTGTATCAAACAAAGTTATTAAATTATATTGCAACTCATTTTGATCCTCAATTCCAGTTTATGGTTTAATTTCAAAGTTCATGGTCACTGTTGAATTTTTCAATTCTAAATTCTGAATCCCAAGCTTCAATAAGCTTATTTATAAGTTGAAACAAGCTTATATTAGCTTATAATAGCTTTTTATAAGCTTGTGTTTAAGATTGAAACAATATTGCACACTGGTCAACAAAAGTCAACACAAGAGCAAAACTGATGGAGGGATGATCTGGGTTGATTCAGAACTGGAAATGGGTTGAAATGGAAGCATTGGGTTGGATTTGTATAGGTTAGGGTCCTTGTTTCAATGTGGCAGGCCATAGTGGCTATTGGACAAGTTGTAAGTCAATTCAATGATCTTATGCATAATATGTATTTGTAGCTTTAATCAGTTAAAACCTGTTCCTAAAGTAGTAATTAGGTTAAGTTAATCTAGTTTGATCATTTGTGCATGCTTAGTCAGGTGTTATCTCATTTAAATATGCAAACAAAAGTTTCAAGGGGTGTTTGGATTGCTTTATAATCTGTGTTAGAGGTTATTATCATGGATTAGATTAGTTGCATTAAGGTTGTTATAGTCTATTATTACCATTCCTGTCTTTGTTTATCTGTCATTTGCTCTTATAGTCAAAATCCATAGTTCACTGCTCCTATTGTCATGACTGTTGAAATCAGTTACCATAATCACAACATGTAGGTTTAGAAGTTGATTAGCTAGCTTGTTTCAGTTCCATTCCACCATATTTCATCCATATCAGTCCAGTATTTGATCTCAAATCTCAATTTAGTCAAAGCTCTTCACTGTTTTTATAAGTCAAATCTGTCTACAAAACCAGTTTTTTTTGCAGAAGTTGCAGTCCTTGCACTATCTTCATTTCATCTAGTTAAGGTCTGATTTTCTGTCTATTTGTAGTATTCTAGGTGGTCTTCAAGTCCACATTCTTAGTTTTAGCTTTAGCTTATTGCATTAGCTTATAGAGTAGTTCTAAGTTAGGACCTGTTTTCTGTCCTGCATCATCAGCAGCCTGTCTAAATTTGTAGCCACTTTTGTTTAGCTCTAGCTTCTTCATTACAGGTCTTCATTAGCTGTAATTTGGTACAAATAATCTCTGCTAGGTTGTGTTGAGATTTCCACCTTTTGTTTTCCTGTTAGCTTATTTAATAAGCATTTGCATCAGCTTAAAGCTAGGACCTGAGATCAGTTTTGCTTGTAGATCAGTTTGCAATAATCATAGGTAGAATGCTATTTAGGTGATAAGAGTAGTTGAATATGGTTGCTATAGAGTAGTTATAGGATAATTTAAGCCCTGTATCAGTTTGGTTAACTTTAGACCTTATTTGCTTATTTCATTTGCTTATTCCCATTCTAGTTTACACTGCAGCCCTTATATTCTCTACATAAGCTCTTGTTTTTCTATTTTTCATAGCTTTAGATTATTATTTTAGAATTTCCCTGCAATTTTCATAATTTTTAGTTACTGTTTGGTATTTTTCTTAATTAAATTTAGTTTTTAATCATTTTTAATTAGCTTTAATTGCATTTAATTGAGAAAAAGTTCCGAAAATTAATTTTTCAATTTTAATAGTTTAAGATAAATATAAAAAGCATAAAAAACATTTTTCCATATTTTTTCCCTTTTATTTGGTATTTTTCACTATTTAAATTAGATTAAAATAGATTTAAATTCATAAAAAATAGAAAAATAATCAGAAAAATACAAAAATAGTTTTGAAAATTCTAGTTTGTTATTTTAGACTTTTCTAAGTCTTAATTTTATTTTTTCTAGCTTTATTTCCTATTTTCTTTCATTTTAGGTAATTATTTAATAGTTAAAAATAGTTTTTAATTAATAATAATTAGATAGTTAGTTATAAAATTAATTTTCTTTTTCTTAAAATTTTCTTATATCTTTAGGTTTATAAAAGTGTATTTTTCATATTTTTAGGATCTATATTGTATAAGTTTCACTTTTTATTTTATACGTTTACGTAATTTTAATTTAAACGTAAGTTTTTAGTTTTAAGTTTTAAACGTTCATCATTTTAAAAACAGTGATAGCGTTTATTTAATATTTTTAATCTTTTTAATTTCCTTTAATTTTCATTTTAGCCCTTGTAGTTTATGTCCTTTTTCCTGTAATTATAATTATCACAGATCTCCTTTTCCGTCCAAATCTCCCGATCACTTTACGTTTGATAATCCATTGCATAGCTCGCTGGGACATAATGACCCGGGGAGACTCTATACTCCTCAGATCTTCATTGATTTCGTGCTTAGCGGAGTTTTAAGTTAAATTACTGGTCATTCACAAGTGACCAGGTTGTGTGATTAGACTTGGCCCGGTTTTGCGCAGATCAAATTTTTGGCGCCCGTGCGGGGAGCTGTGCTGATTATCTTCCGTTTAGCATATTAGTGATTTGGATATTCACTCCTTGTTTATACCATCTGTATGTGTTTATATTTTCTTTTAAAAATCAAAAACCCAAAAAGATTTTCATTCTTTGTTTTTGCAAAATGTTTTTCAAAAATCAAAATATCCATCTTTACCCTCTCGCATCTTTTTAATTCTACATTTCCCTTACCCTCTAATCTGTTTAATTCTCCATTCCTTATCCTCTATAACCGTTTAATTCTTCATCTCTTATCCCTCTTATCTGTTTAATTCTCTATGTCATGGTATTTGACATGTTCCTGGTGTGGAGGTCCATTTGCGGTGGAAATTGTCGTGATGTACCAATGTGAGTTTCGGAGACAAATTTGTCGGTAATCCCGATCCCATTTCAAATGAAACACCCGATTTTTCCTACCTACCTCCACGGCCCCAATACGAATCCTACTCATGCGAGTTTTGTGGGAATGATTCTCATTTCGGTTTTGATTGTCCACCACAGGTCCCGCTTGTCTATGAGCCGGAACCGTGTTACAATCAGAACTTTGGTGAAAGTTATTTTCCCAATTATCTCTGTTGTGAGAATTGCGGGGTCCTCATGAGACTTTTGACTGTCAACCGATGAATCAAAATTTTCAAAATTCAATTCTCGGTTTTGACAATTTCCAACCCCCACATTATTCCATCAGTCATCGGACTTCGAGCCTTCACATCATTTCAATGATTACGAGGAGTGTAATCTTCCTCAAAATTCTGAAGAAATACGCGTCGAAAGAAACTGCAAATGAAAGAATGGTGTGTAAGCTTCAAAGAGATGAATATAAGAATCGATATGATGGCGATGATGATGAGGATAGTATTCAAATGAAGGAATATTATGAGAACGACGAGGAGAGTGTTACTCAATTGAGCGATCTTATTTCTCAACTCCCTCAGTCTATTGCTATCACACCTATCTTACCTATAATTGCTTCCAAAGACTCTCTCATAATGGGGGACGAGCCTCGTAGCACTATTCCAGAAATGGAATCGTCTAGTGTTGAGAGCCTTGTTCCAATCCCAAGTGAGTCGAGGGTATCTCCGATAATATGTGTGATAAGCCTCTTGATGATGATTCTTACCCTCCTCTTGACATTCCAAATGCTCATGTTGATATGTTCTCGATTCGACAACGATTGTACTTCGTTTGACGATTCTTTATCCTATGGAGACATCGATTATGTCGAGGAGCTACCTTCTGAGCTAGTTAGCATAGAAGAAGTGAGAGATTCGATGATCGGAAATTGAGGACGAGATACTTCGTGAAAAATTGTTCAATATAAATCTCCTCGTTTCTAAGATCGAATCATTCTGTGCTAAGTCAGCTTCATCTCCTATCCCCGTTGTGGATAGTGACTCTACATTGGACGAGCCCGAAACATCTCCTGAACTTGAGGCTTTTTCCAATGATTCTCTTCATGAAGAGTTCTCCGGTGAACTCTCTCATGACATATCTCCTCCGGAATATGATCATTTCTATTTTGATCTTGAGGATGATATTGGCTCGGAGGAAGGTGTACTCTATCATAAGAGTTTGCTTATTGATAATACTACCTTCACCCTTCCTCCCGATATGTCTACATTTGAGGATGAAGAATGGATCCTAATTGTTATAAACATCTTCCTTCCATTCCTCACTTATGATGTGACTTCCTCTCTTCTTCACTCCTTCGGGAGTGAGGACACTATCTTTGACCCCGGCATTTTCATTTATCATCTTGTGGTTCGGTCTTTCTCTGTATATCTCGTCGGTGTGGAACTTTCACGTGCTTCAAATGTTTGTCCAAACATCTTGAATGAAAGTCTGATGGGGATTGTTTCTTCCACTTTGCTTCCCCATGAACAAATTAAGGTCGAGTCAAGCTAGCGACTTCGGTAATCAAAAACGTAGCACACTATATGGGTTTTCACCCATATTTCTGACTTCTTTCTATTTTCTACCACCCTAGTGTGGGGGAGTTGCCCCACATGTTTTCAAAAAAAAAAAAAAAATCTTGCTAAATAATGGCCGTAGTATTTCCCTTTTACGTTCTTTGTTTCGGCATAACCGCCGGTACTTTGAATATTGAGGGCAATATTCATTTCTAAGTGTGGGGGGGAATTCTCACGAATTTTATCATATTTATCCGCCTAATTCCCCCGTTTTTGGCCAAAATTTTTTTTTTGGAGTAAGTGTTTTACACTTTCTCATTTGGTTATCAGTCCGCCTTGTCTAATAAACAAAAGGATTGGCTAATCCAGGAGCAAACGGCTCTTGGTAAAGATTTCTCAAATCCGTTTATATGGCTTGCAATTTGCCCAAAATTGTATGGTATTCACTCACCATATCCTAAAAAGTGAAGAGTTGGCTAGCCCGCAAGGTTATGGCTTGTGGTAAAGGCAGTGGAAAAACCATAATTGGTATTCAGCTCACCAAAGATAATTCTGATAATTTATCTAAGAGTTGGCTTGTCCAGAAGGGTACGCTTCGGTAAAGACACATCAAATCCGTTATATGGTTTATGATTTGCCAATAAATCAGATGGTTATCGGTGTACCATGGTTCTTGCTTGAAATGAAACATTTGGCTACTCCAGAAGTAATGGCTTTTGGTAAAGAGATGCAAATCCATTATGTTTTTCTCAAAAGATTGCTAGGGACTAGCAATAGTTTAGTGTGGGGGATTGATGAGTGTGTAAATACTCATCATTTTTGTACAAAACAAACTGCAAAATCATCTGAAAACACTCAGAAACACATCAAAATGATCAAAATATCACAAATCAGTGTTTTATGTGTTTTAAATGCAAAAATATCAAAATCAGATGAAAAACATATCAAATTTGCAAAAATTGCAGTTTTAGTCCCTCAAGTTTCAAAAATTGTCAAAAATAGTCCCTGAGCCAAAATTTCAAAAGAAAAGTCACCAAAGACCTTTTTAAAATCACAAATTGTCATATTTAGTCCTTTGGTGGAAAATCTAAAAGTTTTGAGAAAATTACAGTTTAGTCCCTGAAAATCCAAAATTGGTCAAATTTAGTCCTTGGAAATTTTCAAAAATGTCAAAATAGACCTTGGTCTATTTAAGGTTGGCAACTCTAGTCCTTGGATTACATCTTCATAATTTTCATGTTTGGTCCCTGGGAATTAAAGTTTTACACATTTGGTCCCTATGTTAGTATTTCTACAATCCAAACCGGACCCTTATGTATTAAAACCCCAAGCCCAAATTAAACCCCCTGGCCCAATCATGTTGACCCGGTCCGTTTACCCAACCCGACCAACCCAATATTTAAACATAAACAAAACCCGCCCCCTCCCTGTCTCCCCGACATCTCTGCTCGCTCCCACCACCACCACCAACATGCCTACCAACCCACTCTACTTCACCCATTGTCTCCCCCCTCCTTACCAACCATCCCACCACATTAATTACACCTCCTTTCCCTGTCTAAAGTATCCAATCCAATTTTGGCGCCAAAACGAGATAAACGGCCAAGATGGCTCAAAAGGCATCCAATGGCTTAGATTTATGCGGGGATTCACTCAGAAAGGAGAGAGAAAGAGTAATGAGCTTATAAGAAGCCAAGAAGAAGCAAGAGAAGTTAGTTAGTCTTTATTTTTATAAAAATGTATGTCGAATCTTAGATTAATATGTCTTAATCAGCTTTCAGTTGTATTTCCTAGTTAAATTGTATCAAACAAAGTTATTAAATTATATTGCAACTCATTTTGATCCTCAATTCCAGTTTATGGTTTAATTTCAAAGTTCATGGCCACTGTTGAATTTTTCAATTCTAAATTCTGAATCCCAAGCTTCAATAAGCTTATTTATAAGTTGAAACAAGCTTATATTAGCTTATAATAGCTTTTTATAAGCTTGTGTTTAAGATTGAAACAATATTGCACACTGGTCAACAAAAGTCAACACAAGAGCAAAACTGATGGAGGGATGATCTGGGTTGATTCAGAACTGGAAATGGGTTGAAATGGAAGCATTGGGTTGGATTTGTATAGGTTAGGGTCCTTGTTTCAATGTGGCAGGCCATAGTGGCTATTGGACAAGTTGTAAGTCAATTCAATGATCTTATGCATAATATGTATTTGTAGCTTTAATCAGTTAAAACCTGTTCCTAAAGTAGTAATTAGGTTAAGTTAATCTAGTTTGATCATTTGTGCATGCTTAGTCAGGTGTTATCTCATTTAAATATGCAAACAAAAGTTTTAAGGGGTGTTTGGATTGCTTTATAATCTGTGTTAGAGGTTATTATCATGGATTAGATTAGTTGCATTAAGGTTGTTATAGTCTATTATTACCATTCCTGTCTTTGTTTATCTGTCATTTGCTCTTATAGTCAAAATCCATAGTTCACTGCTCCTATTGTCATGACTGTTGAAATCAGTTACCATAATCACAACATGTAGGTTTAGAAGTTGATTAGCTAGCTTGTTTCAGTTCCATTCCACCATATTTCATCCATATCAGTCCAGTATTTGATCTCAAATCTCAATTTAGTCAAAGCTCTTCACTGTTTTTATAAGTCAAATCTGTCTACAAAACCAGTTTTTTGCGAGAAGTTGCAGTCCTTGCACTATCTTCATTTCATCTAGTTAAGGTCTGATTTTCTGTCTATTTGTAGTATTCTAGGTGGTCTTCAAGTCCACATTCTTAGTTTTAGCTTTAGCTTATTGCATTAGCTTATAGAGTAGTTCTAAGTTAGGACCTGTTTTCTGTCCTGCATCATCAGCAGCCTGTCTAAATTTGTAGCCACTTTTGTTTAGCTCTAGCTTCTTCATTACAGGTCTTCATTAGCTGTAATTTGGTACAAATAATCTCTGCTAGGTTGTGTTGAGATTTCCACCTTTTGTTTTCCTGTTAGCTTATTTAATAAGCATTTGCATCAGCTTAAAGCTAGGACCTGAGATCAGTTTTGCTTGTAGATCAGTTTGCAATAATCATAGGTAGAATGCTATTTAGGTGATAAGAGTAGTTGAATATGGTTGCTATAGAGTAGTTATAGGATAATTTAAGCCCTGTATCAGTTTGGTTAACTTTAGACCTTATTTGCTTATTTCATTTGCTTATTTCATTTGCTTATTCCCATTCTAGTTTACACTGCAGCCCTTATATTCTCTACATAAGCTCTTGTTTTTCTATTTTTCATAGCTTTAGATTATTATTTTAGAATTTCCCTGCAATTTTCATAATTTTTAGTTACTGTTTGGTATTTTTCTTAATTAAATTTAGTTTTTAATCATTTTTAATTAGCTTTAATTGCATTTAATTGAGAAAAAGTTCCGAAAATTAATTTTTCAATTTTAATAGTTTAAGATAAATATAAAAAGCATAAAAAACATTTTTCCATATTTTTTCCCTTTTATTTGGTATTTTTCACTATTTAAATTAGATTAAAATAGATTTAAATTCATAAAAAATAGAAAAATAATCAGAAAAATACAAAAATAGTTTTGAAAATTCTAGTTTGTTATTTTAGACTTTTCTAAGTCTTAATTTTAATTTTCTAGCTTTATTTCCTATTTTCTTTGATTTTAGGTAATTATTTAATAGTTAAAAATAGTTTTTAATTAATAATAATTAGATAGTTAGTTATAAAATTAATTTTCTTTTTCTTAAAATTTTCTTATATCTTTAGGTTTATAAAAATGTATTTTTCATATTTTTAGGATCTATATTGTATAAGTTTCACTTTTTATTTTATACGTTTACGTAATTTTAATTTAAACGTAAGTTTTTAGTTTTAAGTTTTAAACGTTCATCATTTTAAAAACAGTGATAGCGTTTATTTAATATTTTTAATCTTTTTAATTTCCTTTAATTTTCATTTTAGCCCTTGTAGTTTATGTCCTTTTTCCTGTAATTATAATTATCACAAATCTCCTTTTCCGTCCAAATCTCCCGATCACTTTACGTTTGATAATCCATTGCATAGCTCGCTGGGACATAACGACCCGGGGAGACTCTATACTCCTCAGATCTTCATTGATTTCGTGCTTAAGCAGTTTTAAGTCTGTTACGGCTGGTCATTCACAAGTGACCAGTTTGTGTGATTAGACTTGACGGTTTTGCGCAGATCACCTCCTCGATACTAAATCTATAAAGCTCATGACATAGTGCTTATCACATCGCACTTTACAATAACAACTATTTTTTTTTAACATAACAATAATAACTAAACATAATATCCCCCCACTTGAGATGAACAATGGGAATTCAGGGGTCTTCAATGATCTTCAGGAATATGTTGTCGATGAAAGCGTGATTTCCGAACCTTTCCACTTGAACCTTGAACTTAGGCAAATGATGACTTCCTAATCACAAATAAAGACTACAGGGTAGGCTAAGGTGTATATGTATATTCGAAAAAATATAATGGGTTAACAAAATGAAAGGAATGGCTCAAATGGGTGTATCTAGGGGTATCTTGCACTAAAGGTTAGTGCAACAAAATGGTTTCACATGGGGGTCGAGAAGTCGAGGTGACTAATCGATAGACACACAATGCTAGGCTATTTGGGTGATAATCCTATAATGTTGCCTTCTAAAACTGAAAAGTCCAAATACATCGAGTTAACTCAACATACCTCGTCTATGGTCTCGAAATGATGCAAAGGCCAAGTTCTAAAGTTTACAAGCTACCGGCACACTCATAATTTGGTGGATTTGGGGTAAAATATTGGAAACGGATAACGCTAATCTCACCATATAATATCAAGGGTTGTATGTGCTCAGCTAAGGTCTAATCTAGTTAGGTTTAGAAAAACATGTCAAAAATTTAAAAATGGCATAATTTTTAAAAATAAACTAGAAAAACGAGGGCAAAATAATGTTCAAGAGATAATTCTACTCCCGTCCCCCCACTTGAATTGTACAAAGTATCTTTTGTACTAAGCATTAAATAAAGGTGAAGAGAAAAGTAGAATTATAGCGAGAACTTCCCTGAAATTTGCTCCATAAAGAAAGAAGGCCTACGAAAAAGAGATGTGCCTTTGTATAAGCATCCATTAGCAAACTTCAATCCCTGAAATCACACTACCGACAAGCATAATTCTAAAAGGAAAAATGAAAAATGAAAAATGAAAAACAAACCTAACTCACTTTCGTAGGAATCACGGTTGCATCTAGCATATGCAACAAGCCTTTTAAACCACTTGGTGTCCCAAGTGGACAAGTGAAGTCTCGTGAGGGTTTACAGGGAACACACCCACAAAGTTCATTTAAAATACTAATACAAGGTTATTGTGTTTTAAAATGAAAGAAGTAAAGCAGAGGAAGGTTACGTCGTAACTTCATTAAGGGAGTTACGCCGTAACTGGCAAAACTTAATATAAGCTGCAAAGCGAGTGGTTACGGCGTAACCACAGAGATGGAATTACGCCGTAATTGGTAATGCGTCCATAATTCTGCTGCACAAGGTTGGTTACGGCGTAATCGCATAGATGAGTTACGCCGTAACTATTGTCAGATCAGCAAACTGGAGCAATAATTACTTCCTCGTTTCTTGCAAAAATGGTCAGAAAACACAAAACCCTACTGAAATGGAAATAAAACAAAAGAAATGGATAATTCGGGTTGTCTCCCGAAAGAGCACTTTTCTTTATTTACGAGTCTTTAAGCTAGACTCATAACCGCAGGGCTCTATGGGGGCCTTTGGACCTGGCCGACTTCCACCACTCGTTGGCACTCATTCATCCATTTTTTAAATCCCTTTTTCCTTGCAGTATTACGGATGCCATCTGTTCCAAATTTTTGTGATAGCCATTCATCACATGATTTTCCCCGGTCATCATCTTTAGCAATAAGACTACTAGTTATACTTATGCTAGATCTTTCACCGTTTATTGCATCAGTGAGATGATTGTACTTATACTGCTTAACCAGTCCCTTATGGATTTTTGAGTTCTCAAATCTTATTTTGTACCAATCTTCTAATGCTAATTCAATACCATGTCTCTCACCCTTGTGAGGGTATATCCATTCATTCGCCTTTCTTTCACATTCTTGAAAACGATTATACGGGGGCCATGCTGTCACCGATTCGTTATCCTTGATTAATATCGAGTTGTGGAAATGTTTGTTTGGAACTGGAGTTTCCTCAATGCCTTGGACAATCTTTCTCTCTCTACTATCATTAGTAATAGGATTAAAATGTAGAGGAGGATCTAGTGATTGAACATCAACAACATCAACATATTTGAAATTTAAACTTTTGGTTTTAAATGCACTTTCATACTAAAAGTTATTCGTTAATTTTCAGTTCCCAAAGAAATTTGTTTTTCAAAAACCTTAATTTGAGCCCTACAAGTGGCCAGAAAAGGTCTTCCAACAATTAAGTTGTAAGCCTCCTGCTTCCCCATGTCAATAACCACAAAATCAGTCAGGAAAAAGAATTTTCCAATTTTTAAAAGCACATTATTCACAATTCCCCTCGGTACAGCTTTAGAGGAATCAGCCATTTCTATCATAATTGTTGTTTCTTTTAAATTGGTAAGTTTTATTTTATCAAATAAAGTAGTAGAGATAAGGTTTACCCCCCCCAAATCACTAATGCGGGAATCTTAACATTACCAATAGTGCATGGAAGAAGAAAACTTTCCTGGTATTGCTGTTTCTCAGGAAGTTGGCTTGGCAAGACCTCGTCGTCTTCTGATTTATCATCCTCTCTTAGGTAGTTAATCCCGGAAAGATCATTTGTGATAGAGGATGTACACTGCTCTTTCTTTGCTTTATCTTGCGCAAATATGGCTTTGCAGTCAATGGCTTTAGCATTACTCGTTTCAAGGTTTTTAGCCAATTGCCCAATTTGTGTTTCGAGGTTTTTAATCGCAACATCTTGGTTACGCAGGTTCATATTGGTGTCCTCCTTCACTTTGACCATCCATTCCTTGAGTTTATCTCCCTTTTTGTAGATTCTTCGATGTGCCTGTGCATTATTTCTTCAAGGCTAGGTTTAGGAGGATTGTTGTTGATTCTTGTGTAGAATCCTGGGGATTTTTCTCGATATCTGGGCCCGTTACTATTGTAGTTGTTGAAAGGGTTCTCTCTTCCATATTTAACTTCTCCGATCCTTTTAACTTCCTAGTTGGAGGAACATTCTTTAGTAGGTGGAGTTCCATTTCGCTCTACTTGAATGGAATGAAAAATTTCCTTGAGCTTCTTCATGTCTCTTCCTAGACTTTCTAATTTGTTGTTTATTGCTGCAAGACCTTCCATATCTCCATTCTTACTTCGGTTGCTCCCTCCATTGTGCCATTTGTGAGAGTGGTCTGCCATCTTTTGAATAGTTTCTAAAGCCAAAGTGGGTGTCATACCAGGAATCGGTCCCTGAGAATCGACCATTTGTCGTGAGGAGATGTTCAGTCCTTTGTAGAAGACGTTCACCTTTTGTAGTAGGGCATTTGTATAATAATTCGTTATACCTTTCCCAAGCTTGGTATAACGTTTATTCACCCTCTTACTTGAAGTTATGGATTTCTTCCAATTGCTTAGCCGTCTTTGATGGAGGACAGTATCTCTGAATGAAACACTTTTTTAGGATAGGCCAGGTGTTGACAGTCCCTGCAGGTAATCGATCAACCCATCTTTTAGCAGCTCCCGTAAGAGAAATAGGGAATACTCGTAACATGATAGCATTGTGTGAGACTCTGGGAATTTTGAATAGGCTGACAATGTACTCGACGTTGTCTATATGTTCATGGGCATCATCGGTGATGCTTCCAGAGAAGGGATTTGCACGTAATTCCCTCATGAATTGAGGTTTGATTTCGAATTGAGCATCTTCTGCGATAGCCGGCCTAACAATTCCTGGTCCTTGTTCTTCCCATGTTAATGTCAAATATTCCTCAAGAGTGAGGTCATCGATGTTAACAACTTCCATGGTACCTGAAAACTCGAATAATGATCGTGAGAATTATAGAAAAGTTTAAAACAAAAATGAAAGACTTAATAGCAATCCTAATATAACTCCCCGGCAGCGGCGCCAAAAACTTGATGCAGGTTTTACTTACTAGGTTTTAATATTTATAAAGTCTCGTTATACCTATGGTCTACCCTAATGCACTAACGGGCAGTGTACCCGATCGCATGTAGTGTAGTATTCGGTAAAGCCGAGGTCGTCCCTTGTGTTGGATTATTACTAAGTCTAGGTGTCATAGATTAATAATGTTTTCAATAAGGAATTAATTAATTAACTACTAAAACAGATAAAAGCAAATAAAGGCAAAGGATAAATAAATAGAGGATAGTGGTGCTAACCTAGTTATTCCTCCTAGCTAGTTATGTCTACGTCTACTTGCTTCCAATTACTTCAGGTGCGGTCAAAGTCGAGAGGACAACATTTGGTCAATTCGCCCTAACCTATCAGCAAAGATGCCACCACAGGAGAAGTCAGGTGTCCCCTCATAAGTCCTGTTGTTCCTGGTCCCCTAAGCCAAGTCATTAAGTACCGCTACATGCTAGATTTATAATAGTGAGTGCCCGGGCGTTAGAAACTTAAACACTCACCCCCTAGTTCTTAAGTTCATCCAAACGGTAGGTGATCAGTTGGACAAATCGCACAAATAGAAAGGGTCGTCAGTTGGTCATATCTTACCCTTCCCGTCTCAGTCCGCTCACCGAGGGTCAGTTGGTCATATCTCCTAGGCAGTTGGCCTCTACCGCCATTCAAAACTACCGAAACAAGGGTAGCTACCAATAAACTATGCATGCATACACTTAGAAATAATTATACGGAAGTAATATAAACGCAAACAAAACAATTAAGGAATCATAACTAGGCCAGCACCAAGAGGTGCTTAGCCGCTCATATTAACCATACAAATCAATTCAATATTCAAAGTTACGAAATACATGAATCGAAAGTAAAGAAAAGATAAAATGCTAATGCTTATCGTAGGGGAGTGATTTCTCCCTTGGAGACAGCTCCGTATGCTCCTCTAGACCTGCCTTTGGCTTTTTCCCACGTTCTCTGGTTGTTGTGTGTGGAATGGGATGATTAGAAATGCTGGAATTCGTGGGGTATTTATAGGCCAGATCTGGGTTACGGCGTAACTAATATAAGAGTTACGCCGTAACCATCAATTCCTTCGTATTTTGCACTAGATCTGCTAGTTACGGCGTAACCTTATTAGTGGTTACGCCATAGTCTTCAATATAACTTGTCGTAGTTGATGAAATAGTTACGGCGTAGTTATCAGCGGCGTGGAACCTCATTTGACCTAATATAGTTACGTCGTAGCCTTTGGGGAGAGTTACGCCATAACCTTCTGATGAGTTGGTTTTATGAGTCACGCTTTAGTTAAGGCGTAATGTGAGAGAAGAGTTACGCCGTAACTTCTTCAAAGTCAGCATACTATGATAAATCTTTTGATATTTCTCCAGTCCCGCGTCTCTTTAGCTCCAATGCTCGTAATTTACCTGAAAGTGGAAAACAATAGAAAACAAGCGTAAATCCATATAAATGATATAAATTACAAGCATTATCGGGGGAAATTGACACTTAATATTCAGGACTATTTGATGTTATCATATACATTCGGGTTACTCGGACTAACACTGAATTTATCGTAGTGTATGCTTCCAAAAGTTCAGTAACCTAAGTGAACAAAATGAAACTATAGTAACTTAGGACAAATTTTTAAAAAACTATAATAACTTTTTTATACCATAACCCAGCAAAATAGTAAGCTAATCCATCACAAAATATTCAATCTACTGGCTAAAAATAAGCTAATCCAAAAACTCATTCCATCACAACTTCAATGTACTGATTCATATAACTAATCAACAATAATAAAGAATAAGCAATAAAATAAGCAATGAAGTAACATCTACCGACTAATAGAACAAAATAAGCTAAAAGTATATCAGAATCTTCATTTCGAAGCTTATTTTGATCGGAAACTATAGATGAATCCGATTTGGCCAATGAATCGTCTTCAGATAGCGCTATTTCGTCTCGTATGTCCATTTTAATTGAATAATTTTTCACAATTAGGGTTTCGCGGTGGTTTGCGGTCGTTTGGTGGTGATTGGGGAACTGAGAGAACGAGTGTGTATGTGTGTGTTTGGGGGAGTTATTAAAAAGTGTGAAATAACTAAAATGACTCTCAGTATAATTTCATTTTAAAATGCAAATTAATCTAAATCGTTGGATTGAAGGGGGATAAATGGTTGACATATTTTTATTTGTTCTTTTGATAAATGTTATATAGTGTATTAATTCAGATTACAATTTAACAATTAAGTGCTTAATGAAAGACATTTGGAGAATTTTGTATCCTATTAACAGATATTCCCGCTCCTTGAAGTCAAGTAAATCATCTGGATGCCGATCGATTATAACAAAGACAATGCTTATCACAATAAGCATGACGTACTGTATATTCATACTTTTATGCGTACTAGAAGGGTACCCGCACAATGCGACGGCGGGTAACCGGTGACTATTTTTGTTACGAGCAAATGTTTTTAATTTTAAACATTTTTTATTCAGGGATTTTGTTTGTTGTTAGTATAGATTAAAAGCATTAATCAAAAGGTATTTATGATTTAAGCGTTTTCTTTAGTTATATTGCATTGTTTTTTCTTTCTGTAAAACATGTTAACCGGAAGATATATGTTACGAATTGGGATCTTTAAGACACTTAAATGAAATTCAAAATCTAGGCAATTTAACCCCATTGACTAATGGCTCTTTAATTTCTTATTAAAAAATATTTTTAGTCTTAATTTTTGTAAGACTTCTTTATTTAAAAAGTCCCAAATGTTTTATATAGTACTCCCTCCGTCTCAAAATTATTGTCACTAGACAAGATTCACACAATTTAATAAAAGTGGGGCCACTTTAATTTTCAACCATTCAAAAGGAATATTCGTTCACTAAATTCTCTTTCTTTTACTATAAAAGGAAAGTGGACAATAATTTTGAGACATCTAAAAAAGGAAATGTGGACAATTATATTGAGACGGAGGGAGTAGTATAGATATGTATATTCATTCTTTAATGTGCTCAGGCTTATATATGATTGCATGTTTTTATTGTTATATGCATGTATACATCCAACCTCTACCTAATTAATTGTTGTCGTTAATGCAAATAACCACTCTGCATTTTGTGTGCATAGTGATCTCTCTGCATTTCTTTGCAGAAACTATCTTATTACAAATCCAGTGAATTTAATCATTATGTGCCCACAAAAAACAGGAAAACACAATGTTTTTCATATATTTTAGCCATATAAACCAGATTGGACCTCATCTAGTTCAAAATCAAAACCCAGTTTCACACACCTATCCATCAAAATAATCACCACACATGAGTCTAATGGCCGGATTCAATAACATTTCACACGTGCATTTAGAAAATAACTCTTGCATGGTCTAATGCTAACTCTTATCAATTGATTCCAGAAGTTTGTATATTCGTTAGACGCATTAAGTGATTAGGAGTAGTAAATATGCAAGTCAAACAGAAGCTTAAATCTTTTTTATTACCAATAGAGAAGAAAAACAAGTGTAATACAAAAAGTAACCAGCTAGAAGAGAAAATTACAAAAAAGTGGTTGAGAACTTTCGGTATCCCTCCAGTAAGTGCATGGAAAGGGAACCATTGGTGCATAGAGAAGGAATCTCACATCAGTCACACACAACTAGTTTCTGATACAATTGCCCGGATATAGCAGCTTCCATAACAGCCACAGGACCCACATCCTCAGGATTGATCACACCACCTCCTTCAAGAAACAAGGTCAACAAATTCTTTGAAAACCCACTAAGCAAAGCCACCCCCTTCTGGTTAGCAGTCACTGGAGTGGAACGCGAGTGTCTAAGATTCCAAAACACTATTTCCGGCACTTTTTCATACCCGCAACTCCTAAACTTCCTCTGAATCGCTTCATAATCAGTCTCCCATGGATGCGACGAAGCCTCATCAAACTCCATATCACTAAAAACAAACACCCTTTTCACCATATCATCTTCACTCAACTTATTATTTACAGCCACTTCCAACATTTTATCAAACACTCTTTGAAGATTTGTATTCATCCCCCAGTCCATTCTTTCGATAAACTCTGTCTTTGATATCAAATCAAGCCCTTCAATCAAGTGTAGCTGAGGTGATTTACTAAAAGTAATCACATGACCTTTCCATGGCTCTTCACTAAGTTCTGAAACCAACAAACCAAGCGCCACACAAACCTCCATTGGTGTCCCATCCATACTACCAGAAACGTCACAAACCGCAATGCAATTCGTTAGGTTCCCTTCCTTCAACAAATCCTCAACCATTTGTTTCCATTGTAACTCAGCTACCATAGCATCCCCACTTCCGCAATGTAGTGAACTGATAATTTCATGAGGCAACAAAGCTCCTGCTGCAATCTTTGCATCACCATGTTTAACCTTCTCTAGATAACTACGAAACCGCTCATTATCTCTATGTAAAAATATGTTAGTATAGTTTTTCATAGCTATAGAAGCTACTCTCTCGTAAGTTATCGAGCTCCATTGCTTTGCACTCATATAAACTTCGGGTAACATCAACGCATTCCTAAGAGGTGCAAGTACTTCTTTCCTCAACTTATTTTTTATCCTAACAATATAACTAAACTCATCAAGTGCTTCAAACTCGCTATCTGAATCCCATGGGTAAAGTAATTTAGCAATCGATTCACAAATCAATAACGCCTTATCATACGAGGAATCAACACTAGGACACCACTTAGCAGCTAAACTAATCTTCATATTTTCACCGTTATTTAACAATTCAATATCGGATCTTAAACATTCAGCAAAAAAATAAGATACCTGATCATGCAACATCTTAAATCCTTGATCCGAACCATACCTATCATTTAACTTTTCCTTCATAGCAAATTCCTTTTCTTTTCTTAACTTTTTTGCTTCGTATTTATTTTTCTCCATTTGTATCCTATTTTCCTCAACCCTCTCCTCTCGACTCTTGCTCGTCCTAGTACTTTTACCTTCATCTTCTCGTATGTTTCTCCTATAATTGCATCCACCTCTACCTCTTCTCGCCATATTTTTACGCTCTATCTCCTCCCTTTTCTCCTTTTTCTTATTAAGAAAATACATTTTCCGCGCCATTCCTTTACCTTTAGCACACTTTTTCTCCATCCATAACTTTTTCGACACTTTTCTCACATCATCACCTTGAATAAGCCTATACAAAATCTCTAACAAATCCTTAAAATAACCAAACTCAACAAAAACCGGAATATTACAAACTAGGGTTTTTGCATGGTTTTTATGGAGCCATATAGCAGACGTATAAAAGCTTTGTTTATCTGTTTTACCAGTGCCACGTATGCCTCTAAGATTACACATAAGTTTAAGTGTAGTTAAAGGGTTGTGAGCCCATGATTCTTCTAGCATGGTGATTAGGGTTTGTGGTGACGTGTCAGGTGTGACATGGAAAAAGAAGTCTAGGTTAGGGTTTGTGGTCGTATTGTATGTGGCTGAGTTGTTTTCAGTGAGGGTTTTGTTTGCGGCTAAGTTGTTTTTAGTGACGGTGTTGTGGGTGGCTGAGTTTTTTTTAGTGACGGTTTTGTAGGTGGGAAAGTTGCTTTTAGTGTGGTTTGTAATGGTGGTTATCATGTCTTCGTCGTCGCAGTCGACTAATGGTGTGAACCGATTGTTATTCATTTTGGATGTTATATGATGGATGAAAGTTAAGCAATGTGTGTTTCAATAAATATAAGACTTTTGCTTGTAGGTTACGTATTTTCGCGAATTAATTTAGGGTAATAGGTAGATATATATTGATTCGGTCCTTCGTTTATGTACGTACTTTATTAGCTAGGCGATCTTTGCCCTTTCAAATGAGAATGCAAAATAAAAACAAAAAATGGAATTCTTTGTTTAATTTGGCAAAGGATACGTGAACGTGTAAGGGTACAAGGAAAATAGTTAATTGGTTGATTTAGAAATAAATAGGGCTAATAACCTATTAAAGCATCATACTTGTCACAAAAAGCAGTTCGACGTAGCGAACAAAAAAAATAACCCTTTTGGCTACTAAACCTACTATTTTGTCTTGAATTGAGTAATAATTCCAAAATACAAAATTGTAATGACTATTTTACCCTTAAATTTATAAAAATTGTATTCTTTGTCCCAAGTATATAAATAACCCCATTAATGTTTTTAACTCATTCTTCAAATCAATCATTCTTCAAAAAGACTAATAGCCAGAAACTCTATGAGAGTAAACATCACAAGCATAACTCCTAAGCTTCAAGCAACAAGTCTTCATCTCGAACCAAAGTTCCGGTCTCCATTTATGACTTGTACAAAGAAAACTCATTTTCAATTGTTGTAGCTTATCCTTGTTCTTGTTAGCTTCAATTTATTGATCTCTTTGTCGGTGGTTCAACATTCAACACAAATCATTCTGAATCAAAATCCCACCAGGAACCACTACATCTCTAACAATCTCATCATCTATCCCTATCAGCCTCTTCCCATTAATCTTTTCTCCTCACCTTAGCCGCGGACGGAAAAACCACCACGCCGTCAGCTTCACCACCTGGCCACCACCCCTCACCACCTACACCAAAACAATCCTCTCCGCTCCCTCTACCCGATCCACCACCACCGCCGGCACACACTGTTGTGCCACCACCACGTTGAGTTTTTAGGTGGTGGGTTGATGGTGTTGAGGAAGATTAATGGGTTGGAAGAAGATGAAGATTAGTTAATTAATTTTGGATTTTGATTGGTGTTTGATTTGAAGGTATTTGGTTGAATTGATCCAAGTGGGTATAATGGTGGAAAAAGATGTCTCAAAGACATAACGATTTATGGTAATGGAAGGAGTGTTAAAGCTAAAGTGGTTGACCAGTGTGACGACGAGCATTCATATCAGCCTCCGTGTAGGAATGATATTGTGGATGCATCAGATGCAGTTTGGGATTGTTTATTTTCACAAGTGCATTAGTGGGTTTTAATGATATTTTGTTTGGATTGTTTATTTTCACAAGCAGCATATGTTTATATCATAGCAGTACAAACGACAACTTTTTCTTTATTTAATGATATTTTGTTTCGATTGTTTATTTTCACAAGTGCATTACTGGGTTTTTACCAACTCACCCACCACGTTGATCTTCAAGATAACATGATTTAATTACTTGGACTATCCACGCAATTTTTTCAAATGATAGGGACTATTTTTGTAATTTAGCCTAGGGACGATGGATGCAATTTTCGCAAACCCACAGGGATCATTTCTGTAAATTGGAAGGGTAAAATGGTCATAATACTCAATTGAAGACAAGAATTTCAAGTTTAGTAGCCAAAAGGGCTATTTTTTTTATTCGCTACGTCAAACTGCTTTTTGTGACAAATATGATGCTTTAATAGGTTATTAGCCCAAATAAATACAACATATACTGTAATTGACAACTAACCTTATTAATGAATATATTATACTTTTAGAACATATAAAGATCTTTTCTCTTATGCATTATATTGCAATTTAATTTTAATATGTTCTAAGTTTTTGCATGGATTGTATTTCCTTAGTTAACTGTTAAGATCAACTAATATATAGCCTTGAGTTATAGTCATTCAGAATTTGAACATTTCCTTATCGTAAAGAAGAAAAAGCGAATTACGTACAAATGGCTCAACCGAGAAATTCTTACCTTCTTGTCTTGCTTGTCATTGTTCTTTGTATTGGTTAGTCAATCAGTTCCTTTAGCAAAATCAAGTTCCTTACTTCAGTGTAGTATAGTATAATTGCATGCCCACAATTTAATCAACCCATATTACTTATATTAATATGCAAATATTTTTGTTGCATGCAGCACCAAGATGGACATCGGTCGAGGCGGGTGTTTGTTGTCATGAAATTGATATGGATAGCTGTGATCCGGCTAATGCACAAGATCAAGAACATTGTTCTGATTTTTGTAGTAGAAACAACCGCGGTAACCCGACAGGTGGCCATTGCAGAGAAAAGAAACTTAAAAAGTGTCATTGCAAATGCTAAAGCAATATGAGAAAAGAAACTTGATCTTTTGCATTTATTTATTGTTTCGTGTGAAATAATCAAATAAATGTTGCTTATGGGGATAATTCCTTATATTCCGGTTGAGTTTTTCTATATAAATTACTATGTTGCTAAATCACATGTAGTATACTTGTTTTTAATTGCGAAAAGAACAAACTTAATATCAATGCTTGTTTTGAGAGTTGACTAAAATCACTATAAGCAAAACTGCATGAATTTATCATATAATGTTTCTAACTTTATATACATAATATTCATAAAAGCTATACGAACATAGTTGCCAAATCGAGTAAGTGATAAAGCATATGAACTAACTTTTTTCGTAACTAACACAAAAAAATGTGTTCATTGGTCTAGGGTAACTATATATATATATTTTTTTTTCATTCAACTTATTCGGTTAACAGATAATTTTCTTGGGCCATGGAAAGGATACCTTTTACATATTTAGTTTTACGAGAAAACTTGACTATCATTTTTTTATTATAAAAAATAAATAAATATGTCAAGAACCGTAAACCGTTAACTTACATAAATTAAACTGATATGCATTTAATTATATTTTAATAAAATAGTACTTTCATGTACTTTAGAAAAACTTTTTTTTTTTTTTTTTTGTGTCTTGGTGTAGTATTTTGCTTAACATGTAACATATGATATAACATTAATCAGTAAGTTCGAACACTTAACATACTCTCGTAAAACGGGTATAAATACATGTGTAGAACACCCAAATGATTGATCGTCGTGACATTGATAAATACATATTCCTAGCTTTCCAACAATTTATCACACATAATTTTTGAAATTTCAAAACATTACAGTTTATTGATACAAGTTAAAGAAACTAAATTTTTTCTTTTTTTTTTTAGTCAAACCTGTTTGATGTATCACATGTAATATAACATTAATCTGTAAGTTCAAACATCCAACATGTTGTCATGAAAATGAGCAAAAGTATTTGTGTAAAACTTTAAATGAATAATAGTTTTTAGCATTAAAATATACACATCTCTAGTTTTCCAACCATATATTAAACATAATTTGTGAAAATCCAAATCAAAACAGTTTATACATGTTATCGTAAAGTGAGCATAAATGTTTAGTATAAAACTCCAAAAGATTTACCATTTTTTTTTTGTATTTTTCTTCTTTTTTGCATTGAAAAATATTCAAGTATAATATGTGAACCCCTAAATTAATACGATTAATTCGTAGAAGTTGGTGAAAAAAATTGATATTCAAACTCGTTTGATATATCACATGTGATATAACACTAATATGTAAGTTCGAACACTAAACGTACATGTTGTCCTATAATAGCAAAAGTATTTGTATACAACTCCAAAAAAATCATCATTGTACTGAAAAATAATACTTATATCAGTATCTTATGTCTTCAAACTTAAAAATTAGTGTTATATCACATGTGATGTATCAAGCGTGTTTGAATATAAAATAAAAAATCATATATTATCTCCAACTTCTATGAATCTATACTATATTATAAAGCATTTGGGACATTCCTAAAATGGAAGGCTTAAAAAATTAAGATTCAACACTTGCTAATAATGACATATTTTAATAAGTGTATCTATAATAGCATTTGTTGCAACACTTTAAAGCAATTTTTTTATACAAGTTTTTTTTTTTTTTTTTTTTAATAATAAAAAAATACAAAGTAATTTAATATAAGAAAAAAAAAACGTCCATAACAATAAATATCTAATAAATGTTTGTTTTAAAACACCCATAATATGAAAAATACATGTTATTATACATATTGTACAAACTAATAAAACACACAAATCTTCATGCAATTTATATGTAAAAAGCTCATGGTACATATGGATTTAAAAAACGGACCGGGCCAACGGGTTCAACCAGGAACCGGAGTCACCACCGGTTCGGCTAGCTCATAAAAGTCGTCCGAAAACGATATTGTTAAATCAATAGAGTTTAAAAATGCATGTTAAAATACAATGTTCAAAAAATATTATTAAATCGCAAGAGTGCCTCGAGAATCAACATATGCGCATTTTGGAATTTTTTTAATAAAACTTACCGTAAAAACTAAAAACTTTGTTTTATAAAAATAGGACCATTTTTTCAAAGCAAATGATGCAAAGTGCTAAGTGCTAATTATATATATATATTTAAATATTAATAATTATACTCTTTAAAGTAACCCACATGATTTATTGAATATTTATTTTTACTTTATCTTTATAAGTAATCTTTTACTTGTATCATCCATCTATGTGGGACAAATTTAACAAACATTATTTTTGAGAACTAAATTTTCTTAGTATAATGTAAGTGATTTTTAAAAGTCGTTATGGTGTTATTATTTAATGATAACTTATGACTACAGGCTATTGTCAACTACTTTTATCTCATACCTTTACAATATGCCTACTACCAACTCATTATTGTCACCACATCACGTGGATAATCTACAATTTTTATATGAAAATTTTTGTTATTGCATAATAGTATTGAAAACTAAAATTATCGGCGTATGTATATCTATTGTATTGTCAAATATAGATCTAAAAAAATTCGCTGAATATTTTAATTGTATGGCGCCCGCCACTGCAACGCGCGGATACCCTGCTAGTAAATTGTAATAATTTAAAAGTTCAAAAATTATGTGTGATATATGATTGAAAAGACAAGGAATTGAATTTTTACATAAAAAAACAATAAATCATATGGAGTTTTACACAAATATTTATGTCACTTTTACAACAACATGTTGAGTATTCGAATCTACAAATTAATGTAAATATCACATGTGATATAAATCAAGCAAAATACTGGACCGAGAAAAAGTCAAAAAAATATCAAAAAGACCAACATAAAAAATTTGCCGAAAGTATATGAAAGTGCCCCTCTATTGAAAGATAATTAAATGATTCTCGTAATCGTGTAATATGTGTCGCCTAATGATTAATGGTTTTTGAGATATATTATTTTAAAAAAGACTAGTGAAAGTGAGTTTTGGTTAAAAAGAAAAAGAGTAGAAGGGTGAAAATGGATGTTTTTTAACGTATGAGTTGTGCAATTTCGATCAAAGTATATCCGCGGTGAGGATTAATTCCTTGTATGTTTGGTATGACGAAATGAAGTAGCGATAAAATAGAATAAATATAGTAATAAATGAAGTAATGAAATAATGCATTACGATTATAATTATGTTTGCTTGTTATGATTATAGAATGTAATCAATAATAAAAAGACAAAAATAACTTTTAATGATATATTTTTTTGTTTGGTGAACAACTAATAAAGGGCTTTTATATTTTATATAATTATGATTTCATTTCAAGATGTAATGTACAAAAATAAATGACCCCTAGTAAATGAAAATGGTGATTTTTGATGTAATGAATGATTATAGAGGAAAATACAAAAGGGGGCCAAAATCTTTTTTGGAGTCCTCATTGTGGTCATTTTTAAACTCAATCTCCAAAATGGTTATGCGCAACTACTCGATTTCGCAGCTTCACCCAAAAATCGCCATTTGTCCAATTGCAAGTACACTTTTTTACTTTTTATTGTACCAAAATAACTAACCATATTGCGCAACCGACGGCTACTCAATCTTCTTTTACTCGACTTACATTTATCCACGTACAAAAATACCTTGGAAAATAAAAAAGTACACATTAAAAAAATAAAAAAAAAAATGTACAAAAAATCTTTTAACCAAAAGTGCACATAAAAATCCAAAATGCATGTGTACTTTTGGTTAAAAGATTTTTTGTACCTTTTTTTATTTTTTTTAATGTGTACTTTTTTCTTTCCCAAGGTACTTTTGCACGTGGATAAATGTAAGTCGAGTAAAAGGAGGTTGAGTAGCCGGCGGTTGCGTAATATGGGTAGTTACAGTATTTTGGTACAATGAAAAGTAAAAAAGTTTACTTGCAATTGGACACATGGCGATTTTTGGATGGAGCTGCGGAGTCAAATAGTTGCGCATGACCATTTTGAAGATTGAGTTTAAAAATGACCACTTCAAAAAAAAATTTAAGATTTTAACCCTTATTGTACTTTTCTCATGATTACATGCAATCAATCATTGCATTCTATAATTATAAACAAACAAACATGTCTTTTTGATTCCGTCGTAATAATCTTTTCTATTCGTACTCTCGTTACGACATTACAAACGCTACCAAGAGAATTTATGAAAATAAAGGGGTTAATTGATAACTGAACTCCCCAAATGTTTTACACAATGACCAAACAGTCCTTCGCATTCCACACCTCAACCAAACTCATTTCCCGCCATTTTCAAACCATGATCACACCATCATGGAACACCCATCTCCGCGATCTAACCAAACACGGAAACTACGAACAATGCCTCGATCTCTACCGCCAAATGCTCCGGTCCGGCCGCGCCCCAAACGCCTTCACATTCCCCGTAATTCTCAAATCCTGCGCCGTTTTATCGCACCCGGTTTACGGCACACAGGTCCATTGCCACGTCATCAAAACTGGGTGTCACTCAGAACCCTTTGTGCAAACGGGTTTGATCGCGCTTTATGGGAAATGTGGGTTCGTTGGGGACGCGCGTAAAGTGTTTGATGAAAGTCCTGAATCGCGAAAATTGACTGTTTGTTATAACGCGCTTGTGGCTGGGTATGTTAGGAATGACGGGTTTTGTGATGGGTTTGAGTTGTTTTGTAAAATGAGGGCTTTGGGTGTTCGTGTTGATGCGGTTACTATGTTGGGGTTGATTCCTGGTTATAATGTTGAGTGTGGACGGGTGAGGTTTGGGGAGTCGTTGCATTGTTTTGTGGTGAAAAGTGGGTTGGATGGTGATTTTTTTGTTGGGAATTGTTTGCTTACGATGTATGTGAGGTGTGGGGCGATGGAAGTGGCGAGGAAGTTTTTTGACGGGATGTGTGTTAAGGAGGTTGGGACATGGAATGCTATGATCTCGGGGTATGCACAAAATGGATATGCAACTGAAGCGTTGGAACTTTATAAGGATTTGGAGTCGTGTGGTGTGGAGCCTAATCCTACAATGCTTGTTGGGCTGTTGTCATCGTGTGCTCATCTTGGTGCTCGGAAAATTGGTGCGGATATAGAAAAGAAGATTCGGAATAGTACTGTAGTTCTAAAGATAATATTCTTTTGAATAATGCTTTGATAAATATGTATGCTAGATGTGGTAATCTGGTGAAAGCTAAAGAGATTTTCGATAGCCTGCTTGAGAAGAATTTAGTATCATGGACAGCTATTATTGGTGGATATGGGATGCATGGGCAAGGTGAAACCGCTGTTCATCTTTTTAATGAAATGATACGGTGCAATATTATGCCTGACGGGCCTATTTTTGTGAGTGTCTTGTCTGCGTGTAGTCATGCTGGATTGACCGATATAGGTTTAGATTATTTTAATTCGATGAAAACTAATTACGGGTTGAAACCAGGCCCAGAACATTACTCATGTGTAGTGGACCTTCTAGGTAGGGCAGGTCGACTTGATGAGGCTCAGAAGCTCATTAACACAATGCCAATGAAACCTGATGGTGCAGTATGGGGAGCTCTTTTGGGTGCTTGCAAGATTCACAAGAACGTTGACCTAGCTGAATTTTCATTTGACCGTGTTATTGAGCTTGAACCCTCGAATATTGGCTACTATGTGTTATTGTCAAACTTATACACTGAAGTCAACAATACAGACGGTATTCTGCGCATACGAGTGATGATGAGAGAAAAGAGGCTAAAAAAGGATCCAGGGTATAGCTATGTTGATCATAAAGGCAAGACTCATCTTTTTGTAGCCGGTGATCATAATCATCTACAAACAAAAGAGATATATGCAATGCTCGAGAGACTTGATGATTTGGTAAATCTTAGTAGTAGTAGTGGTGGCGGTATGGTTCATAGTGAGAGATTGGCTATTGCGTTTGCAATTTTGACCACTGATATTGGGCAAGACATTCTTGTGATAAAGAACTTACGGGTGTGTGGAGATTGTCATGTATTTATAAAGTTGGTTAGTAAGGTTATAGACCGTCAGTTCATTATCAGAGATCCGACTCGTTTTCATCATTTTAAAGATGGCTTTTGTTCATGCAAGGACTACTGGTAGTCGACTTGCTTGTGACTTGTATATATACCTACTGGAAGGAATATAATTTTTGTAGAAATCAGGTTAGATGGGATACAGGGTTCTCTGATACACACACAATGAAAAACAAAGGACTAACTGAATCTAATCAGGAGTTCTCATCGGGCCCACAGTCGGAACTACTCAGAAGGGTCACCATTTTTAGTATTGAAGTAATTCTGTGTCAAATGTAGCTCAAGTGAATGCTTTGTATCAACTTATACAGTAGATTTGGGTTATATTTTACCTTCAACATGTCAAACGGACAGGTGATAGCTGGAGATGGTATCTTGACCCAAATGGAGAACTTATGTTCAATAGCTTATAGATAAAAAAAGCTGAACATCAGTGCAAGTCACAATTGTCTTCCAACGCTAATCTAAATTAGATGAGTGAGGACCTGATTTGGTTATAAAAATTATGGATCACATGCTGGTAAATTGCTGAATTATCCACTTGGTCCAGAAGAAAGTATTCAGATGGTAGCAATATTGTCCATCTACAGCTGTTGACATGTCCTACCTGGCCGAGTGCAATGTTTCAACCCTTTGATGCAATCTTTGATGTTTCAATAAATATGCTACGTGTCTTAGGGCGTGTTCCTTATTTACTTAGTGGACTTGATTTGGACAGGTCTTAGGTGCTTTTATTTAAAAGCTTAATGAGATGGACGACTTTTTCACTCAGCTTTATCAGATTGTTTGTTTGGGACTTAATGCTTCAGCCTATGACTGATTCTCTCAGCTATGAGAGCACTCCTCTCCATTCAGGCAATTCAACCGCTTCTTTTCCATAAATAACCTCCTCCGATGCCCCTCTCAACTCTACTCCCTCAAATCCCCACCGCTTGCTGCGCCTGCCTTTGACCTCTCACATCCACCCCAGCACATTTGGCTTGCTTCTCTTCTATGGCACTAAATGCTCAACAGAGAGAAGACTTCAAATCCTGGGAGCTCTTGATTGTAACAGTGTTGAAATTTATCAACACAATTTCTTTTATTTATTTATTTGTTATAGACAGTTTGATGGAGTAAACCATGTCAAACATGTGTTTTGTAATTGTCTTTGTCGATCCAATTTTGTATTTATTGATATATTATCATGGTTGTGTTGCAGATCATGGTTGTTAGTAAATTAAGCTACTTGGCGTAGCTACTGCTCTTGATCATGTAATGTTCTATGATGAAATTGAGCACAAAAATTCTAATAATGCATCTTCTTGACTGAGAACATCCTTATTGAAAACCTTTAAGGGGCACAAAAATGTCTACTTATAATTTACATTGTTCTTTGGCTTTTCCATGATCTAAAACAAGAACCTTCAGTTTTGTGTGTCATGGAGTAATTGTTGATCAACTGCAAATTTGTGCGACATGTTTAATGAGAAACATCAACATCTACAAGTACCCTGTTGGAAACTTGTGAGCACAATCATATCTGCATCAATTATGGCGACTTTTGGCATTTTCTTGTTCCGTGGGCATGATTTCAACTTCAAATATGCATATGAATACCGATTATATGTGAGCAAAATTCATAAGTAAATGCACATTTTTCATCAGCAACATCGTGTCCAACACATAAACACGGTTTTCTTTTGTTGTTGGCAGTTCCTTGAAGGCTTGAACTATGTTAATATGAGATAGCTGGGTATAGGAGCCAATGATGTCGAAGGGCAATGGGCAAGGAACATAATTTGATTTTTGACCATGGTGGTACCACTGCAATTACGTTCATGAAAGATGGCTCATCTGTTTGATGAAAGATCACTCAGCAGTTCAGTTAACCATCTCTATTTTGATGTCTGTTTTCAGTTGCGTTCAGAAAGGCATCAAGATCTAGCTCATTTCAGTAATTATTTGCTTTTATCATTTGGTTGGGTATGGATATGTTATCTTAATCATTTAGGTATGTGCTCCCCTTCGTTTTGTTAACTGAGATTCTATTTGTTGTTCAAAGGAGGAAAAAAAAAAGAAACTGTCGACAAATGGAACAGGCCAAGTGTTATAATCGGTACTTCATGTTTTTCGTAAGCTAAAACTATTTAGACCATATGTAGCGGATAATCAGGCTTCCATCAAAATTTTCAAGTTCACTGGACCGTTGCTTCACTAGTTCATAGCCTTGTGGCCATTTTGATAAACAAAGATCATTTGCAAAACACAGGTGCATATTGCAGTTCAACCATACTTGAGACCATTCAGACAAGTCCAACGGGACCAATCCTCACAAAGTCACAAAGATGACGTAGAACACAATTTTGCAGTCTCTCCTCTCATCTGTTTTTTGGAACTCAAATGGGTCAAAGAAGTCAAATCTGAAACATTAGCTCAAGATGGTATCCAGCAACTAAAACGAGTAGATACTTGTTAAAGTGTTGTTTATATGTTTTGAATCCTTTTAAATCAGATTGTATTATCTGTAAAATTCAAAGAATTGAACAAAAGAATGTTCACGACTCAACATGGTTAGACCTGTTACCAAGTTCAACTGCCTATTATGTCGCCACTCACAATCAAGCAGGGGTGAGCATCGGGTCAAACCCGATCCGACCCGACAAAAACCGACCCGACCTGAAAACCAAAAAAAGAAAAAACTCAAACCGAGAACCAAGAAATAGATATCAAAACCGAAACCGAATAACTCGGTTTGGGTCAATTTTCAGGTTTCGAACCGAAAAAACCAAAACTGATAAAAAAACGAAATAAATATACAAAACCAAAACCAAGCCAAAAAATGTCAGGTTCAGTTCGGTCTGATTTCGGTCGGTTTGTCTGTTCGGTTTCGGGTGGATTTGCTCAGCCCTACAATCAAGGATCACCTTCACAAAACACCATATAAACAAACATGGTTGCATTTGAATCAAAATGTTTGTTTTCATTATTTGTGATTGTGACAAATAACGGGCAGAGTAGTGATTGACATGCCTAATTTTATGCCTAAGAAAGATCATCATACATCAAAATCAACTGTAAGTTTGAGGAGAGAGAAATTATGCAATACATGTGTTCAACAATGATTAGATTAGGCACAATATTAGACACATGAGTTATGCATCCAAATCATTTCCCCATGTATTACACATAAGCCACGCTACGCAAATTATGTACAAAAACGTTAAAGTCAGGATAAAGTCAATATACTGCTCGTTTACACCAAATGTGCAATTGATAATTGTCAAATAGGTGGCACATAAGCTTGACAGATGAATATCGACTCAGTTACTACTAAAACTAAAACTGTTTCAGAAATGAGAGCAATTACACAATACAGCTGATATAAAACTGCTACGACTCTCAAATCATTGAGCTCTAGCGACTGGCTCGAGTGCTTCAACAGTGACCACACTATTCCCTCTTATGACCTGCAAAATCAAGTGGTTAGAATTTTATCATTTTGTACATGTCAATGAAAATAGTAGTCTTGAGAAAAAGAAACTTACCACCATGCCTATTTCATTTTTATCATCACCGTTAACTTCCACTGTGTTGTCGATCACAAGATTCATGAACTGGTCAAAACCACGAAGTGTTCCAACCACTGTCCGGTTAGCATTCAGCTTAACTGCAATACAATGTTCAGAAAAATGTTACTTTCAAGCATAAAGTCCAATCCGCTTATCTTTGGAATTCTAAAAAACTAGCTTTCGTGTCCCTATTGTAGAAAAGGGTTACATATCGGCTAGCATTCGTCTCCCTATTGCAAAAAATTGCTAAAACATGCCACAAAACCTCTAGCTACAGTGTTACATATCGTGCTACATCTTCTGTACGTGCTTAAATGTTTAGTGATTACAGATTATTACACAACTACACCCGTAAACACTCCTCTAGTGTGGGTGGGTGGGTGGGGATACGCTGCTTGTTTCAAAGAGCTTGTTGAAGATGAAACAAAATTATATTCTTACACCCTCACATCTAGGCTATGCTTGTTTTATGAAAGCATTTGAAATAATACATAGTTACATTTGTAATTATAAATTATAAAGTGTAGAATGACGTGAAAAGCTAACAAACTTGTTTTTATTAGTGTTTCAAATAGGTGAGTTTGAACAAAATCCGAAAGCTAAACACTCGTTTCCAAACACAGAAGATAATATTCTAAACATAAAAATGCTCCAAAAGCTTGTCCCCAAACGCAGCCCTAACCTAAAACGGACACGCTTATAAGCAAATACAAACACCATCTACTTAACATAAACAGACAATATAAACAATCCCAAATAAACAGACAATATAAACAATCCCAAACACCATCTATTTAACATAAACAGACAATATAAACAATCCCAAACACCCTTAATAACTAACTTTCAGTAAATAAACCCCAAATCAACATCCCAAATACCCCTAATTCCTAATTTCATCTAGCATAATAACGATTCAACCTTACACTTAATTAATTTACATACTATTTTTTATTTTTAAAATAAAAAACTTACTCTGTAGCTGTTTGTCCATGTACCTGTATAAAAGAAAAGGGTATAAATTAGGAGTTGAATAAGATGAATATAAAGAAGTTATTGTAAATGAAAAAGGGAGTGATTATTAATTACTTTTTGAGATCTGGAGGTTGGCCTGATCTGCTCATGATGAAACCCTAAAAAAAAGAAACAAGTTGCAGAGGATGAGAAGCGGGGGTGAGAGTTTTTTGTGGGGTTTATGGCGTCAAGAAACCCTATATATGTATAGTGCATCTTTGCCCTTTTTACTTAAGGTCTAAAAAAAAAAAAAAAAAAAAAACACCTTTCGTCCCTATACTTGTTGCTGAGCATCGCGATGGGACAAACTTGGGCTTTTTCATCGTCCGGAGTCCTTTTTTCAACTTTCATACTCGTAATTGGTCCTTTGACCATATTTCCGTTAGTCAAGGACGTCAGTTGCCGTTTGATTTGTCTTTAGTCCAAGGGCATAATTGTCAATTCCTTATTTCAATACAGCGTGTTCGATACACTTTTCTGTAGGTGCTACAGTAACTAGTGTATAATAAAAGCAACTCATATTCACCACTCATCCCTAAAGTCTCCTTTCCAAAAAAAAAAATCTTATCCTTAATTTTTTCGATCAAGTCGTAATAATGGCTGTGCTTGTTGGTATGGCAGTAAGAAAACCCTGTTGGAATAATGTAAACGCCTGCATAGGCATTATGTTTGTCCTGTTCAGGTTGTCTAGTCTTTAAATGATAATGCTTGTATTTTTTTTAATTTAACATGTTATGTTTATAGTTTCATCTTTGAGTCAGCTTTTAAGTGTTTTCAAACGTTTGATTTGATTTTTAGGGATCTAGATGTTCCATCAATGGATGGTTGGATCCACCAATGACGACGAGCAAGGGAGGTGATCCTCTACTGCAGGCACATCCACCGAAATGAGGCGGCATTGCAAGAATGCCAAGAAGTCCTCATCGGTGAGACCATGGAGGTCAAACGCAGTCGCCAGGGCCAATGAGCTAGAGGCTACTCAACAAGATACTGATAAGGATTTAAAAGGTATATTTTTGAAGGGTCATTTAAGCCCTTATTTGATCACTTTTGTATTCGTTACTACTTAATTTCGTCCCTTTTCACTTTTTAGGTCTCTTGAAGGCAAATTGCTGGAAGGACACTTATTCGGACGAAAAGGCGCGAATATACGAAGAAAATGGCCAAAGTCAAGAATCGAGACACTCAAGCTGCTTAAATTGAAAGGGACGGCCAGTGTTATTTGTGGACGCCTGCCGGAACATGTTTTGTTTTGACTCAAGAGCCAAATTGCTTATTTACAAGGGACGGCATCAGGGTTTTAAAAGAGTAGAAGGCGTGCATCTCGACGCCTAGATTTGATCCAGACGGCGTGAGACCGGAAGGCGCGAGTCACGGGCATAACGCGACGCCGCCCCACAATGATAACGTGGCCAAGACGAAAACCTAATGACGGCGACCGACGGCTGTCCCAATTAAAGAGTAACGCCGTCGCAGCTTTGTAACACTATATATAGAATCGAATTTTTCGTTTTAGAGAGGTAGTTTTGTGGAGTAAAACCTAAACCGAACCAACTTGGACAGATCGTATTTTAGGTTCCATACCCTACCTTACATCAAGATAAGTGTTTTACTTCATTAATTCAATTATGTCTTCAATTGATTGTGTGTATGCTTGCATGTTCTCCATGTCCTGCTAATTTATTTGTGTGTTTGCTTAGGTAATATGAAACCTAGTTATTGAATATTGATTGGTTGTCTCTTATCTTAGTTGTGATTGACCTAATATCATGTATAGGTCATTCGTTGTGTTATTAATGCTTGATTAATCTTTTTTGAACCTTAGTTTATAATCACCTAGAGTTATTGTAGGCTAAACATCCAAAGAATACCTTAGTGTTAAGTTTATGAATCCTAGAGATTTTGTAGTCATTAACCTTTGGTAGCTTCAAAGAGTTAGGGATAAACGCATACCCTATGACCTTAGAAACACAACCCGTTAAGAATAAGGACGTGACAATTCAACCATCAATAGGAGATAATTAGGGAGTAATAAAATCTAAGTAAACACATTTTTAACTATCATACGAGCACACATCAATTAGACATAGACTACACTCACCTTAGCTTAGTTTATTAGAATAGATAAGTAGAGTAATCGGTAGAAATACCAACCCCCAAATCCAAACCCCGAGATTTGTACCTTTCCATTTCCTAAAAATATAAAAAAAGATAAAAAATAATCTTCCTCAACCCAAACCTTAGCGTAGTAACCCCTAGAGAACGATATCAATACCCGTGGCTTACCCTAATACTACACTACAACGATTACGTTCACTGCCTAGGGTATTGAAAAACTTGCTCGATTTAAAAGGAAGTTCCTTTGACCCGAACGCTCGCGTAGCGTTATCAAGTTTTTGGCGCCGTCGCCGGGGAATAGAATAGCTAGTTAGGAGTCCACCTCATTTAGGTTTCCTTGCTTGATTCCTATCAAGTAAGACTTTTTTACCATTTTTAGCTTCCTCATAGTCTATTCCCTTTCTTCGTGACCTTTGTTCGTAATCCCATCACTTTTCATCAAGGAAGGTGATAATCAACCACCACTCATCAACCCACCACCAAATGACCCACCAAGAGGCCGTACTCTTGGTGAATACTCGAGACCAAGCCACTTAGGCTATAGGAACACCATTGAGCTTCCCGACCAAGCCCAAACTACGGACCTACGATCCGACACCATCCGGTTGGTGCAAAACGGATGTGCATTCCATGGACTTCGTTCCGAAGATCCTAATCTGCATCTTAAGGATTTCCTTAAAATTGTCGATTCTATCGACCTCGATGCTACTACTCAGGAGAGACCACGCAGCTGCTCTCTTCCATTCTCTCTACGGACCAAGCTAGTAATTGGCTTGAGCGACTTCCCGCCGGCTCCATCTGAAGTTGGGATGATCTCACCTCTCATTTCCTTGCTCAATTTTTCCCACCGGGAGAACTACTAAGCTTAGGAATGAAATCTTGATGTTCCAACAACGTCAAGGTGAATCTCTACGAAGCATGGACTCGATTCAAGGACTTACTCCATAGAGTCCCTCATCACAACATTGATCTTTGGCTCCAAGTCCAACTCTTCTACGATCATGTCAACTTCCCCACTAAGCGATCCATTGACCAAGCGGCCGATGGAAAACTTAGTGATCTCACCACGGAAGAATCGTGGGGTATAATAGAGGACCTTGCTCTATATGACAACGAAAGTTGGAATGACCCCCATGAGCTACCCAAAACCGTAAAGGCAATCTCCTTGCCTCCTCTTGACTCACAATCTTTCGACCGTAGGATGCTCGAGCTTGAAGATCAAGTTAAATTCCTAATGAGCTCCTACGAGAATCCTAAGTCTTCACATCAAGTGAATAAAATCACTCTACCTTGTGAGTTATGTAGTGGTCCCCATGACACTCGTGATTGTACAAGACTCTACGAACAAGCTTTTGCGGATGACTATGCTTCCTGCGGACTACCTCCACCTGCATCGACGGGAGGAGAGAAGGGTGGTACTAGTTACTCCCAAGAAGCTCAAATCAAGCTTTCGAACTTTAACCCCAAACAAAACAACTTAGGAAACTCTTACAACCCTTCATCCAAGGACGTTCAGGAATCACCCCCTAACCAACTGAAGTGGAATTCAAGCACACCCACAAAGCTCAATAGTCCAAAGGCCTACAATAGAAGTCCACATACCCTATCCCCAATGATCCCTCCCCCACCTAGTCTGAGGCAATTGACATCTGGATCCGATCATGTCATCTTAAGAAACTTCGAATGACTATAGCTTGAAGATTTTTACGTGACAGAGACGAGATGACAAACAAGCTTGATGCCCTCTTAAAAGCCATGCTTAATGAATGGGAATTGGAGCACTCCCAAGTGATACTATAAAGAACCAAAGTGATTACAGTTCGATTTCATCGACTTCATGTTCTTGTTCACCATGGGAGAGTGCACATCCTATGCCCTGTTGTTCCTTTGTTCCCCGTTCACTATTGTTTAAAACAATTTAAGACTATAAAACAAGTTAATAGTGAACAATGACTGAAATTAACATAAGTAAAACACACAAAGTAATTTTCAACATCATATTCTTTATTAGAAATCAATCAAAAAGAATACGTTACCCAAGTACTTGCGGAATAGCACTTGGGATTGAAATGGCAAAGGTTGGTGACTCTCTAAGCTCAAAGCTAAGTCCGAGCACAACTCTTAGAACCCAATGAGCTATCTCGGGGATAAAGTTTATTTGGAGGAGTGAAAAGATGGCTTGTGTATGCGTGTTTTACAATTCACAAGCTTAACCTTTTCACTCCATCTCTTATGTTATTTATACATGTATGAGATTTAACTCTATCCTAAGTGACAAAGTGACATCTTACGAAGAAAAAATACTTGATGCATTTTTGTCTCTATTTACAAAGGCTATTCTAGGTAAGAGACAAGACTACTTTCCTAAGGTCAGTGATGACACTGAGCATGATCTTTTGCTATTCGGGAAAGTTGAATTTGGTTTATAAGGACTTCTGGTCTTATCTCGATTCAAACTTATCCCCTTGTCCCGCCATTCTTCAGTCTTTACATCCTTCAGCTTCTACTTTAGTTTGTCTTCAGTAAGTAGTTGGAGAGGAGTCTTAGGGATTCATGAGTTATTGTCATCACCAATGAATCCATCATCTTCTTCTTGACTCAGTCTTCGCCCTTTAAGTACCGCCTTACTGAGTGGAGAGACTATCTTTGTCACTGCATCGAGTATCCTAAAGATGACTCAATGAGAGACTGGTCGGGACCTGTTAGTGTTTATCATACTAAACACTTGGGCTATTTTCTATTCAAATCCTAGATTAAGGGTTTTGGGTATTTACTGAACCCAACAGTCTCCCCTTATTTGGATATACAAATAGCCTAAGTGTTGATCGAGGTAGAAGTGAGCAAATGGCTTCTTCTTACACTGAATGTACTAATGAATACACTAAGGAACACCGATATTTAAACAAAACATACATCGTTTATTGATTAAATTACAAGGTTCCTATCACTAGTACAAAAGATAATTCAAAATGATGTCAAGTCGATGGATAGTGCTTCAAGCTTGACTTTCTTGGTGATGAGTGTTTTGTCGGGATGGTCTCTTATCTTGGCATTTGTCAGTCTTGATAGAACCCGATGTTTGGGGTTTGGATCGAGAGGCCACGGTATGTAGCTCACATTGATTGCGACTACACCACCGATCAATATCACTCCATCTTTGAAATGCTGGGTTTCCATAGACATCAATGTGGAATAGCCCTCTTTCAGGCTTCTCAATCACTAACAGTTACACGAACTTAACACCTTCGCAGCTCAAACTATTGCATTCTAGTCCGTGCACTTTTATCTCAGGCCGGAACTCAACCCTCTTTCTTTGCAAAGAATGGATGATTGTGGTTGAGATCCTTGAGGTGCAGCGAGTAAGGCGTCAATCCTTCGTTGGCTGGTGTGCATCTCTCATCTTTCATATCTTTTACCTGAGCATCTTCATCGCCTCCTTAACCATCGCATTATTTTTCTTTTCGATAATTGGACAAGTTTCATCGAGTTCGTGATCCCAAAGTCGAATTTTAGGGGATCATGAACCTCGAAGTGTCTTTTATCATCCCCTATAAACATTCATGGCCGTGGTTTGGTATTGGGGATGATCTTGACATCTGTGATCTTTTCGTAGCCTCGGCTTGTCATTGTCCGTTGTAATGCTCAATTCTCGCTTTGCCCGAGAGCTTGGCTTTTTTCTTCTTTCTTCCAACTGTTTTCTCATTTGACCATCCGGTGAGCTTCCTTGAACTTTTGTCTGCTGACCTTTTAAGCTTCTTAGCATCTATTCCAACGTTTTCGGCTTCTTCAGCGACACCACCTTTACCGCCTCTCTCGCTTTTTTTCTTCCTCAGAAGTTTATGTTTCCTTTCTTCTTTTGCAAGATAGGCACTTAGCAACAGGTTGTGAAAGTGTGTATTCGTGTCGCCGATCTTAAAGGAATCTTCTCAGGCTTAGAAGGTGTTGTCATTATGCCTTTTCCTTTGTCTTGGCCTGAAGAAGAAGATGCTACCGCGGGCGTGTGTTGTTGTTATTGGTGTAATCACCGCCGTGTTGTTGTTGTTGATGTTGGTGGCGGGATTGTTGAGATAGGTATCTTTACTGACTGGTGGTGATGATGAGATTGAGCCGCTGATATCGGTGGTGTTGTCTCCTCCTCGTGAAGAGAGTTTTTCAGTTTTCTCCCCTCAACTGTTGTCGGAGCGGGAGGCAAGATTGGTGTTGGTGCTAAGGGGGACTGAGCCGCTTGACCCTTGAAGGCCTGATAAATTTCAGAGATCATAGCCTTGATGTCTGAAGTATCGGTTTAAATACCAGTCATTCTTGGCCCTAGATTCCAGGCCAGGGAAGAAGATGCCTGAGCCAAAGTAGCCACCGAGAATTTCACAAAGCCCAATGTAGCTTGAAGAGACCGAAATGAAGATTGAAGACCTCGAACATTTGCAGATTGGAGCATTTCGACCAGTCTAGCGAGGGTGGAAGATTGTTTCGGTAAGCCTCGGTAGCCTTCAAGACTTGAGAGTTGAAGGATGGATCTTCTTTGACAAATTCTCTCGATTTCATCTATCTTTGTGCCTACACCTCGAAGGTGCCCGAAATTTAGCCAAGTTTTCATCCATCAAGGAAGGTTGTCATACATCGATCCACGTGCTCATGAACATTTTCATCAAAAGTTTGGACTTCGATTTCAGTTCAGCGTAAGCGGCACAAATTTGTGTGTTGTTCCCCAGAGTGTCAATAACCCTTTATATAGTTTCCTTGAAGCTTTGTGATCCACTGAACCATGGTGTCTTTCGCAAGTGGGAGAACATTGTCAAACTGCTGGAACTCATCAGTGGAGGAAGAGGAGTCATCATTGTCAGGCTTGACTGGTGATTCAAGATGCCTCGTGGATCGCTGAGGTCCTTGTTCAAATTTTGAACCTCGGCCCACTTCTTCCCCTAGCGATAGAATTTCATCATCGGTGTTAGCAAGCTCATCTTCGAGAAGAAGTATTCAAGAACATCACACGCTAACGGGGGTTGGTGATGGGTTCCATATCGGTGGTATTAATCCCTCGAGTCTTTTTCCCCGTTGACCCCTCGCATTAATCGGTGGGAGTTTCCGCTGCCTTCTCTAGAGTCGATTGGTTTTGGGTTCCATATCGGGCGGTTGTTTCGCCCCTCCAGTATTTGTCCCCCGAGACCCCGAGACGCCTGGCCGGTGTTGTCCAATGCCTTTAGCGAGTCATGAAGGTGGTATCCCTATCGTGGGTTGTTTGTTTCCCCAGTCTTTGGGATCATTCGGTGTGCCCTCGGACAAAGGCTCGGATTTGCTAATGTCATCCTTGGGCTGTTGTGGAAGGCTACCCTACCGGTGGGTTGTATGTTTCCCTCTGGATCTTGGGGTGTAGTGATTGTGACCAAGGGCACTGACCGATGTATCAGTGTCATTGGTTCGTTGTCACGGGTGGATGTTACCGTCACCAATGGGTGTCTGGTCTTCACCTGGGGCTTTTGTGCCTCTTGGCTGTGTTCTAGAAGCCTCAGGCCCCGAGACTTTGGTTTAGTCTTAGTCCCAGCCTCGAGACCCCTCTTTAGGAGCAGGTTTGGAGACGATCCCTCCCGGTTGTTTACACCAACCATATGGGCCGTCAATTCAATGTTATGGACTAGGGATGGGTCTTTTTGAAAATTTGATTTGCTCGGGGACGTAGGTAAAGCACCAAAATTTTCTTCCCGAGGTAATTGCAACCCAGTAACACTTGTAAAGCACAAGAGACAAATCTAGGATATGAGACATATTTTGCCCTAGATTTTCTCTGTAGCTTAGTTTGGAGATCATTGTAAATGATCTCCCCAATGTCGACATTTACCCCATTCATCAAACAGTAAGCCATCATCAACTGAATAGAATTAACTTGTTCAGTGGATGAGTGGTTCCCCGCAGGACCCTAATCACAAAAGTGAACAAGATCCTCCAAGCCACGGGGAATGAATTTTGGTGATGGGGTTCTGTCAAAAAGTTTGGCTCTAAAGCAATTTTTTTTAACCCATCCTTCACTGTTGTGGGTTCAGGATGGGCAACATAAACACCCTTATTATAGTCTAACCCTGAAGAGGTGGAAAACGTTTTGTAATTAAGGGTGACTGATTGTTTCCCATCAAAAAACCTAACTTAATGAGATACTCCCTTAGTGGTCGTAGGTCACTCTCATTAGTAGCGTGTGTCGGGTCATAGGCCACTTGGTCTGTTGCCCAAAACTCCCTGAGGAGGTTTTGGTAAACAATGAGGACACCTAACAAAGGCATTTTTAGTGGACGTTAAACAAAAATTTCATAATGTCTTTATAGGTCGTGGACATTTTTGAGGTATTCAAAATTGCCTATGACATTATTGGTTTTAAATTCAACATTAGTAAGATCCCCGCCTAATGTGCAATACTGAAGAGATTGAGTTCTTGCCATTTCCATTTTGAAATAGTTTTAGGGTTTGAGAAAACTTGACAAGAACAATCAAAGGTTTGAATCTCTTAAGTTGTGATTAAAAACTTTTGTAAAGGTTTACAAGGAAGATTTTTCAGAAAAGGTTTTGAAGAACACAAAGATTTCTGGGTTTTTTAAAAGAGATTTGACAGAGTTTTGTTAGCGTAAATCTTTTGTGAGTGTTTATGAGGTTTTGAAGAGGGTATTTATAGAGTGGTGAGAGGGTGGTTGGTTTTGCACAAACGGATATGTAAAGACGGTTTTGAAAACGTTTGAAATTCCACATTTAATGCTACACCACTCCACTCCCAGAAAAATCTCATATTTCAAGGGAACAGATTGCTGCACGTTAAAAGTGCACTTTGCAGAACAAAATATCAATAAGATATTTCATGTGAGAGGAGGCATTTAATGCCAAGTGGGGACGAGGTAAGTTTGTGAGGGACCCTTGATATGGTTGACAGTAAGACAAGGAGACATATATTCCTATATTAAATTGGCATAGTTACCAATCTAGGACATTTAAGTAATCATACTTGGATCATTTAGTTACTCATTCAATGCTTAATTTTAATCGTCAGGGTCCCCTGAATGAGTCTTACTCATTCAGGAGAGGAATTGGTTTAGTTCAGGGAGGAGGAACCATTTCAGAGAACTTACTGAGATTGGTTTTCAGATGCCTGACTTTCAATGTCAAGCATTCCCAATTCAACTTTTAGTCTCCCTGGTGGTAGGTTCATCCAAGGGTTTGGTGAAGATATCACCAGTTGATATTGTAGGGATGAAATGGAGTTCTATGTCTCCTTTCATTATGTGGTCCCCGATGAAGTGATATCTGATATCAATGTGTTTGGTTCTTTGATGAAGGACGGGGTTGTTGGAGATTGCATTAATCGGTGTTGTCACGAAGATGGGTACCATTTTGTAATGGATGTCATAGTCACTGAGTTGACTTTTCGTCTATAAAACATTGGCACACACATCCTGCGCCAGCCCACATACTTAGCTTCAATGAAGACATAGCCACCGATTGTTGCTTTTAGCACTCCAACAAACTAGTTTTCCTCCAAGAAATTGAGGACCCGAGGTACTTGTTCTGTCCATGTTGCAGCCAGATAATCGAGAGTCGAGTAACCCTTGAGATCAAACCCCGAGCACTTTGGATAATAGAGTCCAAGGTTTAGGGTTCCCTCAGGTATCCGAGTATTCTTTTTGGCTGCAGTGAGGTGGGATTCTTTGGGATTGGACTGATATCTTGCTATTAGACAGACTGAGAATTGTATATCGGTCTAGTAGCGTTAGATACATCGTGAGCCAACAATCCCTCTAATATGGGTTTGGTTGACTGATTTTCCAGTGAGATCAGGTCCAAGGTTGTTAGGAGGGACCATTGGTGTCTTCACCGAAAGGTACGATATCTCATATTTCTTCAAGAGATTTGGTGTACTTCTCTTGACCGATGGAGATTCCTTTATCGGTTGTTCGATTTGTAGTCCAAGGAAGTATGTGAGTTCACCCATCATGCTCATTTCAAACTTATTTGTCATCAGTTTTCAAACCGTTGCAAGTTTGTAGTTTGTTGAGCCAAATATGATGTCATCAACATATACTTGAACCAATATCACATCTTGTTTGGTCCCTATAGACAAACGGGTGTTGTCTATCTTTCCTCTGACAAACTTGTTTTGTATTAGGAAGGCTGAGAGAGTTTCATACCATTCCTTGGGAGCTTGTTTAAGTCCATAAAGGGCTTTGTCAAGCTTGCGACATAGTCGGGAATTCACTACTCAAAACCGAGGTTGCTTGAACATACACATCTTCCTTGAGATCACCATTTAAGAATGCACTTTTAACATCCATTTGGTAGACCCCGAAGTTCATGTATGTTGCATATGCAAGAAAGATCCTGATGGCTTCCATTCTTGCGACAGGAGCAAATGTCTCATCATAGTCAATGCCTTATTGTTGATTGTAACCTTGGCTACAAGTCCGGCTTTGTTTTTAAATGGCGTCGCTTTCATCGGTTTGTTTTCGAAAACCCACTTCATTCCTATGACTACAAGATCCGAGGACATTTGATCAAGGTCATGACCTTGTTTTATCAAACTGTTGCTATGCCTTCTTGCATAGCTTTGAACCCCTGGGTGCTTTAGAGCCTCATTGACACTTTTGGGTTCTATTTCGATAGGTAATCGCATATAGACATTCATTGGCTGAAGTTGCGTTAACTTAGCGCCATACTTCTAGTGTTTAGCATGCCCTCAGCTGGGTTCACCAATAATGTTTACAAGTTCTATGTCCGAGATTTTGTCCACTTACTTTGTGGTCTGTGGATCTGAGCTGAAGAGGTCTTTGGAGACTCAGAGTGAGTTCTGGTGCTTGAGCCACGTGAATCATTAAGAACATCTATTGAGATGTCTTGTTCAGTTGGGGTTTCTTGATTCACAGGTTCCTGAACATTTGGTCCAGTATTACCTATCCTAGTAAGGACTGATTGATTATCAATGAATTCACTGATAGTTGGTTGGGGAAGGTTGTGAGGTAAGACATAATATGAGATGTTAGCATCAACTTGATATGAGGAATTGAATTCAGTGTTGTACTCATCAGGAGGATATCTTGATGAGTCATTAATTCCTATTTCCTCCAATCGAGGTGTTGGTGAACCTGATGCTTTCAAAGACTTTCATCAAAGGTGACATGAAAGGTTTCCTCAACTTGTTGTCTCCTTGTGTTAAAAGCCCTTAAGGCTTTGGAGATCGCGGAGTAGCCTAAGAAATATCCATCATCATCTTTTGCATCAAACTTGCCTAGATGATCCTTGTGGTTATGAATGAACACAGGACATCCAAACACATGAAAATAGCTGATGTCGGGAAGTCTACCTTTGAAGATCTCATATGGGGTTTTATTATGTCTTTTGACAATGATTGATCTGTTTTGAGTGCAGCGGTTTGACCGCCTTTACCCGAAATGCTGAGAGGGTGAGCCATTTAGCATGGTTCTAGCGCCTCAATGAGAGTTCTATTTTTCCTTCAAAGACCCCATTTTGTTCTGGGTATAAGGAGATGAGAAATTTTGAGAAATTCTCTTTTTCATCACGAAACTCTCAAGCTCTTGATTTCGAACTCAAGTATCATTATCGGGCTTCGATTTGTTTAACAAGAATGTCATTCGTTTTCAATCTTCCGATGAATGACATTATTGTATCATACCGACTCTTTTTGAAAGAAAGTATACCCAAGTGTATCTTGAGAATTCATCAACAATGACAAGTGTATACTTCTCATGCTGGATAGATCGGGACTTGACAGGTCCAAAGAGATTCATGTGCAGGAGGTAAAGGCAGCTTTTGATGGAGAAACTTTGTTTGGTTTTGAATGATGCTCTGTGGTGTTTACCTTTTCACGTGCAGAGCATGGTTTGTCTTTTGCAAAACCATGATGGTAAGCCAAGGACCTTGTTTTGTTTTGACAGTTGTTGAGGTTTTGAAGTTTTAGGTGTGAGAGTCTCTTATGCCACGCCCAATTGATAGTTTCAGTGGCTTTAGCAAAGAGGCAAGTTCCATCTTGGGAGAGTGTTGACATGTCTAATACATAAACATTATCTCTCCTAGGAGCTATCAACACAACTTCCTTGTTAGCATTGAAGATGGTACCTTGTTTGTCATTGAATTGCACAATGTACTTAGCATCACATAGTTGATTCCGACACGATGAGATTGTATTTTAGACCATTCACATAAGCTATTCTAGAGAAAACTATTCCATTGCAGCCATCGAACCATAACCTTCATGGGACATGATGAGTTATCACCAAACACAACCTTGGGTCCTGGTTCCTCTATATACTTGTGCGATACTCCTTCACACCAGTCATGCTTCTTGAGCATCCACTGTCTAGATGCCAAATAGGCTCCCCGGCGTGTCTCTGCACAAGTAGTAAACTGAATTAGTTTCTCTTAGTGACCCACTTAATAGTGGGCTTGGGTCTCAAGGTCTCTTTGAATTTGGTGATTGACTCATGGTCAGTGGTTGAGTGCATTGTGCTACCACAGGTTTTGCATTTGGAGACCTGAGGAAGACTCGGTGACTCTAGGTTGTTTTGAACCTCTCCTTGCATGAATGACACTGTCATGTTGGGAAGTCTCATGAGCTGTATTACCGCATATATCACAAAATTTGTTCATGAGACAATCATCCTGATGATGATCATTAAACCCACAGTGAGGGCAAAGAGGAAAAGGTTTTGCTCTATTCTTGGGAGTAGTTTTGGAGGATGAAGCATACTGATGACCAACTTTGGTATAGTTTGCTTGACTGACATACTGTAGGTGGTCTGCAAGTTCAGATCATCCTTTTTGCGATCATGCAAAGGATTCTATAGCAGTTATGTCGATGGTATGGTTGGTGTAATGACACAGCTCACACTTCTGCTTGGGTTTGTTGGTGGATTTTGACTTTGATGAGCTAGATGAGGTTGACTTAGTTTCCTTGATTGAATCAGGAGCTTTTTCGATGGATTCCATCTTTTCAGTCAGCTTTTCACAAGCTCAGTTAGTTGCTAAATTTGGTCATTTTAAGTGGGAACAGAGGATGATGAAGTCTCAGTAGGAGTAGACTCTTGTTGAGTTTGTTTTGTTGGTCTTACGGATGGTTCTACCAAGTCCAGACCTTTCTTTTGGTGAGTGAGGGTTGAATTTTAATGGAGTAAGCTCTCAGAGCTTGTGCAGCACCCTTAAGAGGTTTCAGTGGTGGAAGCGGTGCTTGAAATCTGCTCGCACTCGAGATGTGTTCACTACTGGGAACATCAGGGAAGTCCAAGCATGCTCTTTAGAGCTTGGCTTTAGGCTCTAGAATCCTTCCGAATCGAAATTTGAAGCTTACTCAGGATTGACCCTTTCAATCCAATTCACTCGGCTTGGGAGTAGTCAACATGTTGGTAATCATACCACCGACACAAATGGCTTAGGACCTTGGCTTTGTTGAGAGAGTCAGGAAGATGATCTTCACCTAAGACTCTCTTCTTGCTACTGGGGGCTCCCACATCATCAAAGACCCTGGGATTCTTAGCAATCCAACTATCAAGAATATCTTGAACCTTTTTGAGTTCGTCTTGAAGAGCCTGATTTATTTTAACTAGTTCGTTTTGAATTTAAAGTGACAGCCTCAAGCTTAGCTTGTTTTAAAAGAAGCAGTTCATCCCTACACTTGTTTAATTCAAAACTTAGCTTGTTGTATTTTGAAAAAAGATTTAGTCTTTGCTCCTCTATGAACTTAAGGTCAACATTAAGATAATTCATGTAAGATCTGCCAATCGAGTCATCATCCATAGAAAGTAGAATATTTACCTTCTTTATTGTGATATTGACCCATTCTCCATTCCTGGCATGATTCTTTCCAACAACTAGCTTTTCCTCTTCTGAGAGGGCCATCAGTGCAATCGACATGCACCATTTCATCATCTCGATGACACTGGCTCTTCATCCCACAAAGGTCTCAGCAACAAGGCCTTTGTTTTACCTTGCAGATTGAACACTTTTTGTTGTTTCGAGAATTGGCCTCGAGCAATGCAAGCTTAGCTTTGATTTTCTTATACTTAGCTTCAAAATCAACGCTTTTGTTTTGATCGATTTGTTTTGAAAGTTTTGATGAGACTGATAGATTTTTGTTGAAATTTGCTAAAGCCTCGAGGACTGATTTGACCCGATGGTTTATAAGAGGGTTCAGGAATTGCTTTTGAAAACAGTCTTTTGCAAAATGACCCTTTTGTACACACTTAAAGCATTCAAGTCCTCATTTGCTTTGGCATTTGAAAAACCTTTGTTTCTTTTATAAACCTTCGAGAGTTAGCAAGGAGTGCCCTTTCCTGAAATTCAGTGTTCAGGTCATTTAGGTACTTCTCACTTGATCTCTCATCGGCTCATCATCGAATTTTTTTGAAAATCTTGAATAACATTGTTAGAATAAAAGCAGTTGATATTGGTGATGAGGTGGTGGTCGTGGACTTCTTGACTTCTGAGACTTCTTTAAGTCAAGGTATCGTCTGTTGATGAGGTTTTTCTCATAGACAAATTTCCCATAAATCTCAAGAAGCTCAAGATTCGGATATGATTAGCATTCCTAAGTCCCTCAGAGAAATTCAACCACTTCTCGGGGACTGTTGACAAAACCAACATTGATTTCATGTTTGGACAACTTAACACCATCATTTGATAGTTCATTTAAAAGAGTTTTGTATCCGGTGTAAGTTTGAGAGAGAGTTTCTGAGTCCTTAGCCCTGAAGGTGTTATACTCAAGTTTCAAGTCCATTATCATGTTTTCCTTGGTATCAGATGGGCCTTCATGACTATGAACTTGGTCATCCCAGTTTGTTTAGTCACTACTTTATAATCGACTCCATAATATCGCCGGAAGACAAGATATTATGATACTTTTGAGTCTTTGGTCCTGGTTGACCACTCTCCTTTCATCCTGGGTCCACTGAGCTTTAGGTTTGGGCAACCCTTCAGCAGTCTTTGGGACAAATGGACCTTCATTTATACACTTGATATAATAAGCTTCCATCCCAATCAAATAGCAAAGCATTCGCTTTTTCCATTTGTTGAATTTGCCAACTTCAAGTCTAGGGCAACAGCTGAATAAGCTCCACCCTTTTATCGACTAGTTGGGGTACATCAATTTCACCCATTTAGGATCCTAATTTAAAAACTTTTAGAGCGGCCTAAAACATGTTTTATAATTAGCCTTGCTCGATAATTAACTTGTTGTTCCCCGCTCACTATTGTTTAAAACAGTTTAAGAATATAAAACAAGTTAATAGTGAACAATGACTGAAATTAACATAAGTAAAACAAACAAAGTAATTTTCAACATCATATTCTTTATTAGAAATCAATCAAAAAGAAAACGTTGCCCCAGTACTTGCAGAACAATACTTGGGATTGAAATAACAAAGTTTGGTGACTCCTCTCTAAGCTCAGGCTAAGTCCGAGCACAACTCTTAGAACCCACTGAGCTATCTCAGATTAAGTTGTATTGGAGAGTGAAAAGATATCTTCATGGTATGTGTGTACAATTCACAAGCTTAACCTTTTCACTCCATCTCTTATGCTATTTATACATGTATGAGTTTTAACTTTTTCCTAAGTGACAAACTGACATTTACGAAGATAATCATGGCATTTTATCTCGTTTACAAAGGCTATTCTAGGTAAGAGACAAGACTACTTTCCAAAGGTCATGATGACACTGAGCCTGATCTTTTGCCATTCAGGGAAAGTTGACTTTGGTTGATAAGGACTTCGTCTTATCCGATTCAAACTTATCCCGCCTTGTCCCGCTCATTCTTCAGTCTTTACATCTTTCAGTCTTCTACTTCGTTTGTCTTCGTAAGTAGTTGGAGAGGAGTCTTAGGGATTTAGTGAGTTATTGTCATCACTCACTGAATCCACCATCTTCATCTTGACTCAGTCTTTACCCTTTAAGTTCCACCTTGCTGAGTGGAGAGACTATCTTGTTGCCTCGTACTGAGTATCCAGAAGATGGCTCACTGAGAGACTATGCACTCAGTGACCTGTAAGTGTTTAACGGACTAGACACTTGGGCTATTTTCTACTCAAATCCTAGATTAAAGGGTTTGGGTATTTACTGAACCCAACACTTAATTTTCCAGAAAATCTACAAACATCCATTCCACAAGCATTATATCCTAGTTTAGTCGTCTCATATATAGTTTTACCACCGATTTTACGCGAAGGTTTATTCTATTTTCTTAAAGTGTGCAGGTTATATTTGGAAAGAAGAAGAAACACAATATTGGATGGAGCTTATCACGTACACATTCTTCTTGAGAAAGAATTTAACCACTACTTCACACAGATCCTACCGTGCTAATCAGGGGAGTACTAGTTTCTTTCTCTTTTACTTACCTTCCTTTATCATATTTTTGATACTTTCGGGGAACATTGCGGACAATGTTCAGTTTAAGTGTAGGGGGAGAATAAAACGGGAACTTAGAAACTATGCTTATCCTTGAT
>OU343221.1:134715132-134770084 GCA_910596185.1 Chrysanthemum makinoi
CTTATAAAGTTCCAACGCTTCAGTTGCATATCCATTTTGTGCATACCCCGAGATCATAGCATTCCATGTCCCAACCTCCTTAACACACATCCCGTCAAAAAACTTCCTCGCCACTTCCATCGCCCCACACCTCACATACATCGTAAGCAAACAATTCCCAACAAAAAAATCACCATCCAACCCACTTTTCGCCACAAAACAATGCAAAGACTCCCCAAACCCCACCCGTCCACACTCACCACTAAAACCCGGAATCAACCCCAACATAGTAACCGCATCAACACGAACACCCAACCAAAGCCCCATATTTTACAAAACAACTCAAACCCATCACAAAACCCGTCATTCCTAACATACCCAGCCACAAGCGCGTTATAACAAACAGTCAATTTCGCGATTCAGAGGACTTTCATCAAACACTTTACGCGCGTCCCCAACGAACCCACATTTCCCATAAAGCGCGATCAAACCCGTTTGCACAAAGGGTTCTGAGTGACACCCAGCTTTGATGACGTGGCAATGGACCTGTGTGCCGTATACCGGGTGCGATAAAACGGCGCAGGATTTGAGAATTACGGGGAATGTGAAGGCGTTTGGGGCGCGGCCGGACCAAAGCATTTGGCGGTAGAGATCGAGGCATTGTTCGTAGTTTCCGTGTTTGGTTAGTTCACGGAGATGGGTGTTCCATGATGGTGTGAGGGTTTGGAAATGGCGGGAAATGAGTTTGGTTGAGGTGTGGAATGCAATGGACTGTTTGGTCATTGTGTAAAACATTTGGGGAGTTGAGTTATCATCCCTTTATTTTCATAAATTCTCTTGGTAGCGTTTGTAATGCGGTAATGAGAGCAGGAATAGAAAAGATTATTACGACGGAATCAAAAAGACATGTTTGTTTATTTATATTTATAGAATTTGATTACATGTAATCATGAGAAAAGTACAAAAATGGGTTAAAATCTTTTTTGAAGTCTCTATTGCGGTCATTTTTAAACTCAATCTTCAAAATGGTCATGAGCAACTACTCGACTCCGCAGCTCCACCCAAAATCGCCATGTGTCCAATTGCAAGTAAACTTTTTTACTTTTCATTGTACCAAAATAACTACCCATATTGCGCAACCGCCGGCTACTCAACCTCTTTTTACTCGACTTACATTTATCCACGCGCAAAAATACCTTAGGAAAAAAAAAGCACAAATTAAAAAAATTAAAAAATGTACAAAAAATCTTTTAACCAAAAGTACACATGCATTTTGGATTTTTATGTGCACTTTTGGTTAAAAGATTTTTTGTACATTTTTTATATTTTTTTAATGTGTACTTTTTTATTTCCCAAGGTGCTTTTGAACGTGGATAAATATAAGTCGAGTAAAAGAAGGTTGAGTAGCCGTCGGTTGCGCAATATGGTTAGTTATTTTGGTACAATAAAAAGTAAAAAAGTGTACTTGCAATTGGACAAATGGCGATTTTTGGGTGGAGCTGCGAAGTCGAGTAGTTGCGCATGACCATTTTAGAGATTGAGTTTAAAAATGACCGCAATGAAGACTCCAAAAAAGATTTTGGCCCCCTTTTGTATTTTCCAGTGTAATCATTCATTACATCAAAAATCACCATTTTCATTTACGGGTCATTTATTTTTGTACATTACAACTTGAAATGCAATCATAATTATATAAAATATAAAAGCCCTTTATTAGTTGTTCACCAAACAAAAAAATATATCATTAAAGGTTATTTTTGTCTTTTTATTATTGATTACATTCTATAATCATAACAAGCAAACATAATTATAATCATAATGCGTTATTCCATTACTTCATTTATTACTATATTTATTCTATTCTATCGCTACTTCATTTCGTCATACCAAACATACAAGGAATTAATCCTCACCGCACATATACTTTGATTGGAAATTGTACAATTCATACGTTAAAAAACATCAATTTTCACCCTTCTACTCTTTTTTCTTTTTAACCAAAACTCACTTTCACCATTCTTTTTTAAAATAATATATCTCAAAAACCATTAATCATTAAACGACATATATTACACGATTACGAGAATCATTTAATTATCTTTCAATAGAGGGGCACTTTTATATACTTTCGGCAAACTTTTTTTATGTTGGTCTTTTTGATATTTTTTTGACTTTTTCTTGGTCCAGTATTTTGCTTGATTTATATCACATGTAATATTACATTAATTTGTAGATTCGAATACTCAACATGTTGTAAAATTGACATAAATATTTGTGCAGAACTCCATATGATTCACTGTTTTTTTATGTAAAAGTTCAATTCCTTGTCTTTTCAATCATATATCACACATAATTTTTGAACTTTTAGATTATTACAATTTATTCATAGAAGTTGGAGAAAATATATGATCTTTTATTTTATATTCAAACACGCTTGATACATCACATGTGATATAACACTAATTTTTAAATTCGAAGACATAAGATATTGATATAAGTATTATTTTTCAGTACAATGATGATTTTTTTGGAGTTGTATACTAATACTTTTGCTATTTTAGGACAACATGTACGTTTAGTGTTCGAACTTACGTATTAGTGTTATATCATATGTGATATATCAAACGAGTTTGAATATCAATTTTTTTCACCAACTTCTATGAATTAATTATAATATATATAATTTGACGGCAAAAAGGAGCCTTCTCATTGGCTCACGTTTTCCCGCCTTTTTTACCCGCCTTTTTACCGGGCTTACTTTGGCCCATCAATTTTGGCCCAGTCTTCCTTTGGGTTTGTAACTGGGGTTTATTCACCATAGGCGAGATCTAATACATTGAAATGGAATTTTTGACTAGGCTAAATATTACGGAGAAGCTTCGTTTTAAAATCCTTTTACTTGCAAATTTACACCTGCTGTTAACACTACAGTGCCAACCAGCACCTATATCTGCCCACTAAAGTGAACAACATATAGTTTCTAACTGGGGCATGTCCATTTCATGTCACTGTCGGTATTGTAATACGAGTACTCACAAATTGATCATTAGCTAACATATGAAGGACAAGTAGACAAAAATCCGCCGCAACGCGGCGGGGGTTTCCGCCTCGTTGTATTAATTTAGAGGTTCACACATTATAGTTGAATATTTTTCGAAGCAAAAAAGAAAAAAAATACAAAAAATGGTAAATCTTTTGGAGTTTTATACTAAACATTTATGCTCACTTTACGTCTTTACGATAACATGTATAAACTGTTTTGATTTGGATTTTCACAAATTATGTTTAATATATGGTTGGAAAACTAAAGCTGTGTATATTTTAATGCTAAAAACTATTAATCATCTAAAGTTTTACACAAATACTTTTGCTCATTTTCATGACAACATGTTGGGTGTTCGAACTTATAGATTAATGTTATATCACATGTGATACATCAAGTAGGTTTGACTAAAATTTTTTTTTTTCTTTTAGTTTCTTTAACTTCTATCAATAAACTGTATTGTTTTGAAATTTCAAAAATTATGTGTGATAAATTGTTGGAAAGCTTGGAATATGTATTTATCAATGTCACAACGATCAATCATTTGGGTGTTCTACACATGTATTTATATCCGTTTTACGAGAGCATGTTAAGTGTTCGAACTTACTAATTAATGTTATATCATATGTTACATGTTAAGCAAAATACTACACCAAAAAAAAAAAAAAAAAAAAAACGTTTTTATAAAGTACATGAAAGTACTATTTTATTAAAATATAATTAAATGCATGTCACGATAGTTTAATTTATGTAAATTAACGGTTTACGGTTCTTGACATATTTATTTATTTTTTATAATAAAAAAAAGGGAAATGCTAACGACAGCCCTAAGGGTTGTCATTAATAACAAACTCCACTTTTGTTGTTTCAAAATAATACTGACATTAAGACATGAACAAAAACATGTGCCACCTTTTTCGCTTATACAACCAATGAATGAAATGAATTACAAATGTGTTTGAGAAATAATAAGAGCTAATAACAAATTCATGATGATTTTGTTTGGACAATGCATTATTTTTGTGAAAAGTTTGTTGTTAACGACAACTCTAAGGGCTATTGTTAGCAAAACCCATAAAAAACGATAGTCTTTTAATTAAGTTTTCTCGTAAAACTAAGGAGGAATTTCATATATACTCAAGGAAACTTCAAAAATTACATATTTCCCCAAAACACAAGTTTTTAATGCATGATGTACAATGCTATTAAAGCATTCTTTGAGGAAATATGTAATTATTGAAGTTTAAGTGGGGATGTATGTAAATGCCCCTAAAACTAAATATGTAAAGAGTTTTGATATTCAAGCCTACTAAACAAACCTAATAATAAGCCTAATCACATTAGTACGCCACTTGTCCTTGTATTATTAGTGGAACAAACTTTTAATATTTTTCCTAATATACCCATACCAAATAACTGCTTCTTCTTTGTGAATTTCTTTTTGAGGCCTGCATCGTATTCGTCCCTCTCCGCTGATTGCCCAACATCTTTCATTAGTCCACCAAATTAAACAATAAATATTTTAAAATGGTGAAGCCTTTTTCCCTAACAAGTGATGCATGTATTTAAATTGAATTATTACGACTATTTCACATCATGCTACCAACACCAGTAGAATAAAAACATCAATATATATCTTCATCTCAGATTATTAAACAGAGGTTACATGTGACGAGGAAACTTAAACCAAAAGTAATGATTCTAATGATGAGTTACAGATAAAAAGGAAAATAAAATTAAATCAATTTTTAAAGGAAGGGTATTATAGGAATAATATAAAAGGTTAATTCAATATAAAATTTAGAATATAAGTTGACCAATCAAATTTTTAGGTCTAATTTTAGGCATAGTAATTAGGTCTAACAATCATTTTTCATATGTAAAATCTGTTAACCGAATAAGTTGGAAAAAAAAAGACACTAGTTACCCTAGACCAATGAACACATTCTTTTGTGTTAGTTACGAAAAAAGTTAATTTCGATTTGGCAACTATGTTCGTATAGCTTTTATGAATAGTTAGAAACATTATATGATAAATTCATGTAGTTTTGCTTATAGTGATTTTAGTCAACTCTCAAAACAAGCATTGATGTTAAAATTAAAAGCAAGTATACGTACATGTGATTTAGCAACATAGTAATTTATATAGAAAAACTCAAGCGGAATATAATGAATTATCCCCATAATCAACATTTATTTGATTATTTCACAAAAGATCAAGTTTCTTTTCTCATACTGCTTTAGCATTTGCAATGACACTTTTTAAGTTTCTTTTCTCTGCAATGGCCACCCGTTGGGTTACCGCAGTTGTTTCTACTACAAAAATCAGAACAATGTTCTTGATCTTGTGCATTAGCCGGATCACAGCTATCCATATCAATTTCATGACAACAAACACCCGCCTCAACCGATGTCCATCTTGGTGCTGCATGCAACAAAAGTATTTGCATATTAATATAAGTAATATGGGTTGATTAAATTGTGGGCATGCAATTATACTACAATGAAGTTAGGAACTTGATTATGCTAAAGGAACTGATTGACTAACCAATACAAAGAACAATGACAAGCAAGACAAGAAGGTAAGAATTTATCGGTTGAGCCATTTGTACGTAATTCGCTTTTTCGATGATGTTCAAATTCTGAATGACTATAACTCAAGGCCATGTCGGGTATATATATTAGTTCCTTAACAGTTAACTAATGAAATACAATCCATGCAAAAACTTAGAACATATTATAATTAAATTGCAATATAATGCATAAGAGAAAAGATCTTTATATGTTCTAAAAGTATAATATATTCATTAATAAGGTTGTCAATTACAGTATATGTTGTATTTATTTCTAAATCAACCAATTAACTATTTTCCTTGTACCCTTACACGTTCACGTATCCTTTGCCAAATTAAACAAAGAATTCCATTTTTTGTTTTTATTTTGCATTCTCATTTGAAAGGGCAAAGATCGCCTAGCTAATAAAGTACGTACATAAACGAAGGACCGAATCAATATATATCTACCTATTACCCTAAATTAATTCGCGAAAATACGTAACCTACAAGCAAAAGTCTTATATTTATTGAAACACACATTGCTTAACTTTCATCCATCATATAACATCCAAAATGAATAACAATCGGTTCACACCATTAGTCGACTGCGACGACGAAGACATGATAACCACCATTACAAACCACACTAAAAGCAACTTTCCCACCTACAAAACCGTCACTAAAAAAAACTCAGCCACACACAACACCGTCACTAAAAACAACTTAGCCGCAAACAAAACCCTCACTGAAAACAACTCAGCCACATACAATACGACCACAAACCCTAACCTAGACTTCTTTTTCCATGTCACACCTGACACGTCACCACAAACCCTAATCACCATGCTAGAAGAATCATGGGCTCACAACCCTTTAACTACACTTAAACTTATGTGTAATCTTAGAGGCATACGTGGCACTGGTAAAACAGATAAACAAAGCTTTTATACGTCTGCTATATGGCTCCACAAAAACCATGCAAAAACCCTAGTTTGTAATATTCCGGTTTTTGTTGAGTTTGGTTATTTTAAGGATTTGTTAGAGATTTTGTATAGGCTTATTCAAGGTGATGATGTGAGAAAAGTGTCGAAAAAGTTATGGATGGAGAAAAAGTGTGCTAAAGGTAAAGGAATGGCGCGGAAAATGTATTTTCTTAATAAGAAAAAGGAGAAAAGGGAGGAGATAAAGCGTAAAAATATGGCGAGAAGAGGTAGAGGTGGATGGAATTATAGGAGAAACATACGAGAAGATGAAGGTAAAAGTACTAGGACGAGCAAGAGTCGAGAGGAGAGGGTTGAGGAAAATAGGATACAAATGGAGAAAAATAAATACGAAGCAAAAAAGTTAAGAAAAGAAAAGGAATTTGCTATGAAGGAAAAGTTAAATGATAGGTATGGTTCGGATCAAGGATTTAAGATGTTGCATGATCAGGTATCTTATTTTTTTGCTGAATGTTTAAGATCCGATATTGAATTGTTAAAAAACGGTGAAAATATGAAGATTAGTTTAGCTGCTAAGTGGTGTCCTAGTGTTGATTCCTCGTATGATAAGGCGTTATTGATTTGTGAATCGATTGCTAAATTACTTTACCCATGGGATTCAGATAGCGAGTTTGAAGCACTTGATGAGTTTAGTTATATTGTTAGGATAAAAAATAAGTTGAGGAAAGAAGTACTTGCACCTCTTAGGAATGCATTGATGTTACCCGAAGTTTATATGAGTGCAAAGCAATGGAGCTCGATAACTTACGAGAGAGTAGCTTCTATAGCTATGAAAAACTATACTAACATATTTTTACATAGAGATAATGAGCGGTTTCGTAGTTATCTAGAGAAGGTTAAACATGGTGATGCAAAGATTGCAGCAGGAGCTTTGTTGCCTCATGAAATTATCAGTTCACTTCATTGCGGAAGTGGGGATGCTATGGTAGCTGAGTTACAATGGAAACAAATGGTTGAGGATTTGTTGAAGGAAGGGAACCTAACGAATTGCATTGCGGTTTGTGACGTTTCTGGTAGTATGGATGGGACACCAATGGAGGTTTGTGTGGCGCTTGGTTTGTTGGTTTCAGAACTTAGTGAAGAGCCATGGAAAGGTCATGTGATTACTTTTAGTGAATCACCTCAGCTACACTTGATTGAAGGGCCTGATTTGATATCAAAGACAGAGTTTATCGAAAGAATGGACTGGGGGATGAATACAAATCTTCAAAGAGTGTTTGATAAAATGTTGGAAGTGGCTGTAAATAATAAGTTGAGTGAAGATGATATGGTGAAAAGGGTGTTTGTTTTTAGTGATATGGAGTTTGATGAGGCGTCGTCGCATCCATGGGAGACTGATTATGAAGCGATTCAGAGGAAGTTTAGGAGTTGCGGGTATGAAAAAGTGCCGGAAATAGTGTTTTGGAATCTTAGACACTCACGTTCCACTCCTGTGACTGCTAACCAGAAGGGGGTGGCTTTGCTTAGTGGGTTTTCAAAGAATTTGTTGACCTTGTTTCTTGAAGGAGGTGGTGTGATCAATCCTGAGGATGTGGGTCCTGTGGCTGTTATGGAAGCTGCTATATCCGGGCAATTGTATCAGAAACTAGTTGTGTGTGACTGATGTGAGATTCCTTCTCTATGCACCAATGGTTCCCTTTCCATGCACTTACTGGAGGGATACCGAAAGTTCTCAACCACTTTTTTGTAATTTTCTCTTCTAGCTGGTTACTTTTTGTATTACACTTGTTTTTCTTCTCTATTGGTAATAAAAAAGATTTAAGCTTCTGTTTGACTTGCATATTTACTACTCCTAATCACTTAATGCGTCTAACGAATATACAAACTTCTGGAATCAATTGATAAGAGTTAGCATTAGACCATGCAAGAGTTATTTTCTAAATGCACGTGTGAAATGTTATTGAATCCGGCCATTAGACTCATGTGTGGTGATTATTTGATGGATAGGTGTGTGAAACTGGGTTTTGATTTTGAACTAGATGAGGTCCAATCTGGTTTATATGGCTAAAATATATGAAAAACATTGTGTTTTCCTGTTTTTTGTGGGCACATAATGATTAAATTCACTGGATTTGTAATAAGATAGTTTCTGCAAAGAAATGCAGAGAACTATGCACACAAAATGCAGAGTGGTTATTTGCATTAACGACAACAATTAATTAGGTAGAGGTTGGATGTATACATGCATATAACAATAAAAACATGCAATCATATATAAGCCTGAGCACATTAAAGAATGAATACATATCTATACTACTATATAAAACATTTGGGACTTTTTAAATAAAGAAGTCTTACAAAAATTAAGACTAAAAATATTTTTTAATAAGAAATTAAAGAGCCATTAGTCAATGGAGTTAAATTGCCTAGATTTTGAATTTCATTTAAGTGTCTTAAAGATCCCAATTCGTAACATATATCTTCCGGTTAACATGTTTTACAGAAAGAAAAAACAATGCAATATAACTAAAGAAAACGCTTAAATCATAAATACCTTTTGATTAATGCTTTTAATCTATACTAACAACAAACAAAATCCCTGAATAAAAAATGTTTAAAATTAAAAACATTTGCTCGTAACAAAAATAGTCACCGGGTACCCGTCGCCGCATTGTGCGGGTACCCTTCTAGTACGCATAAAAGTATGAATATACAGTACGTCATGCTTATTGTGATAAGCATTGTCTTTGTTATAATCGATCGGCATCCAGATGATTTACTTGATTTCAAGGAGCGGGAATATCTGTTAATAGGATACAAAATTCTCCAAATGTCTTTCATTAAGCACTTAATTGTTAAATTGTAATCTGAATTAATACACTATATAACATTTATCAAAAGAACAAATAAAAATATGTCAACCATTTATCCCCCTTCAATCCAACGATTTAGATTAATTTGCATTTTAAAATGAAATTATACTGAGAGGCATTTTAGTTATTTCACACTTTTTAATAACTCCCCCAAACACACACATACACACTCGTTCTCTCAGTTCCCCAATCACCACCAAACGACCGCAAACCACCGCGAAACCCTAATTGTGAAAAATTATTCAATTAAAATGGACATACGAGACGAAATAGCGCTATCTGAAGACGATTCATTGGCCAAATCGGATTCATCTATAGTTTCCGATCAAAATAAGCTTCGAAATGAAGATTCTGATATACTTTTAGCTTATTTTGTTCTATTAGTCGGTAGATGTTACTTCATTGCTTATTTTATTGCTTATTCTTTATTATTGTTGATTAGTTATATGAATCAGTACATTGAAGTTGTGATGGAATGAGTTTTTGGATTAGCTTATTTTTAGCCAGTAGATTGAATATTTTGTGATGGATTAGCTTATTATTTTGCTGGGTTATGGTATAAAAAAGTTATTATAGTTTTTTAAAAATTTTTCCTAAGTTACTATATTTTCATTTTGTTCACTTAGGTTACTGAACTTTTGGAAGCATACACTACGATAAATTCAGTGTTAGTCCGAGTAACCCGAATGTATATGATAACATCAAATAGTCCTGAATATTAAGTGTCAATTTCCCCCGATAATGCTTGTAATTTATATCATTTATATGGATTTACGCTTGTTTTCTATTGTTTTCCACTTTCAGGTAAATTACGAGCATTGGAGCTAAAGAGACGCGGAACTGGAGAAATATCAAAAGATTTATCATAGTATGCTGACTTTGAAGAAGTTACGGCGTAACTCTTCTCTCACATTACGCCTTAACTAAAGCGTGACTCATAAAACCAACTCATCAGAAGGTTATGGCGTAACTCTCCCCAAAGGCTACGACGTAACTATATTAGGTCAAATGAGGTTCCACGCCGCTGATAACTACGCCGTAACTATTTCATCAACTACGGCGTAACCAAGTTATATTGAAGACTACGGCGTAATCACTAATAAGGTTACGCCGTAACTAGCAGATCTAGTGCAAAATACGAAGGAATTGATGGTTACGGCGTAACTCTTATATTAGTTACGCCGTAACCCAGATCTGGCCTATAAATACCCCACGAATTCCAACATTTCTAATTATCCCATTCCACACACAACAACCAGAGAACGTGGGAAAAAGCCAAAGGCAGGTCTAGAGGAGCATACAGAGCTGTCTCCAAGGGAGAAATCACCCCCTACGATAAGCATTAGCATTTGATCTTTTCTTTACTTTCGATTCATGTATTTCGTAACTTTGAATATTGAATTGATTTGTATGGTTAATATGTGCGGCTAAGCACCTCTTGGTGCTGGCCTAGTTATGATTCCTTAATTGTTTTGTTTGCGTTTATATTACTTATGTATAATTATTTCTAAGTGTATGCATGCATAGTTATTGGTAGCTACCCTTGTTTCGGTAGTTTTGAATGGCGGTAGAGGCCAACTGCCTAGGAGATATGACCAACTGACCCTCGGTGAGCGGACTGAAACGGGAAGGGTAAGATATGACCAACTGACGACCCTTTTTATTTGTGCGATTTGACCAACTGATCACCTACCGTTTGGATGAACTTAAGAACTAGGGGGTGAGTGTTTAAGTTTCTAACGCCCGGGCACTCACTATTATAAATCTAGCATGTAGCGGTACTTAATGACTTGGATTAGGGGACCAGGAACAACAGGACTTATGAGGGGACACCTGACTTCTCCTGTGCTGATAGGTTATGGCGAATTGACCAAATGTTGTCCTCTCTACTTTGACCGCACCTGAAGTAATTGGAAGCAAGTAGACGTATACATAACTAGCTAGGAGGAATAACTAGGTTAGCACCACTATCCTCTATTGATTTATCCTTTGCCTTTATTTTCTTTTATCTGTTTTAGTAGTTAATTAATTAATTCCTTATTGAAAACATTATTAATCTGTGACACCTAGACTTAGTAATAATCCAACACACATAGCTCTTGGGACGTACCTGCTTTTAGTACAATACTACACTACACGCGATCGGGTACACTGCCCGTTAGTGCATTAGGGTAGACCATAGGTATAACGAGACTTTATAAATATTAAAACCTAGTCAGTAAAACCTGCATCAAGTTTTTGGCGCCGCTGCCGGGGAGTTATATTAGGATTGCTATTAAGTCTTTCATTTTTGTTTTAAACTTTTCTATAATTCTCACGATCATTATTCGAGTTTTCAGGTACCATGAAAGTTGTTAACATCGATGACCTCACTCTTGAGGAATATTTGACATTAACATGGGAAGAACAAGGACCAGGAATTGTTAGGCCGGCTATCGCAGAAGATGCTCAATTAGAAATCAAACCTCAATTCATGAGGGAATTACGTGCAAATCCCTTCTCCGGAAGCATCACCGATGATGCCCATGAACATATAGACAACATCGAGTACATTGTCAGCCTATTCAAAATTCCCAGAGTCTCACACAATGCTATCATGTTACGAGTATTCCCTATTTCTCTTACGGGAGCTGCTAAAAGATGGGTTGATCGATTACCTGCAGGGACTGTCAACACCTGGCCTATCCTAAAAAAGTGTTTCATTCAGAGATACTGTCCTCCATCAAAGACGGCTAAGCAATTGGAAGAAATCAATAACTTCAAGTAAGAGGGTGATGAAACGTTATACCAAGCTTGGGAAAGGTATAACGAATTATTATACAAATGCCCTACTACAAAAGGTGAACGTCTTCTACAAAGGACTGAACATCTCCTCACGACAAATGGTCGATTCTCAGGGACCGATTCCCGGTATGACACCCACTTTGGCTTTAGAAACTATTCAAAAGATGGCAGACCACTCTCACAAATGGCACAATGGAGGGAGCAACCGAAGTAAGAATGGAGATATGGAAGGTCTTGCAGCAATAAACAACAAATTAGAAAGTCTAGGAAGAGACATGAAGAAGCTCAAGGAAATTTTTCATTCCATTCAAGTAGAGCGAAATGGAACTCCACCTACTAAAGAATGTTCCTCCAACTAGGAAGTTAAAAGGATCGGAGAAGTTAAATATGGAAGAGAGAACCCTTTCAACAACTACAATAGTAACGGGCCCGATATCGAGAAAAATCCCCAGGATTCTACACAAGAATCAACAACAATCCTCCTAAACCTAGCCTTGAAGAAATAATGCACAGGCACATCGAAGAATCTACGTAAAAGGGAGATAAACTCAAGGAATGGATGGTCAAAGTGAAGGAGGACACCAATATGAACCTGCGTAACCAAGATGTTGCGATTAAAAACCTCGAAACACAAATTGGGCAATTGGCTAAAAACCTTGAAACGAGTAATGCTAAAGCCATTGACTGCAAAGCCATATTTGCGCAAGATAAAGCAAAGAAAGAGCAGTGTACATCCTCTATCACAAATGATCTTTCCGGGATTAACTACCTAAGAGAGGATGATAAATCAGAAGACGACGAGGTCCTGCCAAGCCAACTTCCTGAGAAACAGCAATACCAGGAAAGTTTTCTTCTTCCATGCACTATTGGTAATGTTAAGATTCCCGCATTAGCTGATTTGGGGGCTGGGGTAAACCTTATCTCTACCACTTTATTTGATAAAATAAAACTTACCAATTTAAAAGAAACAACAATTATGATAGAAATGGCTGATTCCTCTAAAGCTGTACCGAGGGGAATTGTGAATAATGTGCTTTTAAAAATTGGAAAATTCTTTTTCCCGACTGATTTTGTGGTTATTGACATGGGGAAGCAGGAGGCTTACAACTTAATTGTTGGAAGACCTTTTCTGGCCACTTGTAGGGCTCAAATTAAGGTTTTTGAAAAACAAATTTCTTTGGGAACTGAAAATGAACGAATAACTTTTAGTATGAAAGAGCATTTAAAACCAAAAGTTTAAATTTCAAATATGTTGATGTTGTTGATGTTCAATCACTAGATCCTCCTCTACATTTTAATCCTATTGCTAATGATAGTAGAGAGAGAAAGATTGTCCAAGGCATTGAGGAAACTCCAGTTCCAAACAAACATTTCCACAACTCGATATTAATCAAGGATAACGAATCGGTGACAACATGGCCCCCGTATAATCGTTTTCAAGAATGTGAAAGAAAGGCGAATGAATGGATATACCCTCACAAGGGTGAGAGACATGGTATTGAATTAGCATTAGAAGATTGGTACAAAATAAGATTTGAGAACTCAAAAATCCATAAGGGAATTTGTTAAGCAATATAAGTACAATCATCTCACTGATGCAATAAACGGTGAAAGATCTAGCATAAGTATAACTAGTAGTCTTATTGCTAAAGATGATGACCGGGGAAAATCATGTGATGAATGGCTTTCACAAAACTTTGGAACAGATGGCATCCGTAATACTGCAAGGAAAAAGGGATTTAAAAAATGGATGAATAAGTGCCAACGAGTGGTGGAAGTCGGCCAGGTCCAAAGGCCCCCATAGAGCCCTGCGGTTCTAAGTCTAGCTTAAAGACTCGTAAATAAAGAAAGTGCTCTTCGAGACAACCCGAATTATCCATTTCTTTTTTTATTTCCATTTCATAGGGTTTTGTGTTTTCGACCATTTTGCAAGAAATGAGGAAGTAATTACTATTACCGCAGCTTTCGATCGACATAGTTACGGCGTAACTCATCTATGCGATTACGCCGTAACCAACCTTGTGCAGCAGAATTATGGACGCATTACCAATTACGGCGTAATTCCATCTCTGGTTACGCCAGTAACCACTCGCTTTGCACTTATATTAAGTTTTGCCGCCATTACGGCGTAACTCCCTTAATGAAGTTACGACGTAACCTTCCTTTGCTTTACTTCTTTCATTTTAAAACACAATAACACCTTGGTATTAGTATTTTAAATGAACTTTGTGGGTGTGTTCCCTCAGAAACCCTCACGAGACTTCACTTGTCCACTTGGGACACCAAGTGGTTTAAAAGGCTTGTTGCATATGCTAGATGCAACCGTGATTCCTACGAAAGTGAGTTAGGTTTGTTTTTCATTTTTCATTTTTCATTTTTTCATTTTAGAATTATGCTTGTCGGTAGTGTGATTTCAGGGATTGAAGTTTGCTAATGGATGCTTATACAAAGGCACATCTCTTTTTCGTAGGCCTTCTTTCTTTATGGAGAAAATTTCAGGGAAGTTCTCGCTCTAATTCTACTTTTCTCTTCACCTTTATTTAATGCTTAGTACAAAAGAGACTTTGTACAATTCAAGTGGGGGACGGGAGTAGAATTATCTCTTGAACATTATTTTGCCCTCGTTTTTCTAGTTTATTTTGAAAAATTATGCCATTTTTAAATTTTTGACATGTTTTTCTAAACCTAACTAGATTAGACCTTAGCTGAGCACATACAACCCTTGATATTATATGGTGAGATTAGCGTTATCCGTTTCCAATATTTTACCCCAAATCCACCAAATTATGAGTGTGCCGGTAGCTTGTAAACTTTAGAACTTGGCCTTTGCATCATTTCGAGACCATAGACGAGGTATGTTGAGTTAACTCGATGTATTTGGACTTTTCAGTTTTAGAAGGCAACATTATAGGATTATCACCCAAATAGCCTAGCATTGTGTGTCTATCGATTAGTCACCTCGACTTCTCGACCACCATGTGAAACCCTTTTGTTGCACTAACCTTTAGTGCAAGATACCCCTAGATACACCCATTTGAGCCATTCCTTTCATTTTGTTAACCCATTATATTATTTCGAATATACATATACACCTTAGCCTACCCTGTAGTCTTTATTTGTGATTAGGAAGTCATCATTTGCCTAAGTTCAAGGTTCAAGTGGAAAGGTTCGGAAATCATGCTTTCATCGACAACATATTCTTGAAGATCATTGAAGACCCCTGAATTCCCATTGTTCATCTCAAGTGGGGGGGGGGATATTATGTTTAGTTATTATTGTTATGTTAAAAAAATAGTTGTTATTGTAAAGTGCGATGTGATAAGCACTATGTCATGAGCTTTATAGATTTAGTATCGAGGAGGCCACCTCGGTCAAACTTGAAGAATGGAGTTGGTAATTATGCCAACAGTTGGAGAAAAGGTAGTGTACCCATCACGACGTCCTCTAATGACACATCTACCTAGTATTTCATGATCCGGTTTCTTGACTTCGAAGCTTGAACTTTGGGCGGATGGTAAGTGGTGATGACTTGGTTATAGATTTAGACTATCTGCTTGTTTTTTATTTACACCATTTATATATCCCATGTCTTATCCTACCCTTTGGTCATGAAGCGTGTCTAGGTGATGCAGCGAGCAATCTTTGGTGTCTTGGCCATGGATTTGGTCATGTATCATTGATTTTGTCCACTTAGCCGTGACATGTTAGTAATGACGAGTCACCCCTTAACCTTTGTCGTGTCTACCCATATTGCATTCGAGAATTGTTTAGCCCTTAACTCTAGTGGTGGATATTTGTGTAACCGCCAAGCTTATTATAGAATACATGCTATAACCGTATGATTGATTGATCACCCGAAATTGACACTTAGAATAGTTAAGAGATTTGAGTGTTTCGCTCCCATTTTGTGAGGTGTTCGGCTTTGTTTTATTCTAGCATAAGGGATTTGTAAACTTATATTTTCCAGATTATGGGAGATATCTTTTAGGAATCTTTCTAATAAGGTCTACTTGAGGGCAAGTAGAGTTCAAGTGGGGATATTTGATAACATCAAATAGTCCTGAATATTAAGTGTCAATTTCCCCGATAATGCTTGTAATTTATATCATTTATATGGATTTAAGCTTGTTTTCAATTGTTTTCCACTTTCAGGTAAATTACGAGCATTGGAGCTAAAGAGACGCGAACGGAGAAATATCAAAAGATTTATCATAGTATGCGACTTTGAAGAAGTTACGCGTAACTCTTCTCTCACTCTTGTACCGTAACTAAAGCGTGACTCATAAAACCAACTCATCAGAAGGTTATGGCGTAACTCTCCCCAAAGGCTACGACGTAACTATATTAGGTCAAATGAGGTTCCACGTCGCTGATAACTACGCCGTAACTATTTCATCAACTACGGTGTAACCAAGTTATATTGAAGACTACGGCGTAACCGCTAATAAGGTTACGCCGTAACTAGCAGATCTAGTGCAAAATACGAAGGAATTGATGGTTACGTCGTAACTCTTATATTAGTTACGCCGTAACCCAGATCTGGCCTATAAATACCCCACGAATTCTAGCATTTCTAATCATCCCATTCCACATACAACAACCAGAGAACTTGGGAAAAAGCCAAAGGCGGGTCTAGAAGAGCATACGGAGTTGTCTCCAAGGGAGAAATCACTCCCCTACGATAAGCATTAGCATTTTATCTTTTCTTTACTTTCGATTCATGTATTTCGTAACTTTGAATATTGAATTGATTTGTATGGTTAATATGAGCGGCTAAGCACCTCTTGGTGCTAGCCTAGTTATGATTCCTTAATTGTTTTGTTTGCGTTTATATTACTTTCGTATAATTATTTCTAAGTGTATGCATGCATAGTTTATTGGTAGCTACCCTTGTTTCGTAGTTTTGAATGGTGGTAGAGGCCAATTGCCTAGGAGATATGACCAACTGACCCTAGGTGAGACTGGAGCGAGGGAAGGGTAAGATATGACCAACTGACGACCCTTTCTACTTGTGTGATTTGACCAACCGATCACCTACCGTTTGGATGAACTTAAGAATTAGGGGTGGGTGTTTAAGTTGCTAACGCCCTGCACTCACTATTATAAATCTAGCATGTAGCGGTACTTAATGACTTGGCTTAGGGACCAGGAAGAACAGGACTTATGAGGGACACCACTTCTCTTGTGGTGGCATCTTTGCTGATAGGTTAGGGCGAATTGACCAAATGCTGTCCTCTCGACTTTGACTCCACCTGAAGTAATTGGAAACAAGTAGACGTAGACATAACTAGCTAGGAGGAATAACTAGGTTAGCACCGCTATCCTCTATTGATTTATCCTTTTCCTTTATTTGCTTTTATCTGTTTTAGTAGTTAATTAATTAATTCCTTATTGAACCATTATTAATCTGTGACACCTAGACTTAGTAATAATCCAACACACATAGCTCTTGAGACGACCTCGGCTTTACCGAATACTACACTACACATCGGGTACACTGCCCGTTAGTGCAATAGGGTAGACCATAGGTATAACGAGACTTTATAAATATTAAAACATGGTCAGTAAAACCTGCATCAGTATATTTTTTGATAAGTTCAAGAATTTGAATAATGTTTCAAAGTTTAGTAACATGAAGGTATATTTTAATATGTTTAGTAACCTGAGTGAACAAAGTTTTAAATTTCAAGAACTGAAAGTGAACAAAATAAAACTATAGTAACTTAGGAAAATTTTTTGAGAAACTTTAGTAACTTTTTTGTACCATAACCCTTATTTTGCTTATAGGAATCAGTAGATTGAAGTGTGTGATTTTGTGAATTTGTACTTTGATGGAGTCATGAAGATAGAGTTAGTAATCGCTAATTCATCTGTTAAATTTTGTGTCACAAGTCTTGTTTAGTTAGTCCATTATCAAGTGGAAAAAAAAACTAGTGAACTTTGTCTCTTTGGTGCGTAGGTGCGTACATCGAGTTTTGTTGTTAACTATTTGCTATCTAAAATGTTTTCTTAGTTAGTATTAGGGGTTCTCACATCACATGAGTGGCAAATGCTCACTGGTTTCCTATGGTTTGGTCAACTCAACTTTGCTATATGTATGGTCGTAGGCATTCTAAAACGTATGGACCACATAGGTCATGATAATTCGTGTCCTTAAACTCATGGGAAGTGGTCATGATTGGTTTATTTTTAAGTGTAGGAAAAAGTGCTAATTAACAGACTTCATATGGTATGGAAGACGCCGTACATAAATGCTATCTTACTTAGGATTAGGGGTTCTCACAAGCGTTGTGTTTATTTTACATGTCAAATAGTATGGCAACTGTTTGCTGCATGGGCTACTTGTTTGCTGATCTTGTATTATGGGGTGTTTGGATAAGCTTATTTTAGGTGCGTAAGCCATTTAAATGTGTTTGGGTATGCTTATTTTATGTCGTAATTTCCTTATTTAGGGTTAGCGTTTACTAATGTTTATTGTTGTGTTAGCATTTACTGATGTTTGATACATTGATGGCGTGATATTGCTAGGTTTGGATCTGCTAATTTATTTGTGACGATTTTTAGTTTATTTTTTGAACATAGTTTATGATTTTTGGGAAATATTGGTTCTAATTTTTAGCTTAGGGTTGTTATACTGATTATATTTTGTATGAATCAAACTTGTTTTTGTTATTGCTAGTTAACTGTTAATTAGCGAGAATGTTATTGCTAGTAAACATATAACTTGATTCTTGTGATTAAATGTTGAATCCCATGTGATTTATTATGAATCCCATGAGATTCATAATGAATCTCATGGGCTTCTTAATGCTTTTTTTTATTGTATAACTAATGTTTTTTAATGTTTTTTATGTTAGGTGTTAGTGGTTCTCCTAGGAAGAAGTGGGTTACATTGACGAATGTGCGTGAGTCAAGGGTCGTCAAACCTGCCAATAAAGTTTTGAACCCGACGCCGTTGAATCAGTTTAATCCTAATGAGAAGTCGAAACCGATGTTGTTCAGGAGAAGAAGGTACCGGAGAAGGCACCGGTTGTTGAAAAGGAGAAGAAGGTACCGAAGAAGGCACCGGTTGCTGAAAAGGAGAATAAGGTACTAAAGAAGGCACTGGTTGTTGAAAAGAAGAAGGTGCCTGAGAAGGCACATGTTGTTGAAAAAGAGAAGAAGGTTGTGGAAAACTAGAAGGGGGGGTTGAATAGTTTTACCAATTAAAACTTCCTTTTAATCTATTTAGATCGACTTATGTCAATCTATTTGGATGTGTGTGTTGGATGTTGATAAACAAGCATGTAAAGGTAAGTAATGAAAAGATTAGAGTAAGAAGCACAAAACCACAACGCAAGTATTTATAGTGGTTCGGCTACAAGGTCACCTTCCTTGCCCTACTCCACTCCCCGAGTCACCTACTCGAGAGTTCGTAATCAGTACACCAATCTCCTTATGGCGGAGAAGCCTTCACAACGTCGCCTACTCTTTTTCCGGTACTAGGCTAACCACCGGGTTCTTTCACTCCAAGGTGAACCACACCTACACAACGTCGCCTACCCTTTATAAGGTACTAGGCTAAGTACCTAGTTCTTTCACACCTTAGGTGAACTACACTGTAACACCCCAACCCGACAAGGGTAAAGATATCACAATACGGTTTCATATCAGAACTCTAAATAATATACAATAGCGAAAGCCTTACAAAAATACTCAAAAGAAAACATAAATACTAAACTTCAAAATAAATCTAAGATCTCTATAATCGAATCTTGCTCTCATCTCTACTCTCAACCCAGATCAGCTATCCCATAAGCTCATCTTTAATGCTTAAAATACCGCCAAGCAGAAAAGAAAATGCGGCGAGCTTACAAAGCCCAGTGAGCGAGATATAACGAAACAAAAGCTAAACAAAACAAATATACAAATAACGAAATCAAAATGAAAAGATAATGAGGAATCTTTTAGGATTCTGCGGAAGCACAAATATACAGAAATCCAAACAACCACGTAACAATCTAAAACATCTCATAGCACATTAATGACACAAACACAAACACATCAGAACAACCAATCATTTAGCATATCAAAATAAATAGATTACATATAAACCAAACGAAAAGTCTAAGGCTAATAGAAAACACTTTCTAGAAAATAAACATGGCATTCAACAAATTAATTAACCTTCACTTAACAAACTCAAACAATATCGTAAAAAAAACGCAAGCAGAATAAACAGATTCAAATCATGGCGGTCTCACAAGCAAATAGAAAACATATTAAACAAACCATAATTAGATAGACCGATAAAAACATAGCATAACCATTAGCAATTATCAAACAATCAAACAAGATATCATAAGCTAAAACAGTTCTCAGATCAAATCCTAACATCAACAGAGTTAAAACATGGCAGGTCACATAGGCAAATAAAACATTAGCGTATAATCAAAGTTCACCAAATTAATAACGAACAAATTATACATGCTAAATTTATAGAATACTCACTTTCACATTAGCACATTCATTCCACAGATCAACAATTCACATACCGATAAACCAACATGACATCGATAACAAAGATGCGAATCATATTAAAACATATTAATCATAACCTAGCATTGTAGACGGTAGTTACATAAACATACAAAAGCATACACATAGATAATAACATATAATAAACCCAACACATAATTATTAACACTTGAACATACCGAATCAAAATCAGAATACTTAACATAGAAATAACAGATAAAGATCTAGTTAACTACCACGAGCCCATAACATATCATATCAAAAACATCATAACTATATAGAAACAATCTCAAAATAATTCGGAGTAGCTAGCTCCCAGAGTTTTATGAAGATGCGTATTGACACCATCATTCACTTAAACAAATCATATCAGACAACAGATCAGATCTAGGATGCATCCATACGCCCACAAAACATATATTGATAATATAATATAACATAAATTGAGCTCATAACAAATAATAAATAAGGGACGTGGCAGAACTTCACTCTACTGCCCTAGAGTCATGCCAATGGTGCATCACTGACACGGACATGGAACCCCCATGACTAGTTAATAATTGGCTCGGGTGTCAAACTAACTTAGGTCAAACCGAATTTCAATTATGACACAAGTCTTAATCAAACACAAGGTTCAGCAAATACATATCAATAACTCATATCATAAGGTTCATACTCAAATATACTAAGATTCAACAATTATGCATATCAAAGTCTTCCTATCATCAAGTTCAAATCAGGTATCGCATGATTCAATAAAACATAAGTTCAGATAAGCAACGGGTCACACAATCAGGAAAGGGTTCATAGCAATGGCATCGGAAATCCTAATACAAAGCTAACGAAAAGAAACCGTTATAAGAAACCTTTACTGAAAAGGTCAGAATATCTGTACCTTAAAGCAAATGAGAGGAAAGCAAACGAATGTAGGAATACGAAGATGTAACGTCGCGTCTCCTTCAACGAATCTACACGGATTATGATTGATTTAATACTTATTAGCATTATTAATGTTATAACAGATTAATCTCATTAATATTCTTAGAGTTGTCAGAATATTCTTATTTTTAGTGACAGACGGAATTCCAACATTTTAGAGTATTAATCATTAATTATCCAAACTTAGGATTTGAAAATGACAATTAGTAAACTGAAGGACTTAATATAATAATTATCTTATTTGAGGACTTATATGATCATTTTTCATAGTATAGGGTTTACAAATGTCAAGAACGGATTTTAGGACTCTCTTTCAAAATAGTTTACACAAGCCTTGATAACTTACATGAAATAATGAATTTGCACATTTAGCTTTTAACCCTAATCGACTTCCTATTTACGTCCTAGGGTTTCCCATACTCTTTAATATTACTAAATACGCATTAAATTCACATGTTACTTCTTTCAATGATTTCCACTTTGACCTAGAACGTATATGATAAACAAACCGAAGATATCTCAAAACTCATGCATGCCTCTACAAAATCAACTCACACTTGTCGAACCCATAATTAATCAGAATTACATATTACACCTTTGATATCTTTAATTTCTATTATCAGATTTTACCATTTTAGCCCAAAGGTTTTAGAATTTACAAAACATACCCTTTCCAATTTAATAACAATTCAAATGGCCCTCTAAGTATCCAAAATTACACGTTTAACCCCCACACTTACTTTATACGTTTAGTACATGTATTTTACTGTTTACAGAAATAACCCTTAAGTTTCATAATTTACAAAACCAACCCAAAACTTTTATTTAAAACCGAATCATGCATAATTCAAGTACAAACCCTAAACCTAAGTTTAACCCATCATTAGTTCATCATTACTACTGAATTAATTACCCTTAATTATAACAAGCAAACCCTAATTCTATAAACCCTAATCGTCCTTCTTTACTTTCTTTCCTTTTTCATACGCTATTGAACAATAAAACCCAAGACAAATCACACAAGCTTCGAATTCATGAACATGTATTTTATTCAGGTCATATAACATATAAGAGCTTCCAGAAAAATCAGGTCATGGTACTAAAAATTATTATACTGCTCGTCGTTATTTATAATGCGTTTTTAGGGTTTTAATCCAAAACAATTCCATGCGACTTGTTAAATATGCATGACTAATTTTTACAGGTTCTATATGACTTTTAGGACTGAAAATAATATTGGAAACATACCCTTGATGAGATTTGGACGTTAGAACAAAAGAACACAAAAACTCTATTAGGCGAAACCCTAATCGACCAAGAAACTAACCACGATCAAACCAGCACCTTAGGACCTCGAACCAAATTTTTAACACCTTCTTTACCTTCAAAATCGTCCAAGAAAAATAGCTCTAAGCCTTGAAAAACGAATGTCGAATTATTTAGGGTTTTAGAGTCGGTTTTAGTATAATCGGTTATTAGGGATTAGAATAAACCGTATAATGTGTATATATATGATTTACTAATTTTCTTGTGGGCTTAATATTATAATGGACTTAAAATAAATGGGATCTTAATTTTATAAACTTGTATTGGGCTTTTATAAATTTTATTCTTTTATAAAACTTAATAATTACATATTCGGATATTTATAAAGCACAAAATTGATTTTATAAATATTATAAACTATAAAAATAATCTTTACAAAGTTCTTTAAAATTTATTTGGATCATATGTGATATTTCTTAAAAAAATTTCTGAATTTACATAGCTTATTTGGTACTATTTAAATTAATTATTCATACTTTTTGATTATAGGGGTATTTTGGTCTTTTTGTGAATTTTAGAAATTCAGGTATTACAATTTCTTCCCCTGTAAAAGAAAATTTCGTCCTCGAAATTGAACGAGACGGAACAGAATAGAAAACGAATCGGATTTCAGAATTTCTAGGAATATAACGAACGCTAATCTTATCTTGGAACAAGCATTATTATCAGAATCTACAAACTCATAATTTTCGAAAATCAAATCAACAGTCAAATACTTATAACAGATAATTATATACTTATCAAGTAATGGCAGATAACAAATGAGACGCAGAAAACCAAACGACAAACTCTAACTTATTCAGACATCTAATGAGGAGAACAAACATGTACATAAACAAAACGAATCCTAACGGTCTCACTAGTCGTAAAAGTACGTGGGGACATACAAACTTAGGGCGAACATAGCAATTCATAGGTTTACACAAATCATAACAATTTGGTACAAAATTCCAATCAAACATGAGGGGTGACAAATAATAGATACAAGGCAAATTCCATTCACATATCAACCACGAGGCATTTCCCGTGACGTCGTATACCTTCAATAAGTTCAGATTATATGATCTCGGTATTATTATGTTGATCAGCGTCATAATACTTGCATCACATAACAAGTTCTTATTGTCACTATATTCGGTCTCGGGTCATGACAAAACACATAACTAATATAATAACAAAACATACCACATACGATAACGTACATGAGATAGCAAGTAACATACTATAACAAACCAGATCCGCATGAGTATACCATCATGATGGCCATACTTCATTCAAACGGTAATAAAACAACATCATTAAGAAGATAAATAGCAGACGAACTTATGAGGACTAACAGGAACTTAACGAATCTATCAGAAAGAAACAACAGACAGGAACTATACTTTCAAAATTTTGTTTCATTTCCATTAATCAAACAATAATTAGCAAAATCGTCATAAGATGAACTCCCAAAATAAAACTTAATAATTGATTGGTGCAAAACCGTCAAGTTTTCTCACGCGAGCTGATCACTTGTGAATGACCAACCGTAAGAACTTAAAACAGTCTGGAACACCAATTGCAATTAAGATCAGGAGAATACAGTGGATTCCCGGGTCGTTAAGTCCCACGGAGGATGACTGGTGTTTAACACAATCAGATGTCGAATGATCACTAAGGATAGTGATCAAATAAGGATTTTGAGTTATTTAATAACTAAAGAAAAGATTAATAAATTACAGCGACTTAAATGCAAATTAAAGGAAATTAAAAAGATAAACTATCTTAAATAAACGCTATCACTAATTTTATACTGATGTTTTTGATTTTATGTTTTTATAAAACTTAATTTAAAAACTACGTGACGTACAAATAAAAACGTGAAACTTACACAATATTAATCCTAAAAATATGAAAATGATATTTTTACAAACCTAATGATATAAGAAAATTTTAAGAAAAAGAAAATTATTTTTATAACTATTTATCTAATTATTATTAATTAAAAACTAATTTTAACTATTAAATAATAACCTAAATTACAAGAAAATAGGAAATAAACCTAGAAAAATAAAATTAAGACTTGGAAAAATCTAAAATAACAAAAGAGAATTTTCAAAACTATTTTTATATTTTTCTGATTATTTTTCTATTTTTTATGAATTTTAAACTATTTAAAACTAATTAAATTACTAAAAATTACAAATTAAACTATGAAAAATCTGGAAAATTACTTTTTTTACTTTTTATATTTATCTAAACCTAAGAAAAATGAAAAATTATTTTTTTGAACTTTTTCTGATTTAATTGTATTAAAAGCTAATTAAATAATCCTAAAAACTGTTTTAAATTAAGAAAAATAGCAAACTGTTATGGAAAATTATGAAAATTTCAGGAAAAGTCTAATTTAATATATAGAATCTAAGAAAAATAGAAAAACATGTGCTTGTGTGGAGGAAATTGAATCTGCAATACAAGTGCTTATGAAATAAGCACTTAAATAAACCAAATGAAAACCACAGTCCACAACAGTTACACAGAAGCTATAATATGCTATAAGAACTAAAAAGCAACAAATTACAACAGGCTTTAACCTCTGGATTGCAAGATTAACAGATTTGATGTTTTAAGCTTATTGTGCTAAATCAGTTTCTGAGTGCTACTTTGCAGCTTAAGCACAAGTCTGACAATAAGCTGGAAATGAAAACAAAATGTTGGAACTTGTTCTAGACCTGGCTAACTACTTTCAAACCAAAAAGCAGACCTGGAGAAGCTCTGTGGAGCTTTTGACAAGCTTAGCAATAAGCTGAGAAAAACTCAGTTAAAGCTGAGTTGTGAGCAGGGCATATAAGCCCTGCTTGATGAGCTTGTTTGAGGGCTTTAGAAAATTACTAAAATTATGAAAAAATGACAATAAGGAAACAGACCAGTTGAAGTTTTAAAGTCCTAAATTTGACTTGATTTGGCCCAAAGATGAGCCTGTGAAAAATCTTGCTAGTTGGGCTAAAAACTGGTTTTTGCAAATATTTTGACTTTTGACAGATTTGTGAATTTGACTTTTGTGAATTTTAATCCAATTTATTGGATTGATGTTGATGTATTAAGTTGAATTAAACCTAGTGCAAGTTAGTTCTATGTATTTTAAACACAAACTAAGGTTTTGCTGTTACTGATTTTCAACATATATAAGATTAAGATCATTTAAGATTGATTTTGACTTTGGTTGTGAGCAGGTGCAAAATGAAGACAGATGTGTGCTTAAATGAACTAAACAAGTATGAACTAACAGGTTCTAACTACTGAATACCTTTTAACTACTGAATATGAGATAAAAACTGATCTAACCACTGTTTAAGCTATTGCAGATATTAAGACTGATTATAATATCCTTAATTACTACTAAGTGGACAGGTTTAAATGGTTTAATGATCACACTTTCAAGTACACATACAAACTGCAAACTGACTAAAGAATGAAAAGTGAAATGTAAACTCACAATTGCCCAAGCTGTTTATGCAGCTTAATCCAAACCAAATACTACTACTCTATATCAAATCCAACCCATTTCCAAGCACTGCATCACCCATTTCCAAACTTATACCCATGTTCCTTCATCAGTTGACTTTCGTTGACCAAAGATGAAAACTGCTTGTACCTACTTGATAAACTCACTAAAAGCTATAATAAGCTTCAATGAGCTTATTTGAACTTGAAAATAAGCTTGTTGAAGCTTGGATGTAACAATTGAAGTTTGCAATTTGAAACAGTAAACTTGAAATTTGAATTCTTAACATAAGCTTGAATTAACACTTAAAAACTTAGTACAATGATTTTTTAACTTAAGATTGATGCATTTAAACTGAAATTACAAATTTGAAGCTAAGTTGAAACATTAACATTAAAAACGAAATACATGAAAATTAAAAATTAACTACTGGTTTCATCTCTTTCCTTTCTTCCTCTTTTATGCTTTAGAAATCCTCCACGTGTCCTTCTGAGAGTATCCCACCACTTTTCTTGACCAATGGGAGAGTTTTGAGTGTTAGCACATTTTGGCGGGAAAGTCAGTTTGACTTGTAGCTCTGCATTTCATCAACTAGGGGGGGGTGGCATTTATTGTGGAGTGTTTGTGATGATGAGGGGAGTGGTTTGTGGAGAAAAGGTGATGGGAAGTGGCCTGTGTGTTGCAGGCACTAGTGGGGAAGAGGATAAGCAGGAGGTGGCGGGAAGGGGAGTTTGACTTGGGGTTCAAAAACAGGTAATGACAGGGGGGGGTCAAAGGTTTAAAGGCAGGGGTCTAAATGTGCAAAGGGTTCAAAGGTTCATGGTTTAGTTTAATATTTCAAGGACCTAATTTGCAACTTCTGATTTTTGAAGGACCAATCCTGCCAATTTCCCAAAGTTGTCACAAGGACCAAAATTGACAAGTTTTAATAGTACAAGTACCATTTTTGACATTTTCAAATTCTCACAGGACTATTTTTGCCAAATTTCAAAGTTCAGGGACTTAAGTTGTAAATTTGCAATTTTAAATCTCAAGGACCAATTTTGACAACTTAAGAATCCCTAAGGATTTAAAATGATATTTTTCTTTATTTAGATTTACCAGGGACTGTTTTTGACAACTTTTGAAACTTGGGGGACTAAAACTGCCAATTATGCAAACTTGATACGTTTTTCACCAGATTTTGATATTTTTGCATTTAAAACACATAAAACACTTATTTGTGATATTTTTTTCATTTTGATGCATTTCGAAAGTGTTTTCAGATGTTTTGCAGTCTAATTTGTACAAAATGATGAGTATTTACACACTCATCAATCCCCCACACTAAGATATTGCTAGTCCCTAGCAATGTTTTAGGAAAAATTAATGGATTTCATCTCTTTACCAAAAGCCATTACTTCTCGAGTAGCCAAATGTTTCAGTTCAAGTAAGAACCTTGGTACACCGATAACCAAATGATTTTGAGCAAATCATACGCTTTCAACGGATTTGATTTGTCTTTACCAGAAGCCGTTTGCTTCTGGACTAGCCAACTCTTAGATAATATATCTTTGGTGAGCTGATTACCAATTATGGTTTTTCCACTGCCTTTACCACAAGCCATAAACTTGCGGGCTAGCCAACTCTTCACTTTTAAGGATATGGTGAGTTGAATACCATACAATTTTGGGCAAATTGCAAGTCGTCAACGGGTTTGATATATCTTTACCAAGAGCCGCTTGTTCTGGATTAGCCAATCCTATTGTTTATTAGACAAGGCGGACTGATAACCATAAGATGAGTAAGTGCAAAACACTTACTCCAAAAAAAATTTGGCCAAAAAATGGGGAATTGGGCGGTGTATAATTACATGATAAAATTCGTGAGAATTCCCCCACACTTAGAAATGAATATTGCCCTCAATATTCAAAGTACCGGCTGTTATGCCGAAACTGAGAACGTAAAAGGGAAATACTACGACCATTATTTGAAAGATTTTTTTTTTTTGAGAGATTGATATATACAACAGCGGGGGGCAACTCCCCCACACTAGGGTGGTACACACGGGTGAAAACCCATGTTGCATGCTACTGTTTTTATTCCCGAGTCACTAGCTTGACTCGATCCCCGCATTCATTGGTTCATGGGGAAAGTTTGTAGATCCGGGACAATCACAGGAGGAATGTCCTCTCCAAAATAGTGCTTCAACCGATGACCATTCACTTTAAAGTTTGGACCATCGGGTTGAGATAACTCAATGGTGCCATAAGGATAAACCTTAGTGATAGTAAATGGACCAGACCAACGGGACTTAAGCTTTTCCGAGAAAATCTTCAATCTTGAATTGAAAAGAAGGACTCGATCACCGACGTTGAAAACGCGGTTCTTGATTTTTGAGTCATGAATCTTCTTTGTCTCTTCTTTATAGATCAAAGAGTTCTCGTATGCTTGATCACGGAGTTCATTTAATTCATTCATTTGAGCTTTTCTGTGATCACCACCGCCTGAATATCGGTTGGCATGCTTCAAGGCCCAAGATGCCTTGTGCTCAAGCTCAACCGCAGATGACACGCCTTCCCGTACAAGTTTGTATGGAGTACACCCGATGGGTGTTTTGTAAGTCTGACGGAAGGCCTAGAGTGCGTCATCAAGCTTATCCGACCAAGAGGCACGGTTTTCACCAACCGTCCTCTCCGAATCTTTTTAATCCCCCGGTTGGAAACTTCCACTTGCCCACTTGTTTGGGGGTGGTATGCAGAGAGAGAGACGGTGAGTTACACCATACTGCATGACTCTTTCAAACCGGTCATTGCAGAAATGCGTACCACGATCACTGATTATGGCTCGTGGAGTTCCAAACCTAGTAAAAAGAGATTTCAAGAATTTCACAACAACTCGAGCATCATTGGTAGGCAAAGCCTTAGCTTCAACCCATTTTGACAAGTAGTAAACGGCCACGAGTATGTACTTATTACCACGAGAAGAAGGAAATGGCCCCATAAAGTCAATGCCCCAGATGTCAAAAATCTCACACACTTGAATGGCCTTTTGCGGCATTTCATTTCTTTGTGAGATATTCCCGTGACGTTGACAAGCGTCACAGGCCTTGACAAATTCGTGGGCATCCTTGTAAATTGTGGGCCAATAAAACCCGGAATCAAACACCTTTTTGGCGGTGTAATTTGGACTATGATGGCCCCCAGGGTCAAGCAGCATGGCAAGCTTTGAGGATGTCAAGAGCTTCTTGTCCATAAACACACCGTCGGATGACTTGATCCGCACAGATTTTGAATAAATAGGGGTCGTCCAGAAGTAATGTTTAACATCCTTGAAGAATTTGTTCTTCTGTTGGGTTGACATCCCTTTCACCACAAAGTTACCCGCATGGTAATTTGCAAAGTCAGCAAACCATGGGGTAGAAGAGTTTCCACGAAAAGAAACCGCATTGAGTGTCTCGAGAGGAAATGTTTCATTTATTTCCTTTTTCTCGAACACATCCTGGTGAGGGTTTTCTAATCGGGACAGATGATCGCCAGCCTGTTCTCAGCTCCTTTTTATCACGTATAATGATATCAAATTCTTGCAGGAGTAGAACCCAACGGAGCAATCTCGGCTTTGCATCTTGTTTTGCAAAGAGATATTTGAGAGCCGAGTGATCCGTATACACCACGCATTTGGTCAAGATGAGGTATGGCCGAAACTTTTCAAATGCATACACCACAGCAATAGTTCTTTTCTCAGTAGTGGTGTAATGGGTTTGAGCTTCAGTCATAGTCTTACTCGCGTAGTGGATAGGTTGAAAATGCTTGGTTTTTCGTTGCCCCAAGACCGCACCGATAGCAAAATCACTTGCATCGCACATGAGCTCAAAGGGTAAATCCCAGTCGGGGGCAACTAGAATGGGTGCTTCCGTAAGCTTTTTCTTAAGTGTTTCAAAAGCTTCTTCGACGACTCAGGAGAGAAGATAAAAGGAGCTTCTTTTTCAAGAAGATGGGTCATAGGCAGAGCGATTTTAGAAAAATCTTGAATGAATCTACGATAAAACCCGGCATGACCAAGGAAACTCCTAATACCTTTGACGGTAGTAGGATGAGGCAGTTTAGCGATTACATCAACTTTTGCTCTATCTACCTCAATCCCGTTTTTTGAAATCTTATGGCCAAGGACTATGCCTTCTTTGACAATAAAGTGGCTCTTCTCCCAATTTAGACAAAGATTGGTGTCTTCACACCTTTTAAGCATCTTGTCTAAATGGGAGAGACATGTCTGAAATGAATCCCCAATGACCGAGAAGTCATCCATAAACACCTCCATTGTTTATCATGTCGTGGAATATGGCCATCATACATCTTTGGAACGTGCCTGGAGCATTACATAAGCCAAAAGGCATACGTTTGTAGGCAAAAGTTCCGTATGGGCAGGTGAATGTGGTCTTCTCTTGATCCTGTGGATCAATGGGGATCTGAAAGTAACCCGAGAAACCATCAAGGAAACAATAGTACTCATTCCCTGCTAATCTCTCAAGCATCTGATCCATGAAGGGTAGAGGAAAATGGTCTTTACGGGTGGCGTCATTCAACTTACGATAGTCAATACACACACGCCATCCCGTAACCAATCGAGTTGGAATTAACTCGCTTTCTTCATTCGTGACAACAGCTTATGCCACCCTTTTTGGAACACAAGTGAATCGGGCTAACCCAAGGACTATCGAGATTGGGTAAATCAATCCTCGCATCAAGAAGTTTGATAACCTCCTGTTTGATAACATCATGGATTTTTGGATTTACTCTTCTCTCGATGTTGAACTGCTGGTTTGAAGTCATCCTCCATCAAGATTTTGTGAGTACAAAACTCACGGTTGATACCCTTAATGTCGGAGAGTTTCCAAGCAATTGCTTGCTTGTGTGACTTCAAGACCTTTATGAGAGCAATATTTTCATCTTTACTCAAATCTCGAGCGATAATGACGGGCAATTTATCATCACCCTCAAGAAATGCATACTCGAGATGAGGCGGTAAGTCCTAAGTTCGACTTCAGGAAATTCTTCAGTTCTCTCAACTGACTTGACTTCCTTGTTATGAAGCTCACGGAGAGGGAGGAGTGGAGGAGAAGTGTCCTGATTTAACAACTTCTCAAGAATAAGAATATCTCCTCCTCGAATTAATCTCATGGTGATTAATCTCTTCTGGAATTGCATCACTAGTGTGAGGGGTTGATGAGTGATCATCTTTAAGAAATTTATCAATGAGAAGTATGTCCCCCTCGATGTCAATTGGAGCGTGATCAATTTCCCATGGAACATAATCACTAGCCAAGTATGCTTCAATTTCTTCCAAGATGAAGTCGCTTCCCTCAAACGGAGTGAGAGAAGGAGTAGAATTGGCTATGATAGGTTGAGAAGATGTGGTGGGATCCCCACTCACATAATTATGAGAATAACCAAGAACTTCTTGAGAGTACTCTTCAGAAGCAACATCAATGATATCTATGCGGTTAACCGACTCAGAATCATAGTTTGCGGAGTACCTCGAGGTTTGATCAAGGTTAAAGGTGACAGCTTCATTACCAACACGTAATGTGATTTCTTGCTCAAATACATCAATGAGAGCACGACCCGTTCTCATGAATCCTCTTCCAACAATGAGAGGAACCCGTGGATCAGCATCGAAATCAACAACTACAAAGTCACCTGGAAAATGGAACTTTCCTACTTTCACAAATACGTCCTCGGCAATTCCAAGAGGACGGGATATTGTACGATCTGCAAGCTCGAGAGTCATGCATGTAGGAGTAAGATCCGGAAGAGAAAGTTTCTTCCATACTGAATGAGGCATCATGTTTATGCTTGCACCAAGATCGGCTAAGGCAAAGCATTCAACCATTCCTGGAAATACACAAGGTAAGAGAAATTTGCCAGGATCTCCAAGCTTTTCTGGAAGCTTCTTCAAGATAACTCGCAGAGCAGCCTCGCTCAGAGGAGTTTTAGCCATTTCAAACAGCTTTTCCTTGTTGCTTAACATGTGTTTGAGAGTTGATGCAAACTTGGGCATCAACATGATAGCATCCGCAAAGCTTATGTCAAAATGTAGTTCTTGGAAAATTTGAAAGAATTTTTCCATTTGATGACCGGCTTTTTCGCGGAGCTTTTGTTCATTCAAACGTGATGGGCAAGGAATAGAAGATTTGGATTTGTTATTTTCAATGGGAGCTACAGGAGGTTCAAAAACAACTCCTGGATTGGATTTGGGTTTCGGGACAGCCTGAGGATGGACATTGCTGGTACCTCCGTTATTAGTAGGAAGTTCCTTGTCCTTTGTCGCCTCAGGTTCACTTTCCACTACCTTCGGGAGAGAAGAAGAAGAGGTAGTAGGAATAGCGGGTCCATTGTATGAAACACCACTTCTGGTTGTGATCGCCTTAGCATCGCCCCTCGGATTAGCGATCGTGTTGCTAGGTAAAGTACCTGAGCCCGAGGGTCGATCATTTAAAGACTTCTTTAATTCAGCGATCTGACTGACCAACACCCTATTTGTCTCCTCTTGAGTCTTCATGAATTGCCTTAAAAGCTCATCAGATGTTGACACAGGAGGAGGTGGAGGGATAATTTGAGGCCGTATGTTCTGATTATAGCCAGAATTCCCTTGATTAGGATTCATATTCCCCTGAAATTGATTCCCTCGATTGTAAGTGTGTTGATTAAGATTTCCTTGATGTTGGAAACCTTGATTGGGTCCGGAATAGAAATTACCTTGGTTTTGATAACCTTGGTTCCTTCTTGGTTGGTTCTGACCTCGTTAGGATTCTGGTTGAAACCGGGTGGTGCCTGATAAGTGTTAGCACGGTAGTTTGGTTCATTTTGAGGACGGTATTGATTACCTCCTTGATTTGAAGTACCGTCTATAGCATTAGCTTCAAACGGACTACCATCGGTGGCAAGTACATGTAGTATGCATGAGGACCACCACAAGTAACACAAACTTCAACTTTCTTCACTTCACCATATGATGGTGCTTGTGTGAAAGTGACATTCTTTTGGTTAGCAAGAACCAAAGCTCTAACAATATCCGTGAGTTTGTCAATCTTAGCATCGGTGCTAGATGTACCCACTGGAGATGAAGTAGAAGGTCCAGCCTTAGACTGAGATTGATATGTCTTTGCTCGGAAAGGGCGGAACTGGGACTTGTTTTCAATTATTTGCAAGGCTTCTTTTGTGGTCTTGCTCAAGAAATTACCTCCCGCGGAGGCATTTAGAGAGTCTTGATCACCTTGGTGCAGACCATTGTAGAAAGTATCCATTTGCATTAACTCGGTAAAACCATGATGCGGACACTTGCGGAGCAATTGTTTGTAACGATCCCATGCCTCCCCGAATGATTCATCAAATCTCTGAGAAAATTTCATTATCTCATTCTTAAGACTTGTAGTTCGGGATGGAGGATAGAATTCGTTAACAAGCTTTGTGACTAGATCCTCCCATGTCTCAATGGAACGAGGGGTTGTTTCTCAAGCCAATTCCGGGCTTGTCCCTCTAGAGAAAATGGGAACATAAGAAGCTTGATAGCTTCATGTGGGACATTCTTGTATTTGATGGTAGATGCAATCTTGTTAAACCATCGAATGTGTGCATGAGGATCATCCCGCTCAAAACCATAGAATTGGCTTTGGGTTACCAGATTAAGTAACCCAGTTTTGAGCTCGAAGGTATCAGCCACAATGGCTGGGACAACAATGGCATCTCCTTAACCCTCGATGGGTGCTTGGAGAAGCTCATTCATCGGCTTATCTTCTCATTACGGCAGTGGTGGTGGTGGTAGACGCCTCGCCACGCTGGAAGGAGCGAACGCCCTCTACGCCTACGAGGAATCTTTCCAAGTTCCTGAAAGTGGACTTGTAGAACTGGAAGAACGAAAGCATGCACTAAGTATAAAAATCAGTTTTTCAAAACAAATGCGAGGCAAAACGACAAGTGAACTTAACCAATAATCACAAATGAAATGGCTTCTTTGAAAAAGGTACACCAAATCACAAGGACACAAAGGCAAGTTTTAAATCTGATGTTCCGGAACTTATTATGGTCACACCCCCAGTTAGTAGGTGTACTGCCTTGATTTGCGGTGGTTGATTTTTATGTATTTATTAAGTACCACTGAAAAGACGTAGGTATAGATTTGTGCTGATGGTTTAAAAACTTTTGGACAATATTTTTGGTATCGTCTCGTTTTAACCAAATCGTCTTTCTTTAAGAATCACCTTAAAAGAAACACAAGCTAGAAAACGTTACGATTGTTTTGTTGTTTTATATATTTTTGGTGTTTTTAACACTTTAGGAAAAGTGTTAATGAACTTTTTGATTTTGTTATAACTTTACAAAAAACTGTTTACAAACAATGGTATATGTGCAAGCACGGGTCTGAAAAATGTTTAGAACACGCTTACAGCTTCCCCGGCAGCGGCGCCAAAATTTGATTGATGCAAAACCGTCAAGTTTTCTCACGCGAGCTGATCACTTGTGAATGACCAACCGTAAGAACTTAAAACAGTCTGGAACACCAATTGCAATTAAGATCAGGAGAATACAGTGGATTCCCGGGTCGTTAAGTCCCACGGAGGATGACTGGTGTTTAACACAATCAGATGTCGAATGATCACTAAGGATAGTGATCAAATAAGGATTTTGAGTTATTTAATAACTAAAGAAAAGATTAATAAATTACAGCGACTTAAATGCAAATTAAAGGAAATTAAAAAGATAAACTATCTTAAATAAACACTATCACTAATTTTATACTGATGTTTTTGATTTTATTGTTTTTATAAAACTTAATTTAAAAACTACGTGACGTACAAATAAAAAACGTGAAACTTACACAATATTAATCCTAAAAATATGAAAATGATATTTTACAAACCTAATGATATAAGAAAATTTTAAGAAAAAGAAAATTATTTTTATAACTATTTATCTAATTATTATTAATTTAAAACTAATTTTAACTATTAAATAATAACCTAAATTACAAGAAAATAGGAAATAAACCTATAAAAATAAAATTAAGACTTTGAAAAATCTAAAATAACAAAAGAGAATTTTCAAAACTATTTTTATATTTTTCTGATTATTTTTCTATTTTTTATGAATTTTAAACTATTTAAAACTAATTAAATTACTAAAAATTACAAATTAAACTATGAAAAATCTGGAAAATTACTTGTTTTACTTTTTATATTTATCTAAACCTAAGAAAAATGAAAAATTATTTTTTTGAACTTTTTCTGATTTAATTGTATTAAAAGCTAATTAAATAATCCTAAAAACTGTTTTAAATTAAGAAAAATAGCAAACTGTTATGGAAAATTATGAAAATTTCAGGAAAAGTCTAATTTAATATATAGAATCTAAGAAAAATAGAAAAACATGTGCTTGTGTGGAGGAAATTGAATCTGAAATACAAGTGCTTATGAAATAAGCACTTAAATAAGCCAAATGAAAACCACAGTCCACAACCAGCCATAAGAAGCTATAATATGCTATAAGAACTAAAAAGAAACAAATTACAACAGGCTTTAACCTCTGGATTGCAAGATTAACAGATTTAATGTTTTAAGCTTATTGTGCTAAATCAGTTTCTGAGTGCTAATTTGCAGCTTAAGCACAAGTCTGACAATAAGCTGGAAATGAAAACAAAATGTTGGAACTTGTTCTAGACCTGGCTAACTACTTTCAAACCAAAAAGCAGACCTGGAGAAGCTCTGTGGAGCTTTTGACAAGCTTAGCAATAAGCTGAGAAAAACTCAGTCAAAGCTGAGTTGTGAGCAGGGCATATAAGCCCTGCTTGATGAGCTTGTTTGAGGGCTTTAGAAAATTACTAAAATTATGAAAAAATGACAATAAGGAAATGGAACCAGTTGAAGTTTTAAAGTCCTAAATTTGACTTGATTTGGCCCAAAGATGAGCCTGTGAAAAATCTTGCTAGTTGGGCTAAAAACTGGTTTTTGCAAATATTTTGACTTTTGACAGATTTGTGAATTTGACTTTTGTGAATTTTAATCCAATTTATTGGATTGATGTTGATGTATTAAGTTGAATTAAACCTAGTGCAAGTTAGTTCTATGTATTTTAAACACAAACTAAGGTTTTGCTGTTACTGATTTTCAACAGATATAAGATTAAGATCATTTAAGATTGATTTTGACTTTGGTTGTGAGCAGGTGCAAAATGAAGACAGATGTGTGCTTAAATGAAGTAAACAAGTATGAACTAACAGGTTCTAACTACTGAATACACCTTTAAAACAGATTAAGCAAAAAAAAACAAACACACCTTTTAACTACTGAATATGAGATAAAAACTGATTTAACCACTGTTTAAGCTATTGCAGATATTAAGACTGATTATAATATCCTTAATTACTACTAAGTGGACAGGTTTAAATGGTTTAATGATCATACTTTCAAGTACACATACAAACTGCAAACTGACTAAAGAATGAAAAGTGAAATGTAAACTCACAATTGCCCAAGCTGTTTATGCAGCTTAATCCAAACCAAATACTACTACTCTATATCAAATCCAACCCATTTCCAAGCACTGCATCACCCATTTCCAAACTTATACCCATGTTCCTTCATAAGTTGACTTTCGTTGACCAAAGATGAAAACTGCTTGTACCTACTTGATAAACTCTACTAAAGCTATAATAAGCTTCAATGAGCTTATTTGAACTTGAAGATAAGCTTGTTGAAGCTTGGATGTACAATTTGAAGTTTGCAATTTGAAACAGTAAACTTGAAATTTGAATTCTTAACATAAGCTTGAATTAACACTTAAAAACTTAGTACAATGATTTTTTAACTTAAGATTGATGCATTTAAACTGAAATTACAAATTTGAAGCTAAGTTGAAACATTGACATTAAAAATGAAATACATGAAAATTAAAAATTAACTACTGGTTTCATCTCTTTCCTTTCTTCCTCTTTTATGCTTTAGAAATCCTCCACGTGTCCTTCTGAGAGTATCCCACCACTTTTCTTGACCAATGGGAGAGTTTTGAGTGTTAGCACATTTTGGCGGGAAAGTCAGTTTGACTTGTAGCTCTGCATTTCATCAACTAGGGGGGGTGGCATTTATTGTGGAGTGTTTGTGATGATGAGGGGAGTGGAACAGGAGAAAAGGTGATGGGAAGTGGCCCTGTGTTGTTGCACTAGTGGGGAAGAGGATAAGCGTGGAGGTGGCGGGAAGGGGAGTTTGACTTGGGGTTCAAAATAGCTAATGACAGGGGGGTCAAAGGTTTAAAGGCAGGGGTCTAAATGTGCAAAGGGTTCAAAGGTTCATGGTTTAGTTTAATATTTCAAGGACCTAATTTGCAACTTCTGATTTTTGAAGGACCAATCCTGCCAATTTCCCAAAGTTGTCACAAGGACCAAAATTGACAAGTTTTAATAGTACAAGTACCATTTTTGACATTTTCAAATTCTCACAAGACTATTTTTGCCAAATTTCAAAGTTCAGGGACTTAAGTTGTAAATTTGCAATTTTAAATCTCAAGGACCAATTTTGACAACTTAAGAATCCCTAAGGATTTAAAATGAGATTTTCTTTATTTAGATTTACCAGGGACTGTTTTTGACAACTTTTGAAACTTGGGGACTAAAACTGCCAATTATGCAAACTTGATAATGCTTTTTCACCAGATTTTGATATTTTTGCATTTAAAACACATAAAACACTTATTTGTGATATTTTTATCATTTTGATGCATTTCTGAGTGTTTTTAGATGTTTTTGCAGTCTAATTTGTACAAAAATGATGAGTATTTACACACTCATCAATAATCCAAGATTCAATCATCTAATGAAACAAAAGGACCTAACTCAAAATCCAATGTCAGAAATTTCTCATAAAGAGGACCACTAATCAGGAGCGCAATTTCCTATTCTTGTATCGGATTAAACCTACTGGTAGCCGTAGATTCTAGATCCGAGTCCACCTCGTATTCTTCCTCATCTTCTTCTTCCTCCTCTTCTCCCTCACTTATCCATCCGTTCTTATTTCCTTCGCGCTGCGGTAATAAGCGGCTAGCAAAATCGTTCCTCCGATTCCTCTCCCTCCTCTTCCTCGGCACTACGGTCCACTTAAAGCATACAAATCGCGACTCCTAGTCCAACCACTCCTCCATCTTCAAATCTAACTTTGGACATCTATCATGATACTTAGTGGTGAAACTTCGTTGTCAACGACTTTAGTTTCAGACTTCTCCACTACTTTTCGCTCTACGCTCTTTAAGGTCAGCTTCTCCTCAATTGTGCATGGCCACATACTAGCCGAACTCGATCCTCTTGCAGCCTTTAGCAATAACGACGCTCCACATCATCTTCCCTAGGTTGCCTAATGGGCCGGTCCTTGTTTGTCCTATCGGATGAACTAGGGCGACGAGGAATAACCATCTAAAAGAATAACCCACTATTAGTAAAGTCTAAGTACGATAGTGGACGCAAGAAGAGTACGCAGAAAGGAAAATCCTAAATCTACCCACTTCTCACAGGTCATACCTAAGCTCTAAGGGTCCTAAAACCTAGAGCTCTGATATTATAAATTGTAACACCCCAACCCGACAAGGGTAAAGATATCACAATACGGTTTCATATCAGAACTCTAAATAATATACAATAGCGAAAGCCTTACAAAAATACTCAAAAGAAAACATAAATACTAAACTTCAAAATAAATCTAAGATCTCTATAATCGAATCTTGCTCTCGTCTCTACTCTCAACCCATCACTATCCCATAAGCTCATCTTGAAATGCTTAAAATACCTGCCGCAGGAAAAGAAAATGCGGCTGAGCTTACAAAGCCCAGTGAACAGATATAACGAAACAAAAGCTAAACAAAACAAATATACAAATAACAAAATCAAAATGAAAAGATAATGAGGAATCTTTTAGGATTCTACTAAGCACAAATATACGAAATCCAAACAAACCACGTAACAATTTAAAACATCTCATAGCACATTAATGACACAAACACAAACACATCAATCATTTAGCATATCAAAATAAATAGATTACATATAAACCAAACGAAAAGTCTAAGGCTAACAGAACACTTTCTAGAAAATAAACATGGCTCCAACAAATTAATTAACCTTCACTTAAACACACTCAAACAATATCAGAAGAACGGAAACAGATTCAAATCATGGCAGTCTCACAAGCAAATAGAAAACATATTAAACAAACCATAATTAGATAGACCAGACAAAACATAGCATAACCATTAGCAATTATCAAAACAAATATCATAAGCTAAAACAGCTTCTGATCAAATCCTAACATCAGCAGAGTTAAAACATGCAGGTCACATAGGCAAATAAAACATTACGTATAATCAAAGTTCACCAAATTAATCGAACAAATTATACATGCTAAATTTATAATACTCACTTTCACATTAGCACATTCATTCCACGTGATCAACAATTCACATAACGATAAACCAACATGACATCAGATAACAGCATGCGAATCATATTAAAACATATTAATCATAACCTAGCATTGTAGACGGTAGTTACATAAACATACAAAAGCATACACATAGATAATAACATATAATAAACCCAGCACATAATTATTAACACTTGAACATTGATGAGTGTCTAAATACTCATCATTTTTGTACAATCTAAACTGCAAAATCATCTGAAAACACTCAAAAATGCATCAAAATGATGAAAATATCACAAACAAGTGTTTTATGTGTTTTAAATGCAAAAATATCAAAATCAGATGAAAAATGATTCAAGTTTGCTAAATTGGCAGTTTTAGTCCCCCAAGTTTTAAAAGTTGTCAAATCTAGTCCCTGGAATTCAAAAATATGAAGTTTTGTCATTCAAGGTCCCTGAAGTATTCTAAGTTATCAAAAATGATTCTTGAATGATTCTTTGGTCAATTGGCAAGAAAGGTCCCTAAACTTTGGAAAATTGCAAAAGTAGTCCTTGGATGTTTTAAAATGGGTTTCTATACAAAAGTTATCCTTGTACTATTCATTTATGGCAAGTTTGGTCCAGAGAGCATGGAAAAAGTTCAAGTTCAACCTCATATTGGCACACTTTTGGTCCTTGATACTAATGCTAAGCCAAACGGATCCAATATCCAATCCAATCCAATCCATGGCCCAACTGCTAGCCCAAACCAACCCAAACCCTTGACCCGGCCTGATTATTAACCACTGGTCAACACAAGTCAAACCAACCCTTACGCTAATACCAGGGTATCTGAGTCTCTTCCTCACAACCACTGAAACACACAAAACCAGCCTGGTTTTCCTCCTTTTCTCAACCCCCCATACTATGTCCCTCCACCTCCCTAAAACAACAAATCTTTAATTGATTGAAACTACCCCAATTAATTCTCAAACCTGCTAATGAGAAAAATGGCCAAAACACAAAGTGTATGGTTCTCAATGAGTTGGTAGAGTGGGACTGCTGCCAGATTGGAATTCAATCAGAAGCACGTGGGGAGTCTGAAAAGTCTATAAAGATGAAGGGTGAAGCATTGTATCAAGATATGTAGTGTAACTTTTAATTTCCTATGTCGTTTTAAGAAACTTAAATTCCAGGTAATTTTAATGCTTTCAAGTACTGTCTAGCTATTTCAGTATTATTGCTTTTTCAATTATCAATTTCAAGGTTTAATAACATTTCAAGTTTATTCAAAATTTCATGTTTTATGCAAAATCTCATGATGCTTCAAATGTTGTTGTTTGTTGTTTATATGGACTGAAGTAAGTCACATAAGCTCCTAGATAGCTTTTCTAAGCTATTAGAAACACTAAAACTTCTTTAGAAGCAAAATAAAAACCACCAAAAATACAAATTAAATAGGTGAAAAATCAAAAATCACATGGAGAAGGTGTACTAAGCAGGGTGAATTATGGATGGCTCGTTGCTTAGTGGTAAGCCAATAGGGGTGATCATTGGTCCGGTTCTCAGTTTTAAGCTTTGAAGCTTTGTAAGTTTGATCATTTTGGCATTTTACTGTTATAGTTGTTCTTTAGCTTAAATTTCTCAGATCTTTGTGTTAATTAGCTAGTTAAGTGTGTTTGATCATTAAATTGTAGGTTGTTATTTTAAATTTGTATTTTGTAAAATCTCCTTTTCACGTTAAAATTAGATTAGTTGTGATTTCTTGATCTTATGTTGTTATTGTTGTCAATTAGTGTTTCTTTAGTCCTAGTTAATGATAATATGAGGTCTGTCATAAGTTTTATGGTTTAAAATTGTGATTTTCTTTGAAAAACCTCAACAAATGTAAAGGGTGTTTTGAATTTTCTTGTTCAAACTATATAGTTTGTTAGAAGCATTGTTATTGCTTGTTCTCGGTTTCATAGGTCTATATAACTCATCTCAGTCAAGAAAATTAGTTCTTGTTACATCAAAAGTCAAAATCTCTTTTATCCATTTCTCTTGTTAACTGTTGGAGTTTTTAAGATCAAGGATCATGATTTTGTGTTAGCAAGTTGTTAAAAGTACTCAAGTCAGTCTTAGTTCACTTTATATCATCATAATCGGGTTTAAAATCAGATTAAAGTTCATCTTGGTCAACTTTTTAGTTTTTCTCAAAAAGTCAAATTTTCCTATGGGTCGTTTTTGAATAAACTTTGGAATTTCATTGTGTGTTCAATAGTGAGTTTCAGTTTAAAATCTCTTGGGATATCAAAGTCTAGTTGCTAAACAAACATATAAAAATGTTAGTTCTCTGTTAATCAGCTTTTTAAGTGCTTAATTATTGGCTTATTGTTGGTACCTCGCCTATAACTGCCCTGTACGTTGGTCGGGACCAACTTGAAGAGCTTGCACAGAGCTTGTTTGTTGGTCTTGTCTTGTAATTTTTGGTTCTTTGGATAGCCAACCTGGCCATCTTGAAGTATCAAGCCTTGTTTTCATTTTTGGCTTGTTTAGTAGGGCGGCTAAAAGCTTAAAGCTTGTCCCATTTTTGTTTGGCATAAGTGCTTATTAGCTCTATCTCAGCTTCTTTCGCTGTGCTTTTTGTATCTTTTAGCTTCCTTCTCTAGCTTGTTTGTAGCTTATTTGAGCTTTTGTTTCATTTTGAGCTTGTTTGAGCTTTTGTACACCAAATAAGCTCATTAAGCCATCTGCTTGGATCATAAGCTTCAAATTTTATTTCAAGTTTGTAAAATTTTTGTCTTTATTAAAGTTTCATATAATCAGTAGTAAAGTAGTTTTCAAAAAGAAAATCCAGAAAAAGATCAATTTAAATTGATAGTGTTTATTTAATAGGTTTTAGCTTTTTGATTTTTCTTTTTAGCTTATTAATAAGCAAATATTTTTTCTCTATTTTCTTAGTTTTCTGTCATCATATAGTATTTTTAGAAAAAGTTTTATAATTTTCCTAATCCTTTTAGTATTTATTATAATTTTAATTAGTTGAAAATAGTAATTAATTAGTAATAAATAATTAAAAAGCAAAAAAAATATCTTTTCAGTTTTAAAATTAGTTTTATAATATTTTAGATTTTTATCAATCATAATTTTATTTTTCTAGCCTTATTTTGTATTTTCTTCTATTTTAGAGTATTTATTAAATAGTTAAAATAGTTTTTTAATTAATAATAATTAAATAAATAGTTATAAAAATAATTTTATTTTTCTAATAATTTTCTTTTAATTTTAGGATTCCAAAAATGTCATTTTTATATTTTTAGGTCTTTTATTGCTTAGATTTCACTTTTTATTTTGTAATGTGATATGTAGTTTTAAACTTACGTTTTACGCTTGTCTTATCTCGATTGTTGTGCTTTCCAATTCTGTTCCCAATTCCATTCCAAGCAATCAGTAGTGTAATTTCTTAATCCAAACCTTTACTGATCACTATCCTTAGTGATCATTCTATCCTCTGAGTTTGTTTTGCACACCATGAGTCTCCGTGGACTAAAACGCACCGGAATTCATTCTATTCTCCAGGACTTCATTGCATTTGTGTTTTAAGCAGTTTTAAGTTTCTTACGGTCGGCCATTCACAAGTGGCCGGTTTGTGTGAGAAAGCTTGACTGTTTTCAAAGATTTGATCAAATTTTGTACGCCAGCCGCCGGGGAGGTTTTTAGCGTGTTAAGGTTCCATTTTCTACCCATTCTTGCACATAACCCATCATTTGTAAAAGTTTTTGTAAAGTTTTTTTGAAAATCCAAAAAGTTCATTAACATTTTTTCTAAAGTGTTAAAACGCCAAAATATTTTCATCATCATGTTTTTCAAAAATACCAAAATATTCCTCTTTACCTTTTGATTGATTCTCATTTTCCCTCTGTTAACCTTTGATTCTTTCTATGTCTTATCCTACCCTTGGTTGTCAATGAAGGTGGTCCCATGATGGTAATTGCCCCAGCTTGTAGCATGGTGGAATCGAAACGCTGGTTTCTATAACCAAGATCCCTATTCCTACCATAACACGACCGATTTATTCCATCACCACACTGCTGAGAGACTCCATGCATCAAGTGAGTATCTGTGGTGGTTCACATTCCAGTTCTGATTGTCAATCGTGAAACACGTTCATGAGCAGTTCCTGATAACACTTATGACTAACACATACCTCACTACAACCACACGTTTATTGTTGTGAAATTGTGAGGTCCTCACTCTAGCTCGGATTGTCAAACAAGAATCCATTTCCTTGTAACAATTACTTACCTTCGTATCATGACTAACCTCTACAAGTATAGCACCGACCCACTTCCCTCAAAAATCTTCTCCTTGATCTTTTGATTTAGTGAAAGATTTCAGGAATCTAAACATCCCCAAGATAATCCAAATGAGAAATCCATGGAAGTTTTGTTAGTCAAGAGCGGCTGCTAAATTAGATTTCCAAATTGCCTTTGAACAATCTATTGAATCAATTGCAGAAAAGAAAAAGGCCACCTAGCTCTCGATTCCGTTTCATTCCCTGATGACGATGATGAAGATATCCTTGATATCCTACATTTTATAATACCATCAAGTTCATCAATTGAGATTCCTTCCATGAACAATCAGGGAGAAAAGACTATGATGGAATTACTAGCGGAAGAACAAATGGAAAGTATTAAACATGTATGTTAGTCCTTCTAAACTCCCTCAGTCTGTTGTCACCACACCCGAAGCTCCCACTCACTCTCCTGAACATGGGGGATGAGCATCTGACACTGTTCTAAAAGGAATCGGACGCATTATAAAGTCTAGTGTGAGGACCTTCCCAATCCCGAGAGAGTCACAGGGAATTTCTGATCATATGTGTGATTCTTCTTCCCCTCTTGAGTGTTCAAATGATCATTTTGAAACTTTTTCCGATTTTAGCGATGATTGTAAATCTTATGGAGACATCGAGTATGTTGAGGCATCAATCCCACAGTCTGATCCCTTGAGGAGTTCACCGATGAACTCACCACATCATCCACTTTCATCAGAAATGACGATGATCTTTTGATTTTGAAGCCGATCTTGGAGAAACTAGAAATCTCCTATATAATGATCATCCACTCATTTCTTATCCCATTTCTGACTCTTCCATTCCTTCTCTACCCGTCCTGAGGAAAGCATGACAACTTTGCCGAGGTCGATGATTTTCTGAGCGACGAGCTTCCATTCCAACAAAGAATTGACAAAACTTGGTGACTTTCTTTCGGAGGGAGACATCCTTTTTCTTGAAAATCTGTTGATTGAAGAACCGTTTTCAGCTCTCCCTCCCGGAAATTTTGTTACCAATCACCATAAAAGCTTCAATTTTAAGCTTAAAAATGTCAAAAATGGGTGATTTGCGTTTTTGATGAGGAATGGACATGCATTGTTATGCACATATTTATTCCATTCTTCACTAATGGTGTGGTTGCTCTTTCCATTTTCTCTTTCGGGAATGAGGACACTATCTTTGACCCGGCATTTTCATTTATCATTCTTGAGCCGGTTCTATGTATATCTCATCGGTGTGGAACTTTCACGTACTTCAATGTTTGTCCAAACATCTTGAATGAAAGTCCGATGGAGATTGTTTCTTCCACTTTGCTTCCCCATGAACCAATGAATTCGGGGTCGAGTCAAGCTAGCGACTCGGGAATCAAAAACAGTAGCACACACCATATGGGTTTTCACCCATATTTCTGTCTTCTTTCTATTTTCTACCACCCTAGTGTGGGGGAGTTACCCCACATGTTATATATATATATATAAGTTTTCTTAAAAAAAAAAAAAAAGAAAAAAAAAAAAAAAAAAAAAAAAAAAAATCTTTCTAAATAATGGCCGTAGTATTTCCCTTTTACGTTCTTTGTTTCGGCATAACCGCCGGTACTTTGAATATTGAGGGCAATATTCATTTCTAAGTGTGGGGGGGAATTCTCACGAATTTTATCATATAATTATACTACCCAATTCCCCCATTTTTGGCCAAATTTTTTTTTTGGAGTAAGTGTTTTTCACTTACTCATCTTGGTTATCAGTCCGCCATGTCTAATAGACAAAAGGATTGGCTAATCCAGGAGCAAACGGCTCTTGGTAAAGATTTCTCAAATCCGTTTATATGGCTTGCAATTTGCCCAAAATTGTATGGTTCTCAACTCACCATATCCTAAAAAGTGAAGAGTTGGCTAGCCCGCAAGGTTATGGCTTGTGGTAAAGGCAGTGGAAAAACCATAATTGGTATTCAGCTCACCAAAGATAATTCCGATAATTTATCTAAGAGTTGGCTAGTCCAGAAGGGTACGGCTTCTGGTAAAGACAAAATCAAATCCGTTATATGGTTTATGATTTGCCAATAAATCAGATGGTTATCAGTGTACCATAGTTCTTACTTGAACTAAAACATTTGGCTACTCCAGAAGTGATGGCTTTTGGTAAAGAGTTTTTAAAATCCATTAAAGATCTAAATCATTGCTAGGGACTAGCAATATCTCAGTGTGGGGGATTGATGAGTGTCTAAATACTCATCATTTTTGTACAATCTAAACTGCAAAATCATCTGAAAACACTAAAAAATGCATCAAAATGATGAAAATATCACAAACAAGTGTTTTATGTGTTTTAAATGCAAAAATATCAAAATCAGATGAAAAATGATTCAAGTTTGCTAAATTGGCAGTTTTAGTCCCCCAAGTTTTAAAAGTTGTCAAATCTAGTCCCTGGAATTCAAAAATATGAAGTTTTGTCATTCAAGGTCCCTGAAGTATTCTAAGTTATCAAAAATGATTCTTGAATGATTCTTTGGTCAATTGGCAAGAAAGGTCCCTAAACTTTGGAAAATTGCAAAAGTAGTCCTTGGATGTTTTAAAATGGGATTCTATACAAAAGTTATCCTTGTACTATTCATTTATGGCAAGTTTGGTCCTTGAGAGAGCATTGGAAAAAGTTCAAGTTCAGTCCCTCATATTTGGCAGTTTTACACTTTTGGTCCTTGATACTATGCTAAACCAAACGGATCAATATCAATCCAATCCAATCCATGGCCCAAAATGCCTAGGCCCAAATCCACCCAACCTGACCCGGCCTTTGTATTATTAACCACTCGGTCAACACAAGTCAAACCAACCCTTACGCGCGTTTAATACCAGGGGTACTGTAGCTTTTCCTCACAACCATGAAACACACAAAACCAGTCATGGTTTCCCTCTTTTTCTCAACCCCCCATACTATGTCCCCTCCACTCCTCTAAACAACAAAATCTTTAATGATTGAAACTACCCAATTAATTCTCAAAACCTGCTAATGAGAAAAATGGCGCCAAAAAACACAAGTGTATGGTTCTGATGAGTTAGAGTGATTCAAGGGCTCAGATGAAGTGGGATTCAATCAGAAGCACGTGGGGAGTCTGAAAAGTCTATAAAGATGAAGGGTGAAGCATTGTATCAATGTATGTAGTGTAACTTTTAATTTCCTATGTCGTTTTTAGTAAAACTTTAAATTCCAGTGTAATTTTAATGCTCAAGTATGTCTAGCTATTTAGTGTATTATTAAGCTTTTTCAATTATCAATTTCAAGGTTTAATAACATTTCAAGTTTATTCAAAATTTCATGTTTTATGCAAAATCTCATGATGCTTCAAATGTTGTTGTTTGTTGTTTATATGGACTGAAGTAAGTCACATAAGCTCCTAGATAGCTTTTCTAAGCTATTAGAAACACTAAAACTCAGTTTAGAAGCAAAATCAAAAATCACCAAAAATACAAATTAAATAGGTGAAAAATCAAAAATCACATGGAGAAGGTGTACACAGCTGGAGCAGGGTGAATTATGGATGGCCTTGGGTTAGAAGCTTAGTGGTAAGCTAATAGGGGTGATCATTGGTCCTGGTTCTCAGTTTTAAGCTTGGAAGCTTTTGTAAGCTCTTTTGATCATTTTGGCATTTTACTGTTATAGTTGTTCTTTAGCTTAAATTTCTGTATCTTTGTGTTAATTAGCTATAGTTAAGTGTGTTTGATCGTTAAATTCAGTAGGTTGTTCTTTTAAATTTGTATTTTGTAAAAATCTCCTTTTCACAGTTAAATTAGATTAGGTGTGATTTCTTGATCTTATGTTGTTATTGTTGTCAATTAGTGTTTCTTTAGTCCTAGTTAATGATAATATGAGGTCTGTCATAAGTTTTATGGTTTAAAATTGTGATTTGCTTTGAAAAAGTCCCATAACAGATAAGTAAAGGGGTGTTTGAATTTTCTTGTTCAACTGTGATATAGTTTGTTAGAAGCATTGTTATTGCTTGTTCTGTGTTTCATTAGGTCTATATAACTCATCTCAGTCAAGAAAATTAGTGCTTGTTACATCAAAAGTCAAAATCTCTTTTATCCATTTCTCTTGTTAACTGTTGGAGTTTTTAAGATCAAGGATCATGATTTTGTGTTAGCAAGTTGTTAAAAGTACTCAAGTCAGTCTTAGTTCACTTTATATCATCATAATCAGTGTTTAAAATCAGATTAAAGTTCATCTTGGTCAACTTTTAGTTTCTCAAAAAGTCAAATTTTCTATGGGTCGTTTTGAATAAACTTTGGAATTTCATTGTGTGTTCAATAGTGAGTTTCAGTTTAAAATCTCTTGGGATATCAAAGTCTAGTTGCTAAACAAAAATATAAAAATGTTAGTTCTCTGTTAATCAGCTTTTTAAGTGCTTAATTATTGGCTTATTGTTGGTACCTTGACTGCATAACTGCCCTGTGCACAGTTGGTTGGACCAACTTGAAGAGCTTGCACAGAGCTTGTTTGTTGGTCTTGTCTTGTAATATTTGGTTCTTTGGATAGCCAACCTGGTCATCTTGAAGTATCAAGCATTGTTTTCATTTGAAGCTTGTTTAGTAGGGTTGCTAAAAGCTTAAAGCTTGTCCATTTCGTGTTTGGCATAAGTGCTTATTAGCTTCTATCTAGCTTTTCAGTGTGCTTCTTTGTATCTTTTAGCTTCCTTTCAGTTTCTCTAGCTTGTTTGTAGCTTATTTGAGCTTTTGTTTCAGTTGTGAGCTTGTTTGAGCTTTTGTACACCAAATAAGCTCATTAAGCCATCTGTTTGGATCATAAGCTCATCAAACAGCTTATTTCAAGTTTGTAAAATTTTTGTCTTTATTAAAGTTTCATATAATCAGTAGTAAAGTAGTTTTCAAAAAGAAAATCCAGAAAAAGATCAAGTTTAAATCAGTGATAGTGTTTATTTAATAGGTTTTAGCTTTTTGATTTTTCTTTTTAGCTTATTCATAAGCAAATCTTGTTTTCTATTTTCTTAGTTTTCTGTCATCATATAGTATTTTTAGAAAAAGTTTTATAATTTTCCTAATCCTTTTAGTATTTATTATAATTTTAATTAGTTGAAAATAGTAATTAATTAGTAATAAATAATTAAAAAGCAAAAAAAAAATATCTTTCAGTTTTAAAATTAGTTTTATAATATTTTAGATTTTTATCAATCATAATTTTATTTTTCTAGCCTTATTTTGTATTTTCTTCTATTTTAGAGTATTTATTAAATAGTTAAAATAGTTTTTTAATTAATAATAATTAAATAAATAGTTATAAAAATAATTTTCTTTTTCTAATAATTTTCTTTTATTTTTAGGATTCCAAAAATGTCATTTTCATATTTTTAGGTCTTTTATTTCTTAGATTCACTTTTTATTTTGTACGTATACGTAGTTTTTAAACTTACGTTTTACGTTTGTCTTATCTGATTGTTGTGCTTCCAATTCTGTCCTAACTCCATTCCAGCAATCAGTAGTGTAATTTCTTAATCCAACCTTATGATCACTATCTTAGTGATCATTCTATCCTCTGAGTTTGTTTGCACACCATTGAGTCTCGTGGGACTAACGACCGGAATTCATCTATTCTCCGGACTTCATTGTATTTGTGTTTTAAGCAGTTTTAAGCTTTTTACGGTCGGCCATTCACAAGTGGCCGGCTTGTGTGAGGTAGCTTGACTGTTTTCAGCACGGATCAAATTTGGCGCCGTGCCGGGGAGGCTTTAGCGTGTGTTAAGCCATTTTCAGACCCATTCTTGCACATAACCCATCATTTGTAAAAAGTTTTTTGTAAAGTTTTTTTTGAAAATCCAAAAAGTTCATTAACATTTTTTCTAAAGTGTTAAAAACGCCAAAAATATTTTCATCATCATGTTTTTCAAAAATACCAAAAATATTCCTCTTTACCCTCTTACCTTTTTGATTCTTCATTTCTTACCCTCTGTTAACCTTTGATTCTTTCTATGTCTTATCCTCACCCTCTTGGTTGTCAATGGTGTGGTGGTCCTTATAATGATGGCAATTGCCCCAGTTGTAGCATGGTGGAATCAGGAAACGGGTTTGTCTATAACCAAGATCCCTATTCCTACCATAACACGACTGATTTATTCCATCAGCTACACCTGTGAGACTCAGCAGTTTTACTGTTGTGAGTACTGTGGTGGTTCACATTCCAGTTCTGATTGTCAATCAGGAAACACGCTTGTCTATGAGCAGGTTCCTGATAACAATTATGACTACAACACATACCACTCACAACCACATCAGTTTTACTGTTGTGAGTATTGTGGAGGTCCTCACTCTAGCTCGGATTGTCAAACAAGGAATCCATTTCCTTGTAACAATTACGACTCTTCGTATCATGACCAACCTCTACAGTACCAGCCTGACCCACTTCCTCAAAATCTTCTCCTTGATCTTTTGGATTTAGTGAAAGATTTGAAGGAATCTAAACATCCCCAAGATAATCCAAATGAGAAATCCATGGAAGTTTTGTTAGCCGAAGAGCGGGCTGCTAAATTAGATTTCCAAATTGCCTTTGAACAATCTATTAGGGAATCAATTGCAAAAGAAAAAGCGGCCAAATCTAGCTCTCGATTCCGTTTCATTCCTGATGACGATGATGATGAAGATATCCTTGATATCCTACAATTTTATAACAGTTCATCAAGTTCATCAATTGAGATTCCTTCCATGAACAATCAGGGAGAAAAGACTATGATGGAATTACTAGCAGAAGAACAAATGGAAAGTATTAAACATATGTATGCTAGTCCTTCTAAACTCCCTCAGTCTGTTGTTACCACACCCGAAGCTCCCACTCACTCTCTGAACATGGGGGATGAGCATCTTGACACTGTTCCTGAAAAGGAATCGGACGCATTTATAAAGTCTAGTGTTGAGGACCTTGTCCCAATCCCGAGAGAGTCACAGGGAATTTCTGATCATATGTGTGATTCTTCTTTCCCTCTTGAGTGTTCAAATGATCATTTTGAAACTTTCTCCGATTTTAGCGATGATTGTAAATCTTATGGAGACATCGAGTATGTTGAGGCATCACTCCCACAGTCTGATCCTCTTCTTGAGGAGTTCACCGATGAACTCAATCACATCAGTCCACTCATCATGCAAAGTGACGATGATCTCTTTGATTTTGAAGCCGATCTTGGAGAAACTAGAAATCTCCTATATAATGATCATCCACTCATTTCTTATCCCATTTCCGACTCTTCCATTCCTTCTCTCACTCCAGTTGAGGAAGATGACAACTTTTGGAAGGAGGTCGATGATTTTCTTAGTGATGAGTCGATTCCAACAGGAATTGACAATACTTACTTTGATTCGGAGGGAGACATCCTTTTTCTTGAAAATCTGTTGATTGAAGAACCGTTTCCAGCTCTCCCTCCCGGAAATTTTGTTACCAATCACCATAAAAGCTTCAAATTTAAGCTTAAAAATGTCAAAAATGGTGATTTGCTTCTTTCTGATGAGGAATGGACATGCATTGTTATGCACATATTTATTCCATTCTTCACTAATGGTGTGGTTGCTCTTTCCATTTTCTCCTTCGGGAATGAGGACACTATCTTTGACCCCGGCATTTTCATTTATCATTTTTGAGCGGTTCTGTATATCTCATCGGTGTGGAACTTTCACGTACTTCAATGTTTGTCCAAACATCTTGAATGAAAGTCCGATGGAGATTGTTTCTTCCACTTTGCTTTCCCATGAACCAATGAATTCGGGGTCGAGTCAAGCTAGCGACTCGGGAATCAAAAACAGTAGCACACACCATATGGGTTTTCACTTATATTTCTGACTTCTTTTTTTTCTACCACCTAGTGTGGGGGAGTTCCCCACATGTTATATATATATATAAGTGTCTTAAAAAAAAAAAAAAAAAAAAAAAAAAAAAAAAAAAAAAAAAAAAAAAATCTTTCTAAATAATGGCCGTAGTATTTCCCTTTTACGTTGTTTGTTTCGGCATAACCGCCGGTACTTTGAATATTGAGGGCAATATTCATTTCTAAGTGTGGGGGGGAATTCTCACGAATTTCATATATTATCTACCCAATTCCCCCGTTTTTGGCCAAAATTTTTTTGGAGTAAGTGTTTTTCACTTACTCATCTTGGTTATCAGTCCGCCATGTCTAATAGACAAAAGGATTGGCTAATCCAGGAGCAAACGGCTCTTGGTAAAGATTTCTCAAATCCGTTTATATGGCTTGCAATTTGCCCAAAATTGTATGGTTCTCAACTCACCATATCCTAAAAAGTGAAGAGTTGGCTAGCCCGCAAGGTTATGGCTTGTGGTAAAGGCAGTGGAAAAACCATAATTGGTAATCAGCTCACAAAGATAATTCGATAATTTATCTAAGAGTTGGCTAGTACAGAAGGGTACGGCTTCTGGTAAAGACACATCAAATCCGTTATATGGGTTATGATTTGCCAATAAATCAGATGGTTATCAGTGTACCATAGTTCTTACTTGAACTAAAACATTTGGCTACTCCAGAAGTGATGGCTTTTGGTAAAGAGTTTTAAAATCCATTAAAGATCTAAATCATTGCTAGGGACTAGCAATATCTTAGTGTGTGGGATTGATGAGTGTCTAAATACTCATCATTTTTGTACAATCTAAACTGCAAAATCATCTGAAAACACTCAAAAATGCATCAAAATGATGAAAATATCACAAAACAAGTGTTTTATGTGTTTTAAATGCAAAAATATCAAAATCAGATGAAAAATGATTCAAGTTTGCAAAATTGGCAGTTTTAGTCCCCAAGTTTTAAAGTTGTCAAATCTAGTCCCGGAATTCAAAAATGAAGTTTTGTCATCAAGGTCCCTGAAGTATTCTAAGTTATCAAAAATGATTCTTGAATGATTCTTTGGTCAATTGGCAAGAAAGGTCCTAAACTTGGAAAATTGCAAAAGTAGTCCTTGGATGTTTTAAAAGGGTTCTATACAAAAGTTATCCTTGTAATTCATTTATGGCAAGTTTGGTCCTTGAGGAGCATTGGAAAAGTTCAAGTTCAGTCCTCATTTGGCAGTTTTACACTTTTGGTCCTTGATACTAATGCTAAGCCAAACGGATCCAATATCCAATCCAATCCAATCCATGGCCCAATGCTGGCCCAATCCAACCCAAACCCTTACCCGGCCTTTGTATTATTAACCACTCGGTCAACACAAGTCAAAACCAACCCTTATAGCGTTAATACCAGGTACGTAGCTAGTCCTCACAACCATGAAACACACAAACCAGTCAGGTTTCCATCATTTTTCCAAACCCCCATGACTATGTCCCCTCCACCTCCTCTAAACAACAAAATCTTTAATTGATTGAAACTACCCCAATTAATTCTCAAACCTGCTAATGAGAAAAATGGCGTCAAAAACACAAGTGTATGGTTCTGATGAGTTAGTGGATTCAAGGGCTCAGAGAAGTGGGCTTCATCAGAAGCACGTGGGGGTCTGAAAAGTCTATAAAGATGAAGGGTGAAGCATGTATCAATGTTGGAGGTAACTTTAATTCCCTATGTCGTTTTTAGTAAAACTTTAAATTCCAGTGCAATTTTAATGCTTCAAAGTACTGTTTTTCTAGCTATTTCAGTGATTATTAAGCTTTTCAATTATCAATTTCAAGGTTTAATAAACATTTCAAGTTTATTCAAAATTTCATGTTTAGCAAAATCTCATGATGCTTCAAATGTGTTGTTGTTGGTTATATGGACTGAAGTAAGTCACATAAGCTCCAGATAGCTTTTCTAAGCTATTAGAAAACACTAAAACTCAGGTTTAGAAGCAAAATCAAAAAATCACCAAAAATACAATTAAATAGGTGAAAAAATCAAAAATCACATGGAGAAGGTGTCCACAGCGGAGCAGGGTGAATTATGGATGGCCTTGGTTAGAAGCTTAGTGGGTAAGCTAATAGGGGTGATCATTGGTCTGGTTCTCAGTTTTAAGCTGGGAAGCTTGTGGAAGCTTCTTTTGATCATTTTGGCATTTTACTGTTATTAGTTTTCTTTAGCTAAATTTCTGTATCTTTGTGTTAAATTAGCTCTAGGTTAAGTGTGTTTGATCATTAACTTCCGTAGGTTGTTATTTTAAATTTGTATTTTGTAAAAATCTCCTTTTCACAGTTAAATTAGATAATAGTTGTATTTCTTGATCTTATGTGTTATTGTTGTCAATTAGTGTTTCTTTAGTCCTAGGTAATGATAATATGAGGTATGTCATAAGTTTTATGGTTTAAAATTGTGATTTGCTTTGAAAAAGTCCCATAACAGATAAGTAAGGGGGTTTGAATTTTCTTGTTCAACTGTGTATAGTTTGTTAGAAGCATTGTTGTTGCTTGTTCTGGTTTCATTAGGTCTATATAACTCATCTCAGTCAAGAAAATTAGTGCTTGTTACATCAAAAGTCAAAATCTTTTTATCCATTCTCTTGTTACACGTTGGGTTTTAAGACAAGGATCATGATTTTGTGTTAGCAAGTTGTTAAAAGTATCAAGTCAGTCTTAGTCACGTATATCATCATAATCAGTGTTTAAAATCAGATTAAAGTTCATCTTGGTCAACTTTTTAGTTTTTCTCAAAAAGTCAAATTTTCCTATGGGTCTTTTTTGGAATTAAACTTTGGAATTTCATTGTGTGTGCAATAGGAGTTTCAGTTTAAAATATCTTGTGATATCAAAGTCTAGTTGCTAAACAAAATTTATAAAAATGTTAGTTCTCTGTTAATCAGCTTTTTAAG
>OU343221.1:134779390-134840490 GCA_910596185.1 Chrysanthemum makinoi
CTCATAAATAATGATCCACTCTTTGGTATTCCTTTGCCAAATTTTCACGGATTATTGTTCCTCCAAATGTGCACTCAGTAAATTAACCACATGAACATTAAGAAAAATGACTACCTCATCCGCTTGAAGACATTATTGGTGAATCTTCCAGATCAGTCTCTACATGTATATTATTAGGAAGATGGCATTTATGTTGAGGAATCATTTGCTTCGGTTCATTCAATGGGTCAATGTACATCCGATTGTATGTTTATTCACGTGTTGGGCATTTGACACAAGTTGATTACTTCGGAGTTAATCAGTTATCACTTAGCTGAGATTGAAGTTGACTTTCACAAAGGCGTGTTCTTATTTGATAACTTGCTCGGGCTTTAGAATTTGAGTTGAAGACTTGGTTTATCTAGTTACCAGCAGTCGGGGTGGATGGTTGAAGACCTGGTTAACTATCACTATTAGGAGTTACGTTGTTTTACTCAATGTCACACGCATATGACGGTGTGGATAATCGCAAGAGGTGTTAATGTCTCATACTTTGTTTGAGTAGTGAGTACTTAGAGATTTGCTTGAAGCATAAATTCTCGACACCGTTTATCCATCATTAAGTGCAAGCTTAAGATACAAATATTGGGAATTTGACTTCAGTTTCAAGTTTGGTATATCGGGTTTTCTTCATCTGTGGTCACTTCAAATTGTCTACATATGGGTTGATAAAGATAGTCAGAGAAAGTTTCTGTAGCAGTTGATTCTCACAGAATTTATTTGAGCTAATTTTTGTTCTTCTCTATTTCAAGAATATTTGGTATGTATAATGTGTTGCTGATTCTGAAGTATCAAAACCAACAAGGGGTAAGGAGACATACATCTAAACACAAAACAAGTACATGTGATGAACTTAATACTTCTTCTCTATTGAAGTAATCTCGGGAAAGACAAATGTCAAATGTCATAACCGCAGAGAAACTCGGTGTTTAACTCGTAGCCTTTGGTGTGTTATTCCAACTATTTGGGGGAAGGATGTATTATTCCATCTATTTGGGGGAAGGATATATTATTCAAACTATTTGGGGGAAGGATGTATTATTCCAACCATTTGGGGGAAATGGTCTCTGGATACTTTTGTGTATGTGTATCTCAGCCAGTGAGAAGAAATATGAGAAGAATATTTGGAACGTGAGATGATATTGCTTATCGACATCATCTATAAGATTTATGATAAAGTGCTTCCAGTTAGTGCTTCATGTACACAATGTAATGATGATTCCGATAGATGCACGGGAGAGATATGTGTACATCAGGGTCGCACAACATGTTCACTTGATCGAGCTTAATCAGTTATTCTGGATTCGACATCCGCAGAGAAGATCAGTGATTCAACCAGTTACTGTGATGTCGTTATTTCTACTCTGGTTGGGTACTTTTGTACATTATGGGCTGATTGGTTATATGGAAGTTAACTGGAATGCACTTGGTAAAATGAAAATGTTCCCCTGAATAGACAACTGCTCAATCTCGAAGAGTAATGTGTACATCGAGGATGCACAACAAGTTCATGTGATCGAAACTTGAAAAATAAAAACGGATAACTAATAATAATAATAATAATAATAATAATAATAATAATAATAATAATAATAATGTGGTGGTATAGTATAGTATGTGTTATTAACATCGACATAATGTGGTGCGTGATACTCGCTATATCTGTTCGGGTAGGGGTTTCGGTCATAAAGAAGTTGATATCGGGCTCTGCGAGAGAGGACAAACACCTACGCCTAGCTTACTTGTTACTTTACTCGTGGGAGAGATTTGTGATGTGTGTGTTGATCTTACTAGGTCATCGCCCTTGACACAAACTGGTATGACTGACTTTGTGGCAGGGCGTACCGTGATTGAAGCTGCACAGCGCAAACGTGTCAAGTATGCAACCAAATGCGTTGATATTGGATATAGGTTCATCCCCTTCTCTTTCTCTTCTTTTGGTGAACTCGAGAAGGAGGCGGTGAACCTGCTGAAGCGAATTCGAAGATTCTCGGTCACTCAAGATATTGGCGCGCGTGGTGCCAACTATATTTTTAGTAGGGTTTGTTTGCTATTGCTAGAGGAGTGGGGGCCCAGTTAGTCTCACGGCTCCCCACTAATTTCTTGTAATTTCATTTGATTTTCTAATGAAGTGATTTATTGATAATAATAATAATAATAATAATAATAATAATAATAATAATAATAATAATAATAATAATAATAATAATAATAATAATAATAATAATAATAATAATAATAATAATAATAATAATAAATATCTAAGCCGTTATGATAATGTCGTTGATTTGAGTCATGATGATTTGAGCACTTCGTGAATCATCCGAGACCTTATGGTTTGGATTGACCACGAGTAGCCGATATGGACATTATGAGTATATGGACTTTGTGGACTATATTATTATTAGACTATGACATGAATTAGATACTTGAATTGGGAAACGGACTTGGGAATAGATGGGCTCGGGTCAATTAGTATTGACTCGAGAAGGGTTGACTCGAAATGATAGGTCGAATGAGTTAAACATACTACGTTTTGAAAAATCATGAGCAATAAATAATGCAATTAAACGATAGTTTAATTGTATAAGTTAATCAATGTTTCTAAAAAGAAATAATAATTTAATACATTTCTAGACACGAGGCCCAAGTTTTCTATTTAAGAAATTTAATGTGAATTTGATCGTGGATTGGTTAACATTAATAAAAGTCTATTATCATATTTATTTGGACTTATTGGGTTGACGAGTCCCATAAGAGCCCGATAAATATGAGAAGAGGAGATTATTAATGGCAACCCATCCTAAGGTCTCTACGTGCAACCCATCTAGATTTACCTTGAATTAATAAACGAGACGAAGGGAACGCCAACCTTATTAAGTTGACGAGCCTAATAAGGCTTGACGAATCCTTCGAGTACCTTATTAACGCATGGTTTAATCTATTAGACCCGACCTTTTTGTGACATATATGACGCACATATTCTTGTTTTTTTTGTGGCGTGAGCTGCGTGAGTTGGTTGTCAAGTTTGTTGAACTACGTGAAACGTTGTTAATCGTGTGCGTTATTTGAGTCGTCATTCCACAAGTGAAAAAGCCAAGTGTTCCATTCCATCGATATGCTTCAACCTACAAGAATCGTTACGTTTTATGCGACTTTATTTTGGCAACTTCGTGAGGATCGATACTGAATCGCGTCTTTTGTTATTTTAGGTTGAGTTGTGTCCGTTGTGCTGTGATATTACTTGTTGTTGTTGAACTAGTCTCCTCTAGAGTGATTGTTTGTATATTTCCTTGTTAAGGTGAGTTTTATAGCCCCATTTTTATCTCTGTTTTACTGAATTAGGGTGAGAAAACGTGCTACTCTTTTGGACCTTTTAAACTCTCTTGATTTGCTTATGCGTTGACTGGTTTAGATAGATGTGTGGTAGTTGTTGCATGATACTAGGGTAGCATATTGATGCTATAACGTGATACTTAGCTGTGAATGGTGATGAGTGCTTATTCACTCATCGTTTTTACCCACCTAAGACCTCAAAAACGACCAAAAACACCCAAATACGATCAAAATATGTCAAAAATATCCTCGGAGTGTGTTTTATATCTTGCAGGTACAAAAGGATTGAAAACAGAGTGAAAACGAGCAAAATAGAGCCAAAATCAGAAAAGTGTTGAGAAGCCGGTGCCGGGATGTGATTTTCTACGATCGTTCATCAATTAAAGACCCGGACACGTTTTTAGAGTGGGTTTGGGAAAACCATCTTAAAACCTTTTTACAAAACTCTTTAAACCCTTTCATAAACCCCCACTTCCACTTGACCCCTGCCACATCCCCAATTGAACCCCCACCTATTCCCTTTGAACCCTCTCTATTTTTGACCCCCTCCACAATCAGTAATAAAACAGCCCACGACCCCCTTTTTCCCTCCTCCTTCCTTTCTCTGCTACCCAGAAAAACCAAGCTTTTATCCTCTTTTCCCCATCACCCAAAACACTCAACCATTGTCTCTCCTCTTTACCCAAAAATCACCATACCCCAAAACCACCTTAATCCCTATTACCCAGTCACCCCCAATTCCCAAACCCACTCACAAGTTTCCATCCTTTCCAGGATGCCACTGTGGCAATCCTTGGCTACAAAGGACCCATCCAAAGGCTCAGATTACTCCAATTGTGTACCTAATTGTTGGATGGCTAGGATCAATTTGAAGAAGCACAAGATTGGGTCATTGCTTATTTATCTCACAGAAGTAGCACAACAAAGAATGGATGAAGACCCCTAGCTTTTAGTATAAATAGCTTCATTGTAGCCATTGATAAGGCACCCCTTTACTTAGTTTTCAAATTAGTTTTCTGTTTTTAAATTCTATTGTAATGAGTTTTTTTTTATCAATGAAAAAGTATTCCCTTATCTGTTGCAGTTTTTTTGGTCATTGCTTAGTGCTTATCAAGTTTTCTAATCAGTTTTAATTAAGTAGTGTTCTAGCTTTTATCAGAAAACATCTTGAGTTCCAAGTTTTAACCAATCTTAAGCCTTTTCCAGTCCTTAAGGACTGTTTGGGTTAATCTGTGAATTGGGTCAAAACTGGCATTTTACCCACTTTGACTTTTGAAGTCAAGTTGCAATTGGTGTTTTAGAATCAGTGTAGACAAGTTGTTTTGAGTTTGAAAAGAAACTTTCAAGTTTTAACAAGATTTAAACCATACCTGTTTCAAAGAAAAAAAATGAGTTTTCTCAGGTTTTACATAGCAGTTTAAGCCAAGTTTAGGTTGTGACAAAAATTTGAAAAAAATAGAAATAACAAGTTCAGTAGCTTATCTAACTTGGGTCAAAAGAGAAAAAATCAAAAAAAATGTTTTAGTGGGTCTGCTAATGGTTTAAAGTGGGTCATTTGGCCAATTGTCTGTTCTGTGCAGGGTACTGTCCAACTCCAAGTTTTTCTTAGCTTATTAATAAGCTGAAAACAGCTTATTAAGGATGTCTATTGGAGGCAAAAGTTAGATGGGTTGGTGGACTCAAAGTGTCTAGAAGCTCAGTAGCTAATTCTCTTTCTAGCTTATCCCAAATAAGCTCTAAAGTGGACCTCTTATGTGTGTTTTGCTGAACTTCACCAGCAGATAAGTGATCTTGAGTTTCAAGTGCTTATTTAGGTCTAATTTAGCTTATTCAGAATCCTTTAGATGTTTTTAGTGTATTTAGAATAAGATTTCCCATTTTAGCTAATTAGTGCTTATTAGTAGCTTATATTGCTTATTTGACTTTTCTTTAGTTAGGATTCCCCTTAGTATAAATCTTATTGCCAACTGTTTATCCCATTATTGATTTAGCTTAATCCTTTTCCTTTTGCCTAGTTTGTAGCTTATTGTTTCATGTACTAGTAGTTATAATTTAATTTTGCTTATAAGTGTTTGTTTTAGCTTAAATTGTGCTTAAAACTTGCAAAAAGATGGGTGTTGGCTTATTTCTGTCACATCAGTGAGATATAAGCTGTTTTCAGTTTATTCAAAGGTTTTCAGAAGAAAAGTTTACATAAAAATTGCTTATTTTGTTTGTCTTTTCAAATCTGTAAAAGCAAAAATTGAAAAAAAAATGTTTTCAAAAAAAAGGTAGAGGCCAGGATTCGAACCTGAGACCTCTAGCCCCAAAGCACACGACCACAACCACATCACACAACACCACTTGCCCTTGAGACTTTGACTGTTATTTTCTTGCATAAGTAATTACTTAAATTCAAAGTGTGTTTTAAGCTTTTCAACTTATTGAGCTAATTAATTGCTGATTTCAAAAAGGAGTAGGATGTTTTCAGATTTTTCCTAGAATCATTAATACTTCAAGAACTTTTTTCGAATTTTTTAGATTTTTCCAACTTAGTTTAGTATTTTTAAATAATTAATTATATTAAATTAGTTTTTAATTCGTAATAATTTTAAAAGTCGAAAAAATTCCCTTTTTATTTATTTATTTATTTGTTTATTTTTTCTAAAATTATTTTTAGTCAAATAGAACGTAGGAAAATTGATTTCACACCCTTAGCCCTTAAATTGCAAAAGTTTTACGTTTTTGGCTCGGGTGGTTGCCGATTTTACGTTTTTTTAGTTTTAGCACCCTAGGACTTAGTTTAGCTTCGGTTTATCATTTCCTAGGCTTAGTAGTAGTTAATTTGTAGTTTACTTTGTTCCCGTTGCCTTAATTACTTTCCCGTTCATTAATTTGTAGAAAACATAATTCAAATCCAAAAATCGTTAAACCAATTCAAGTTATAAATCACAAAACTCAATGAATCCTTCCATTCACACCTCGTTGGGACACGACCCGGGAAATCACTTTTCCGGTATCACTTTTATCACTCCCGTAAGATTTGGCACGTTAACCCTTTTCCTAAAAGGTTGATTTGTCGGGTTTTACGTTTAATTTGATATATTGATATTGTGTTTATTTCGCCACACTCACAAATAACGAATCAAATTTTGGCTCCGTTACCGGGGAGGTGTGTTGCGACAATATCGTGATTTTTGCGATTAGTGACTTGAAGAACCTTCCTCGTGAAGTTATTGTTTTTATAAAAATTCAAAAATACAAAAATATTTTTCTTTTCTTTTTATATATATGTAAAAGATTAAAAATAGAAAAAGATTTTTCTTTTCTTCTCAACTTGAGTTTTATCATTATAAGTTCCCGAACTAAAGATTCAAAACTTGCCTTTGTGTCGCTCGTGTTTTGGTTTACTTCTATCGGTTTAACAAACTGTGTGAGGGGTATAAGGACGGCCTGACATTAAATTGCGGCTGAAAAGAGACGGGTTTTTAATAAGCTTCGCGCTGACCTAATAGTCTCTCTGCTCCTTTGTGCGTTTTACTTATAGAAGTGATCATTTCACGTGGGATTATTGGTTTAAGTTCACTGTGTTTTGCCTCAGTCTTGTTTTAATTGAAAGTGTTGTTTTTGGAAGTGCATGAACACTCGCTCGCAAGCTCGTAGACGTAACCGTAACCAAGAAAACGTACCCGAGATACGTACCGTCGAACAAATCACAATGGCACAAAACCAAGGGAACAGACCTCAAGTCCCAGTACCTGGTCCACAAAATCAAGCTCCCGATCTCCGAACGATGGAGGAGCGTTGCCAACCCACGATGGATGGACTGGGCGGTCCAATTTACCTGGTCAACATCGAGGCCACGGATTTTGGACTTAAGCATCACATGATTCAACAAGTCCAAATATTTTGCCAATTTCATGGATCACCGGGTGACGATGCCAACAAGCATCTCGACAAATTTCTCACCGTCACCCAAAGTATGAAGCAAAATGGGGTCACCGATGACGCCCTTCGCTTATACCTCTTTCCATATTCCTTGACGCTTCATGCCACCACATGGTTTGATCGTCTTCCCAAGAACTCAATCCATAGTTTCGATGAAATGATCTCCAAATTCTTGGCAAAATATTTTCCACCGTCGATGGTGACGAAACTGAGGAATGAAATCAGCAACTTTAGGCAGCATCCCGATGAGTCCTTATTCGAGGCATGGGAACGCTATAAGCTTTCGATTGATCGATGTCCGAACCACAACATGTTGCTTGTCACCCAAATAGATACATTCTATAACGGGTTAACATTGAGAAATCGTGACACAATCAATGTTGCTGCCGGTGGTACCTTTATGAAAAGGCGACCCGAAGAGTGCTGCGATCTCATTGAAAACATGATTGCCCACCATAATTATTGGGATTCCTCAGCCGAGAGGGGCGAGTCAATGAGATCCACCACTCTTCCATCTTTGGAATACACGACTCTCACCAAAAAGATTGAAGAAATATCCACCGCTGTGCTTAAAATGAGTCAAATGAATAATAATCAACAAGTGAATGTCGTGAACAAGAGTTGTGAAACTTGTGGTGGTCCACACCCTTATTTTGAGTGCCCAGCCTCCGGTGGCTTCACTCAAGAGAACGTATATGCTGCTTCGGGCTCCTACAATTCAGGAGGTAATTCTTACCAACCGCAGGGAGACCTTAGCCTTCTAAGCTATCGTTCTAACAATTACCTTGGACCACATGGGTTCAATCAAAATCAGAACAATCAAAATGTGCAAAATAGAAATAATCAGTTTAATCAGAATCAAAATCAGAATCAGAATCGGAATTTTCAAAATCAAGGTTTTCAAAATCATGGAAATTATAATCAAAACCGATTCCAAGCTCCGCAACAAACTGTTCAAGCCCCACCTCCTCAAGCTTCCATTGAAATTGCTAATTACATCAAGAACAATGAGGCTAAGATGGTGGCCATGCAAAATCAGATTACCACTTTGAAAAATGATTTTACATCTCAGCTTAGAGCTACTAGTAACAAGATTGATCAATCTCAAAGCAAGATTGAGAGCATGTTTGCTAGTCTCATGAGTCAAAAGAATCAATGTTAGGAATTAGAAAATTCAATCGTTAAAGTGTCGGTCACCTCAAGTATATGTATTCGTTAGAAAGCTCGTAGTCGTAGTCAAGTGATGTTAGTAAGTAGTTAGTTAAGTAAAACCGTGGAGGACGGACGGGTCTTTACCCACTGTATGCCTGATCCACAGCCCGTAGGTGGCATTTATTATAAGACACTATAAATACCCTCTACCTCCCAAGGTAGAGGGTTGGAGCTTCAATACCATTTTTCTTTGTTTCACATAGTTCCCAACTCTCTTCCCTTTCTCTCTCTGGAACTTTCTCTCTCTAAACAATTGTGAACGCCCCATATGTGTTTGGTTTAATGTGTTTGTGAAATCCTATATCTTACAATTGGTATCAAGGGACATGGTTTGATCACTCATCTTTCATGCTCTTTGTTTTGGTGGATTTCATAAGGTTTTTGGGGTTATAAGTGTTTAGAAGAGTTTGAATCATTTGGTCAATTTCTAGTGTTAAAGTTTGAATTTCGATTGTACTTTTGTGTTTAGGATCATCATATTTGTTTAGGTTTTGAATTGGAAGGCTTAAATCATTGTGGTTTGGTTGTTTTTTATTGATAAAGTGGTTTTTGAAAAGTGTACTAAGCGAGTTGAGCTACGGTGTTGAAGTTCTTGGAAGCGAGTTACTTTGTTACTGGAAGCGAGTTGGTTTAAGCGACTTGGCTATTAAGCGAGTTGTATTAGCAGCGAGTTGGTATATGAGACTTGGCTATTAAGCGAGTTGTTTCTTTAAGCGACTTGAGTTTTAAAGCGACTTGGCTATTAAGCGAGTTGTATTGTCAGCGTGTTGGTTTAAGCAACTTGGTGGTTAAGCGAGTTGTCTCTGTATGTGACTTGGCTATTAAGCGAGTTTTTTCTTTAAGCGACTTGAGTTTTAAGCGACTTGTCTTTTAAGCGAGTTGACTGTTTAGCGAGTTGATACCAAAGCGAGTTGACTGTTTAGCTACTTATCTATTGAGACTTGTCACTCCTTCGTGCTACATTTTTACGGTTGTTCTTTTGATTTAGTAAAATCCCGTGAAAGAATCAATTTCCCGGTTTAATCAAAGAATAGTAAAATCCCGTAGAACTTGTAATCATGTCCAACAACGTACCTACTATCATTTCTTCTATAGCCGAGGACGTTCAAGCAGCAGGATCAGATACCCGTCCACCTATGCTTGACAGAACTGATTATGACTCATGGGCTCAACGAATCAGGTTGTACTGTTTGGGAAAGGAAAATGGGGTCAACATTCTCAAATCAATTGATGAAGGACCTTATCAGATTGAGACTACAAGAGACATAATTGATACTGCTGGAGATGGAACAATGATCTTTGGATTAGACAGACCAAAGACGTATGATGAGCTCAGTGATAAAGAGAAAAAGAGATTTGATGCTGATATCAGGGCTTCAAACATTATACTTCGGGGTCTTCCAAAAGATATCTACAAGCTTATCAATCACAACACTGAAGCCAAGGCGGTTTGGGATAATGTCAAGATGCTTCTCTCGAGTTCTGAATTAACTAAAGAGACAGAGAATCACAACTGTATGATGAATTTGAGCACTTTAAGATGAAATCAGAAGAAAGTGTCTATGAATATTACGTGAGATTCCACAAGCTTGTGAATGATATGAGGAATATCAAAATGACCATGCCAAATATTCAGCTGAATTCAAAGTTTGTGAACAACATGAATCCCGAATGGCACAAATTTGTCACCTCTGTGAAGCTAACCAAAGGATTGAAGAACACCAACTATGAGCAATTGTATGCCTTCCTTCTTCAGAATGAGAGACATGCCATGTTTGAACGAATGATTCTTGAACAGTTCAAAACTAAACAAGGAGAAACAAGTTCCTCAAATGATTCAACATCCTTTTACACAAATGTTGGAATTACCACCAAAGCTTCTCAAGTCATACCCACTGGTAATGGTAATCACAAACTCATTCCCGATCTGAGGTTCAAGCAACCTGATGCTGATGCAGTCATGGAACACTTCATCAATCAGCAGGCTCTTATGGTTAAACAAAACTTGAGCCTCACCCCACATACTAACAGTCTCCACACAAACAATGAAATCAGAACTGCATCCAACCTTCACAATCATGCTCTTGTCAGAGATGGAAAGGTTTTGGTGCAACCAGTTCAAGGAAGGCAGTATGAACAGGGAAGAGGTGGAGTAGGTGGAGGGTATGTGGCTAATCAGAATCGTGAGAGAAATGCCAATCAGGGACAAGTGAAGCCAGTCAAGTGCTACAACTGTGGTGGTGATGGACACATTGCAAGGAATTGCACATCTCCAAAACGCCCTCAAAATGCAGAATACTTTAGAGACAAGATGTTGCTTGTGCAAGCTCAGGACAATGGTGAAGTTTTGGATGAAGAAGAGTTGTTATTTCTTGTTTTTTCTTGAGGAGGGAATGCTAAGACATATGATGCAGATGTGGATTAGCAGCCAATTCAGGAAATAGGTCACAATCATCAAAATGCCTTTCAAGTTGTCGATTGTGATGCATATGACTCTGATGTCGATGATGAACCTACTGCCCAGACAATCTTCATGGCTAGCATTTCTCCAATGGTCTCTCCAAAGGTCTCATCATCTAAGCAAGCTGGTCCATCCAAAGAATCAATCATCTCAGAGGTATTAAAATTATATGATGAAGTTGATGAGCATAAGATACATGACAAAGTGCAATCACATGAAACTTGTGAAACATATATTGTTAATATGGGTAATAGTAATATGCTCCCATATGATCAATATGTGATCCAAAGTGAAAGAGTGATTGAACCAAGTGATGCATCTTCTGCAATCAATGACGACTGTGTTTTTTATGAATACACTCCATGTGCCCCTGATGATTCTGTTATCTCTGAAATTAATGCCTATAAAGAACAAGTTGCCATTTATGAACAACGCGCTAAGTTTGAGTTAACCACTCGTGAGCAGGAAATGGATGACCAAATGCATACAATTATTAGAAAAAGTAGCTTTAGGGAAGAAATACTAAAACAAGAGCTAGATTCCTTAAAAGAAAAGCTTAATAAAACGGCTAAGCAAAAACAAGAACTTCAAGAAAATGAGAAAGTGCTTAAGCAGGAGTTTAATGCTAAGGAATCAAAACTTTTAAATGAATTTTCCAACCTAAAAACTTTAAAGAACAAACTTGAAAAAAATTACGCATACAAGGAAACACCATTCTGACTGCTCACATGATCACTAAGCATAGAGTTCTAAGTGACAAACATAGTGTTGCATTAGTTGATGAACCAAACCCTGAGGCTTGTAAGAAAGCTAGAGAAGCACAGAAGGTAATTTATGATGGCTATGAAATCCTTAAGCCTAGACAGAAACCTAGTTGCACTGAGAACACTGAGGAAGATAAGCAGTTAGAAGAAGTCACTAGAAAGAAATTGGACGAAAAACTTAAGAGCCCTTCATGCATAGAAAAGAAAATCAGTTATAAAACACCCAACTATGCTAAGGATAATTGGATTGCATTTCTGGAAAAAGGATATGGACATGAAAAAAGCTGATGATTTTGTTGAATAGAATCCCCCATGTAGGAGAATGCATTTAGTTCCTAGATCTATTCCCACTAAGAGTAAGACCTTAATCAGTCAGTATGTCATTTATCAATTATTTGTTGATTTTGAGAAAACATGTAAGAAAAGAATCACACCTACTGGGATAACTGAAGGGGGAGGGGTTTTGAGCAAACTAAAGAATGCTGTTTAACTGAGGTCATGCCTTTCTTTAAACAATTAAAAGGTCAATTTGATAGTCTTAAAAAGGGGATGGATTCAGATATTAAAGAAATGGAAAAGGAATTTGATGCAATGATAGTTGAGGTCAATGACTATGAGCGAGAATTAAATATAATGAGATTGAGAGGAAGAACTTGCATACCTTAAATGAGAATCTGATTTCTGAATGTATCACTCAAGATGTGTTTTACACTGCCACGAATTGTTCAATTAATGCATCTCAATTTCATGAATTATCTGTTGCTCTGAAAGTCTCCCATGATCGTGTCATTGAGCTTGAGAAAACTAACTCTAAATTGCATGAGAAATTTGAACAGGATGATCATGATAACCTGGTGAAACAGTTTTCTAAATTGGAAGTTGAGCATCTTGATTTGCAATTAAAAGATCAACATCTAAAAGAAAATGTTAAAACCTCAAATATCAAGACATCCTTGGATGCTCCTGAATTTGATGCAGTTTTTGAAATCAACAAACGTGATGAACAGATTCGAGCTCATTGTAACACGATCAGAAAAATGAGAACCCAAATTTCACAATTAAAGGGTGAAAAGAATAATGTGACAGGCTCCCAAATGCCTCCTCCTTTAGATTCTAAGAGTTCTCAAACTTTTCATCTTCAAAACTTGGTTAATGTTTTACAAAAGGAAAATGAGAGTTTTCTAGAAGAAAATGAAAAGGTGAAACAACACTTTAAAGAGTTATATGATTCAATGAAAGTCACTCGTGACAAGAACAACGAAATAATAACGTCTTTACAAAAGGAAATTGAGAATCTGAGGGGTCAGGAAAAAGGTAAAATGCCACTTGTCTTTAATTAGAAATAATGAACTGGCGTTTCATAACTATCTCGTTATCTTAAGGATAGTCTAGAATGTCTCTGAGAGATTGTAGAAGAGGATTTCATAAATAAGCCACTTGATAGAGAAATTAGGTTTGCTTGCATTCAGGCCAAACGATTTCAAGAGCTGTTAGAATGCTTAAGAGCAACATGCCCTAAATCTTTTTGTGAGAAAGGTAAAGCTGTGATGCCTTGTTCTATGCCTAGCATCAAGAAAGTGAATTTTAATATGCCGTCGAGTAGCTCAGATCCAAACACTTCTATGCCCAGTATTAAGAAAGTGAACTCTAGAGTGCTTTCAATTAGTTCAGGTCCCTACACGTCTAGTTCAGGAAAGCAAAAGGTAGCTCAACCAACTAATGTTCCCATCATTCCCTCTACAGGAGTAATCAGTGACACAAAGGCAAGCGGGTCAAAGCCTTCAGGCAATACAAAGCAAGATAGGACCTCGCAAGCTAAGAATGTGCAATGGAAGAAAGTAGAATACAACCCTAGGAACATTAAGTTTGAGTTGAATAAAACGAATCGTGTTGATTCTAGTATTAGCTATAAGCGTACTGTAATTAATTTGAATTTTGCTACTATTGGCAAAACATGTAATAATGATTGTTTGGTTTCTGTTACTAATCATGAATGTGGTGTGAATGAGTTGATTAATGTTGTTAAATGCCCTGTTAAGATAGTAAATACAAAAAATCAAGCTAAGAAGGCTAGAAAGCAATGGCGGAGGAAGGTTAGAAAACATTGGAAACCCACAGGAAGGAAATTTAGTAACATAGGTTATCAGTGGATACCTACTGGCCACAAATTCAATCTTAATGAGATGTGCCCTAAATTATCTAGATCAATGCCCATTAGGAAATGGATGCCTACTAGTAGAACTATTCCTTTAAGAAGTGAACATACTTTGAATAGGTCAAATACGGACACTAGCATTGCATCTATCCCTGATGATTCCATTGTTTCTACTTCTGATATGGGTGTTCCAATCACTGTTACTAACCAAATGGAACCCATTCTTGCATGGGGATCCCAACTATCCAGTTATCCATTCTTGTATGTGTTCAATTGCAGATCGTTTAAATCGTTATGTGGTACCTGGACTCAGGCTGTTCCAAGCATATGACTGGAGACCGGTCAAGACTCATGAACTTTGTGAGTAAATTTATCGGGACTGTTAGATTCGGGAATGATCATTTCGGTGCAATTATGGGTTATGGAGACTATGTTGTCGGTAATAGTGTTATCTCCAGGATATTTTACGTTGAAGGTCTTGGTCATAACTTATTCTCTGTCGGTCAATTATGTGATTCTGATCTAGAAGTAGCCTTCAGAAAACATACTTGCTTCGTTAGAGAACTTGATGGTAGAGAACTTTTAAAAGGAACACGTGGTTCAAATCTATACACCATCTCTATCGAAGATAAGATGAAGTCTTCTCCAATCTGCTTGTTGTCAAAGGCTTCGAAAACAAAGTCATTGTTATGGCATCGTCGTCTAAATCACCTGAACTTTGGTACCATAAATGATATCTCCATAAAGGACTTAGTAATAGGCTTACCTAGACTAAAGTATGAAAAGGATCATCTTTGTTCAGCATGCCAATTGGGAAAAAGCAAGAAGCATGCCTACAAACCCAAACCTACAAACTCAGTTATGGAAGTTCTTCATACCATTCACATGGATTTATGTGGACCCATGAGAGTGCAGAATATTTACGGGAAGAAATATGTGTTAGTTGTGGTTGATGATTACTCTCGATTTACTTGGGTTACGTTCTTAAGGACAGATGAAACTCCAGATATCATCATCAAACTTATCAAACAGCTGCAGGTTCGACTTAACAAAACTGTCAGAATCATCCGAACAGACAATGGAACTGAGTTTGTTAACAAAGAACTTAGTGAGTTTTATGAAAGTGTTGGAATCAGTCATCAAAGAAGTGTTCCACGAACTCCTCAACAGAACAGTGTAGTTGAAAGACGAAATCGAACTCTTGTGGAAGCCGCTAGAACAATGCTGATTTACTCAAAGGTTCTAATGTTTCTCTGGGCTGAAGCCATTGCCACTGTATGCTACACTCAAAATCGATCCCTTATTCACACTTCTAATGGAAAAACTCCATATGAACTTGTCCACAATCGAAAACCTAATCTTTCATTCCTTCGTGTGTTTGGTGCATTGTGTTATCCAACTAATGAGGGCAAAGACTTAGGCAAACTTAAAGCTAAAGCGAACATTTGAGTATTTGTAGGATATGCACCAAGCAGAAAAGGATACCGAATCTACAACAAAAGAACCCGAAATATCATGGAAACTATTCACGTTACGTTCGATGAGCTGACCGGTCAAATGGCTCCTGGACAATCCAGTTCTGGACCCGCATCATCAAGTAGTCCCATCAGTTCTACTCTTGTATATGATTCTTTGCCAGCAACTCCTTATGTACCTCCTTCAGAAGATGACTTGAAGAAACTGTTTGATCCAATGTTTGATGAACACTATGAGCCAATTACTAATGATCTGTCAATTCCATCAACAGAGGCTGCTCCTATCCCTGTCAATGAAGTTAAACCTTCAGTTTCTATGTCGTTAAGTCAAGAAGCGCCTGCTGCTGATCACTCTGTCTCATCAACAAATCATCAATCATCGAGTGGACATCATGGAATTGTTTCTGGAACCCTTGATGGAGAGAATCCCTTTGCTACTCCTGAAGATGCCCCCTTTGAAAACATATTTGCTCCTGAATCATCATCAGAACCATCTTCATCAGGAGAATTTGACTCTGCTACTTCAGTTCCTCAACAACAACCACACGAACACCTTAGAAAATGGACACATGATCACCCATTGGACAACATCATTGGAAATCCCTCTCGTCCAGTATCCACTCGCAAACAACTTGCAACTGATGCCTTATGGTGCTTCTTCAACTCCGTACTATCCAAGGTCGAACCAAAAGATGTTAAAACTGCCATGAATGAAGACAGCTGGTTCAATGCCATGCAAGAAGAAATTAATGAGTTCGATCGACTAGATGTATGGGAATTAGTACCTGCTCCTGACTGTGCTATGATCATTGCTCTAAAGTGGATCTTCAAAGTAAAACTTGATGAGCATGGTGATGTTTTAAAGAACAAGGCTCGATTGGTTGCAAAAGGATACCGTCAAGAGGAGGGTATTGACTTTGAAGAATCATTTGCTCTAGTTTCTCGTATCGAGGCAATCAGAATATTCTTGGCTAATGTTGCAAGTAAGAACATGGTAGTCTATCAGATGGATGTAAAGACGGCTTTTCTTAACGGAGATCTTAAAGAAGTCGTATTCGTCAGCCAACCTGAAGGTTTTGTGAATACAGAGCATCCCACTCATGTCTATTGCTTGAAGAAGGCTCTTTATGGCTTGAAGCAAGCTCCAAGGGCATGGTATGATACGCTATCAAAGTTTCTTCTATCTACTGGATTCAGCAAAGGAGCAGTTGATCCGACATTGTTCACCAGAAAGTCAGGCAAACATTTAATTCACGTTCAAATCTATGTTGATGACATTATTTTTTCCTCGACTGAACCCAATGAATGTGGCCGTTTTTCTAAGGAAATGGGCTCCAAATTTCAAATGTCAATGATGGGACAAATGTCATTTTTCTTGGGATTGCAAATTTCACAAAGTCCCGGAGGCATTTTTATTAATCAATCTAAATATACAAATGAAATTTTAAAGAAATTTGGATTTGACACTTGTGACACCGTTGACACTCCCATGGTAGAACGTACCAAACTGGATGAGGACCACTCAGGGATCATGGTAGATCAAAAGAAATATCGAAGTACGATTGGATCCCTGATGTACCTCACAGCCAGTAGACCTGATATTCTGTTCGCTCTATGCATGTGTGCTAGATACCAGGCTAAGCCTACCAAAAAGCACCTTGAAGCGGTTAAACGGGTCTTTCGGTATCTCCAAGGAACCATCAACATGGGACTTTGGTACCCGAAGGACACCGGTATGTCACTAACAACCTATGCAGATGCTGACCATGCAGGATGTCAAGATACACCTAGAAGTACGTCTGGAGGTGCTCAGTTTTTGGATGATAAGCTTGTGAGTTGGTCTTCAAAGAAACAAATGAGTACTTCTATATCCTCTACAGAGGCTGAATACATAGCCATGTCATCTTTTTATGCTCAAATCCTATGGATGAGATCCCAATTATCTGACTATGGCTTTGAATTAAACAAAATCCCTCTATATTGTGATAACAAAAGTGCCATTGCTCTCTCTTGCAACAACGTTCAACATTCAAGAGCAAAGCACATCGACATTCGACATCATTTCATTCAAGAACAAGTGGAAAAAGGTGTGGTAGAACTCTATTTTGTGAGGTCTGAATACCAGTTAGCAGACATCTTCACCAAAGCTCTTCCTAGAGAACGTTTTGAGTTTATCCTTCCACGACTTAGTTTAAAGAGCCTACAACCGGAAACACTCAAATGTCTTCAAGAGGAAGACGAGGAGTAAACGGTTTTCTTCATCTATCTCTTGTATATATTTATTCAAAAAGCAAAATACAAAATTTCAAAACCCACAAAAGAAAATATAAAAATACAAAATTTTCAAAAATCCATAAAAAAAAATTAGAAAATCTTGAAAATTACCAAAAAATATTGTTATTTTGTCATGTTTTTATTATTTTAATTTTTTTATTATTATTTGATATCATCTACGGACTTTGTGTTGACATTCAAAGAATGTCACGGGTTTTTAGATGCTCTTCGAATGTACATAAATTGCTTAAAAAAAAAAAAAAAAAAAAAGGCGGAGAAAAGTGGTGGTTTATTGTCATTTCAGGCAGTATCCCGTTTTAAAAGGAAAAGAACAGAGTCATGCTTAATCTTATTTTTCAAATCTCATGCTCTGATTCTTAAAACAAATGTTTGTCATCAAAAAAACAAATGTTTTCTTTCCAAATATTTTTTCGTCTAATGATTCTTCTGAAAAATATTTGTCATCTAATGCTTTGAAAATACCTCGGACTCCATTTTTGAAAATAATCCGGGCTTGTCTTTGTTAAAATCTCTAACACTCAATCAACAACTCATGTCATTGATTGAGGGGGAGAATGATTTCAATTCAATCAAAAATGTTATTTTTCAAACAATTGGCACGTAAAAGAGCAAGGTCTACTTTTGGATAATCAAAATTAACAATGTTTTATACAAGAAAATAATTTCAATTCAATCAAAAAGGTTATTTTTCAAACAATTGGCACGTAAAAGAGCAAGGTCTACTTTTGGATAATCAAAATGAACAATGTTTTATACAAGTGGTTCAAGACCTTGGCTATTGTTATGTTTTCAAAAGATATTTATGCATGAGTGGTCAATGGAGTTTAAAGTCTCAAAATCTAATCCTTATCAGTTAAAATGTCTTTCAAAAGCAAGTCACTATTCTCCTCAAAAGCTCTCAAAATTTAATTTAAATCAATAGAGATCACAACTCTCAAAGGATTTGAAAATTGTGATCGGGGGAGAATTTGTGATTTAAATTGGATTTAAACTGATAATTTGATAAATGGTTTTATACGTGATTAACAAGCTCTCCTCCCTACATGTGCCAAATGATTTTAAATTTTCCATGCACATGTTAAGGGGGAGCATTTATATCAAACCAAAATGGATTAAAATGTGACTGATTTGTCTCTAAGTGCAGATTTTCCCTAATATGTGCAAAACAATTTCAAAATCAGATGCACATATTGAGGGGGAGCAAATTTTTGAAAACCACATTCTTTCCCGAAAATATCTTTAACTGTATTGAAACACTGATTTTGATCGGGAAAGTAATGTCGAGATTTTTAGAAAATATTTATCAAAGAAGTGAATTCTTCCTCTTGCCTCCATGTGCCAAAATGATTTCAAACATATGATGCACATGTTGAGGGGGAGCCGTTTTCTAAAATATCAAAAATGATTCAGGTACAAAATGTTTTGATCATGTATCACAAGTACCTGGATTGATTTTCAAATGGTTTTCAATTGGTTCCAATGGCTGATGAACAATACCAAAAAGACCGACCAAATTTACTTTATGTATGGTGATATAAGGATGGTTAGGTTAGGTATTCGTTCCCACGATCCCACCAGAGCCGGAGGGATCTACCCAGAGACAATCCACTAGATAGTGTAGAAGTCCTTAGGTATGATGATAAAATGAGTAAAGTGAGATATGGGAAGAGTGCGGACTGAGATAGAGCTAGAACTAGAACAAACCCAACAAGGTTCTAGTTATGAAATTTCGGTAAGCACTGAAGGGGTTGAAGAATGAAAAAGAAATGAATCATAAAAGGGTGAAAAGAAATAGCCCTCCATTATTTCGACCTTAGGGCAGAAACCGGGTTCAATTCATATGCTACTGGCTGTTACCTAGCTAACACCGGTATTGAAGACAAGACGTCATGGACCCAGTGACGCACTGCACTACAACTTCCCAAGCTACTCAAGTTCCTCTTAAAAGGACTTGTTTCATTCTCACAGGGGAACCTACATTATCTATCGACTTTCTCTTAGAGATAGTTGATATTGAAGAAGGAGACCCTCTCCCTAGTCTCCGGCATAGGAACCAAATGTGCACAATTGAGTCTAGAGCCACGAGATCATCAATAAATCTCATTAAGGACACAATCAATGAAGACTCTATGTTTCACACAATGTGGAAAGAGAGAATATATTTTAAGAGTCCTACGCATTATCCTTGTGGTATTGCCAGAACATCTGAGTGATATGCAAACATATTCACAATGAAGATGGAAAGCCTTCTAGAGCCAACATCAAACAAGCTCTTGGTAGGTGGCATGTGAGATCTATCCAATAGATCAACCATGTGACAACTGAACAGAAACAATGGGGTGATTCAAAATTTTGAATCAATCCTGGTTCAGGATATGGATTGATGGATACCTTTGATAAACCGGTCATTGTGCTTAAAACTCTTTTCTCTAGTACATCGGCTGTGTATTAATATTTCAAAATCAAAAGGTGTTTATGATTGATAATTGATTTTCTTTAAAACCTTCGTTGTATTGCAAAAACACTTTATTTTGAGCAGTACATGATTGTTTTTCAAATCTATTTTCATCAATCAGTGAATCTCAAATTCGCTGGTTCACTCACTCCGTGTTGTCTTCTTTGAGACGTTCCGATTTGAGAACAGCTAGAGCAGCTGCGAAACCCTGTCAAGGAGATTCTTCGGAATTATACCTGATCACAGGCAGTACTTGTACTGATCAACGGGGAACCGTGGGCTGTGTACCTCAATTCAACGAAAGTGATCAAAGACACTTTCATGCGCTTTATTGCTAATTGTTTTATGCAGGTACACCCGACGTTTGCAGCTGATCAGAATGGAGAGGTCAATCCATAGCCGCATGCTCACACAACACATTCATTTAATAAGATTTCATGATTTGAGCAACAATGACTCTGATATTCTCACTCCATGCTTCTGCTACGCTGCTGCAAATATCATGAATCAACTAAAGCTTCCGCTACTCTGATAAGAAGAAATCATGATCCAGAATGTGAGCATGTCGGTCCACTGTCACAACATCACATAATGTCAACACCACAATGGAAGAGTCAGAAATTTATGCAAGCTGATGATCTCAAAGCTGGCTCAAAACTCATTATCACGTGGATCAGTTAAAGACCTCCACTTGGATTAACCAAACATGCAAAAATGAAGAATCAATGACTACGGGCTACAGAGCAAAGAACATTAACAATAATCTAAGAACAATCTTAATGTAATATCTGTTTGTATTCAATGTAATTTGAGGTGACCTCCCTTAAGGGGAGATTGTTAGGATTTAGTAAATCCAGTTATTAAAGTGTCGGTCACCTCAAGTATATGTAATCGTTAGAAAGCTCGTAGTCGTAGTTATTTAATGTTAAGTAGTAGTTAGTTAAGTAACACCGTGGAGGACGGACGGGTCTTTACCCACTGTATGCCTGATCCACAGCCCGTAGGTGGTGTTTATTGTAAGACACTATAAATACCCTCTACCTCCCAAGGTAGAGGGTTGGAGCTTCAATACCATTTTTCTTTGTTTCACATAGTTCCCAACTCTCTTCCCTTTCTCTCTCTAGAACTTTCTCTCTCTAAACAATTGTGAACGCCCCATATGTGTTTGGTTTAATGTGTTTGTGAAATCTTATATCTTACAATCAAGCTTCAACTTCGGGAGCTCTTCCGAGTAATACCATTCCTAACCCAAAGGGAGAGTTGAATGCTATTGCTACTCGTAGTGGTAAATCTTATGATGGACCCTCGATACCTACTCCTTCTCCGGTGAGGGATGTGGAACGAGAAGCCGAGGTGGAAAAGGACGAGGTGCATATCTCAAGCCCACGAAGTACCGCACAAGTCCAACCTCTGGTTGTCCTACCTCCAATTCCGGAACCCGTTGTTCCGATGACCAATCCTAAGCCTTCACTTCCTTATCCATCAATGCTTAATGACCAAAAGCTCCGTGATAAAACTAATCAACAAATGGAGAAGCTTATTCAAATCTTTCAAGATTTGCACTTTGAGATTAGTTTCGCGGATGCTCTTCTTTTAATGCCCAAGTTCGGTCCAACAATCAAAAGTTTGTTGATTAACAAAGAAAAGATTTCCGAATTGGCGAAAACTTCCTTGAACGAGAATTGTTCGGCGGTTATCCTTAAAAAACTTCCTGAAAAGTTAGGAGACCCCGGAAAATTCCTCATCCCATGTGATTTTCAAGGCATAGTTCAATGCTCCGCTTTGGCCGATCTTGGTGCGAGCATTAACTTAATGCCACACTCTATGTGGAAGAAGCTTTCGTTACCACCGCTTACACCTACGTGTATGATCCTCGAGCTTGCGGACCGCACAAATTCTCGTCCGTTGGGTATAGCCGAGGATGTATTTGTGAAAGTAGGCAAGTTCCATTTCCCTGCCGACTTTGTTTTCGTCGAGTTCGATGCTGATCCTCGAGTACCCCTCATCCTTGGGAGGTGCTTCTTAAAAACTGGTCGTGCATTGATCGATGTTGATGAAGGGGAAATCACTTTGAGGGTAAACAAGGAAGCCGTTACTTTCAATCTCGATCAAGTTACGAGATACTCCCCCAATTATGAAGACACTTCCGTTAACAAAATTGATGTCATTGACATTGTGTCGGAGGAGTATTCTCAAGAAATTCTTGGATTCTCGAGTGGCAATCCCACTTCGGTTGATCCCATCGTCGCTCTCTCTTCCCCTCCCCTCACTCCGTATGAGGGAAGTGACTTTATTTTGGAAGATATTGAAGCATACTTGTCTAGTGATTCGGTTTCATGGGAAATTGATCACGCTCCAATTGACATCGAGGGAGACATTCTTCTCCTCTAGAAGTTGTTCAATGATGATCCATCATCACTCCCTCCTCAAGAACTTCATAAATAGGAAATTAAAACAATTGAAAAATCTAATGATCCTCCCGAGGTCGAACTTAAGGACTTACCACCTCATCTCGAATACGCATTTTTGGAGGGGACGATAAGTTACCCATCATAATTGCTAAAGATTTGAGTGAGGAAGAGAAAACTGCTCTCATAAAGGTTTTGAAGTCACACAAGCGACCATCGCTTGGAAACTTTCCGACATCAAGGGTATTGACCCGAGATATTGTACACACAAAATTCTCATGGAAGATGACTTCAAACCGGCGGTTCAACAACAAAGAAGGGTGAATCCTAAAATTCATGAGGTTATCAAAGCGGAAGTCATAAAACTTCTCGATTCCGGATTGATTTACCCTATCTCGGATAGTCCTTGGGTGAGCCCCGTTCATTGCGTACCCAAAAAGGGTGGCATTACCGTAGTTGAAAATGATGATAACGAGTTGATTCCTACTCGATTGGTTACGGGATGGCGTGTTTGCATTGACTATCGAAAGTTGAATGAAGCCACCCGTAAAGACCACTTTCCTTTACCCTTCATGGACCAAATGCTTGAGAGATTAGCGGGAAACGAATACTATTGTTTTCTCGATGGTTTCTCGGGTTACTTTCAAATTCCCATAGACCCACAAGATCAAGAAAAGTCCACATTCACGTGTCCTTATGGAACATTTGCTTACCGGCGCATGCCTTTCGGCTTGTGCAATGCTCCCGGTACATTCCAAAGGTGTATGATGGCCATTTTCCATGATATGATCGAAAAGACTTTAGAAGTCTTCATGCATGATTTTTCGGTCTTTGGGAATTATTTTCAAACATGTCTCTCCCATTTGGACAAGATGCTTGAACGTTGTGAAAACACGAATCTTTGTCTAAATTGGGAGAAATGTCATTTCATGGTCAAAGAGGGCATTTTCCTCGGCCATAAGATCTCTAAGAGCGGGATTGAGGTTGGCAAGGCTAAAGTTGACGTTATTGCAAAGTTTCCCCCTCCCACAACCGTCAAAGGAGTTAGAAGTTTCCATGGTCATGCCGGTTTCTATCGTCGTTTCATTCAAGATTTTTCGAAGATATCCCGGCCTATGACCTGACTTCTTGAAAAGGATACTCCTTTCATCTTCTCTAGTGAGTGCGTTGAAACTTTTTAAACTCTTAAAAAGAAGCTCACGGAAGCACCAATTCTAGTTTCCCCCGATTGGGAATTACCATTTGAGCTTATGTGCGATGCAAGTGATTTCGCCATAGGTGCAGTATTGGGGCAACGAAAATCAAAACATTTACAGCCTATACATTATGCTAGCAAAACGTTGACCGAAGCTCAAGCACATTACACTACGACGGAGAAAGGATTACTAGCCGTAGTGTATGCTTTTGAGAAGTTTCGGCCATACTTGATCTTGTCCAAAAGCATAGTGTATACGGATCACTTGGCCCTCAAATGTCTCTTTGCTAAGCAAGATGCAAAGCCGAGATTGCTCCGATGGGTTCTCCTCTTACAGGAATTTGATATCATTATCCGTGATAAAAAAAGGAGCAGAGAACCTAGCGGCTGACCACTTGTCCCGTCTTGAAAATCCTCATCAAGGTGTGCTTGAGAAAAAGGAAATAAATGAAACGTTTCCTCTCGAGACACTTAATGTGGTATCTCATCGTGGAGATTTTAGTACCCCATGGTTTGCCGAATTTGCAAACTATCATGCGGGGAACTTTGTTGTGAAAGGGATGTCGTCCCAACAAAAGAACAAATTTTTCAAAGATGTTAAGCATTACTTCTGGGACGACCCCTACTTGTTTAAGGTTTGTGCGGATCAAGTCATCCGACGGTGTGTTCACGGCAAAGAAGCCGATGAAATTCTCAAGGCTTGTCATCATGGACCCACGGGGGGACATCATGGCCCGAACTACACCGCTAAAAAGGTGTTTGACTCCAGTTTCTATTGGCCCATGATTTACAAAGATGCCCATGACCTCGTCAAATCTTGCGACTCTTGCCAACGTCATAGCAACATCTCGAAAAGAGATGAAATGCCTCAAAATGCCATTCAAGTGTGCGAGATCTTTGACGTATGGGGCATCGACTTTATGGGGCCGTTCCCGTCTTCTCGAGGGAACAAGTATATACTCGTGGCGGTCGATTACTTGTCTAAATGGGTGGAAGCGAAAGCTCTACCTACCAACGACGACCGAGTTGTTGTGAAATTCTTAAAGTCTCTCTTTGCCCATTTCGGAACTCCCCGTGCCATCATTAGTGATCGCGGTACACACTTTTGCAATGACCAATTCGCAAAAGTCATGCTTAAGTACGGTGTCACTCACCGTCTTTCTACCGCGTATCACTCACAAACTAGTGGGCAAGTTGAAGTTTCGAATCGTGGCTTGAAAAGAATCTTGGAGAGGACCGTAGGTGAAAACCGTGCCTCTTGGTCGGACAAACTTGAAGATGCACTTTGGGCCTTTCGTACCGCTTACAAAACACCCATCGGGTGTACTCCTTACAAGCTTGTGTACGGAAAGGCGTGTCATCTCCCGATCGAGCTCGAGCACAAAGCCTATTGGGCCTTGAAGCATGCCAATTTTGACCTCAAGTCCGCGGGTGATCACCGAAAAGTTCAACTCAATGAATTAATTGAACTCCGTGATCAAGCTTACGAGAACTCGTTGATTTACAAGGAAAATACAAAGAAGATCCATGAGTCAAAAATTAAGAACCGCGTTTTCAACGTTGGTGACCGAGTCCTTCTTTTCAATTCTAGATTGAAAATCTTCTCGGGGAAGCTTAAGACCCATTGGACCGGTCCATTCACCGTTGCCAAAGTTTTTCCATATGGCACTGTCGAGTTATCTCAAACTGACGGGCCAAACTTCAAGGTGAATGGACATAGGTTGAAACATTATTTTGGAGGGGACATACCATCCATGGTTGTCCCGGATCTCTAAACCTTCCCCATGAACCAATGAATTCGGGGTCGAGTCAAGCTAGCGACTTGGTTAACAAAAACAGTAGCATTTCATGGGTGTCCACCCATGTTTCTGACTTCTTTCTATTTTCTAACAACTAAGTGTGGGGGGAAACCTCCACGGTGTTTGCTTCTTGTGTGTTTGCTCATGTTTTCAAGAATCCCCTTGATCGTGATGATTGATGCGCCTGTTTTCAATCCAGCCGCCCAATGTCCGATAAAAATTTTGCTAACGTTTATCTGGGGATATGTTTTCAAAAATCTTTTTTGTGTTAAATTACAGATTTCGTCCACACACTTGGTTAGTGGTATTACCTTTTTCCGTTCGATAGTATCGGCTTCGGCCGGGACTTTGAATACTGAGGGCAATATTCAATTCTAAGTGTGGGGGGAATTCTGTCGAATTTTGTCACATTTGTACCCTTTAGTCCCTAGTACCCCCGTTTTGACCAAAATTTAAAAAATTTTGCATAAAAAAGAAGTGCTTTGCACAAAAATAAAGTGTTAATACTTCGGTGTTAATAGTAGTTTAGTCTTGATTAGGTTAGAACAAAGGGAATCCCGACTCTGCTAGAGTGTTGATCTAGCTGCTCTCTTAACAATTAGGCTAAGTTTTTACGAGTTGTGCAAATGAAAATGCTAAGCGTGAAGTAGTTGGTTCTCTTTAGAGCTTATATAAGTAATCTATGGCTTTTTCTCCCAAAAGATAACTAGCTCATCTAAAATACGTGCTCGTTTTCAAACTTTTGAACATTCAAATCGTCTTGTTACAACAAAAAGTTTCTAAGCAAAATTGATATAGAGTCCAAGTTCAACTTTTTATTTAAATTTTTGGAAAAACATATTTTCTTAAAATCGGAATAATGTTGCAAAATTAAAGTGAGTAATATTGCTTGAATGATGCAAAAGTAAATTACAAGTCAAAAAAAAAAAAAAAAAAAAAGGTGAGAAAAATGAAAAAAAAATGAAAAATGAAAAAAGAAACTGATTCCTTGAATAAAAGTATTATGTTGCTTATGAATAAATGTGCGAAACTTGCTTTTTCTTAAATTTAAATTGGAAGTTGAACTAGGATTCGTCAAAGTTGTCTAAAAGCTTGACGGTGATTTAGAAATTCTTGAAGTCAAAGACCCTGAAAGCTCCGATACTATTCTCGTGGGTAAAAACCTAGCCTCCTTAAATGGACAAGCTGAGAAGAAAGTCGCTACATGGAGTGATCTCACCTTTGAATCTCGAACTTCTAAATTATCGTCGGTTGTTATCCATTTAGGTTTAGTCTTAACTTAACGGTAGCCTCGTAAATCTTTGGAATCGAATTCTCGCTAATTCCGGTATCGTGAGGTGTCAAAATCCTGGTCACCTAAAGCCACCTAGTTTGGGATGTGCCGAGAAGAAAGCCGCTACATGGAAGAGGCCCTTTCGATCCTTAGACTTTCGTAGTTTCTGGAAAGTTAAGATTTTAGTTAAATGGATAACAACCATAACAAGGTCGGTTTCAATGGTCAAACTTTTGAAAATGAGCACACGAACTTAAATTATATAAACTGTGGGAGTAAAAAGTTAAGTCTCGACTTACATAGATTATTAGTATAAGTAGTGTTAGCATTTTGCCAAAATGTTTGCACAATAAGTTTAGACTTAGTTTGAGAGTATAAAAAAGAGGATGATGATTACAATTCCCTGGAGACACCCATTTTGTGTGAATCCCGTTCCATGATACCACTTTTTGTTAATCAAGCATGTTTTTTACTTTCAGTCTAGTTTAAATTTCTCCCATCGAATAAAAAAGGTCAAAATGGGGTATGCTTGTGAATTTCATTCATTACTTTACATGATTGATTGCTAGGGACTAGCAATTGCCTAGTGTGGGGGGATTTGATGAGTGCTTATTCACTCATCGTTTTACCCACCTAAGACCTCAAAAATGACCAAAAACACCCAAATACGATCAAAATATGTCAAAAATATCCTCGGAGTGTGTTTTATGTCTTGCAGGTACAAAAGGACTGAAAACAGAGCGAAAACGAGCAAAATGGAGCATAAATCAGAAAAGTGCTGAGAGCCGGGTGCCGGGATGTGATTTTCTACGACCGTTCATCAATTGAAGACCGGGACATGTTTTTAGAGTGGGTTTGGGAAAACCATCTTAAAACCTTTTTACAAACCTCTTTAACAAACCCTTTCATAAACCCCCACTTCCACTTGACCCCTGCCACATCCCCAATTGAACCCCCACCTTTGAACCCTCTCTATTTTTGACCCCCTCCACAATCAGTAATAAAACGACCCACGACTCCATTTTTCCCTCCTCATTCCTTTCTCTAAAACCAATGTTTTATTCTCTTTTTCCCATCACCCAAAACACTCCACCCTTGGTTCTCCTCTTTACCCAGAAATCACCATACCCCAAAACCACCTTAATCCCTATTACCCAGTCAACCCCACATCCCAAACCCACTACTAAACTTTCCCTCCTTTCCAGGATGCCACTGTGGCAATCCTTGGCTACAAAGGACCCATCCAAAGGCTAGGATCAATTTGAAGAAGCACAAGATTGGGCCATTGCTTGTTTATCTCACAGAAGTAGCACAACAAAGAATGGATGAAGACCCCTAGCTTTTAGTATAAATAGCTTCATTGTAGCCATTGATAAGGCACCCCTTTACTTAGTTTTCAAATTAGTTTTCTGTTTTTAAATTCTATTGTAATGAGTTTTTTTTTATCAATGAAAAAGTATTCCCTTATCTGTTGCAGTTTTATTGGTCATTGCTTAGTGCTTATCAAGTTTTCTAATCAGTTTTAATTAAGTAGTGTTCTAGCTTTTATCAGAAAACATCTTGAGTTCCAAGTTTTAACCAATCTTAAGCCTTTTCCAGTCCTTAAGGACTGTTTGGGTTAATCTGTGAATTGGGTCAAAACTGGCATTTTACCCACTTTGACTTCTGAAGTCAAGTTGCAATTGGTGTTTTAGAATCAGTTTAGACAAGTTGTTTTGAGTTTGAAAAGAAACTTTCAAGTTTTAACAAGATTTAAGCCTTATCTGTTTCAAAGAAAAAAAATGAGTTTCCTCAGGTTTTCCATAGTAGTTTAAGCCAAGTTTAGATTGTGATAAAAATTTGCAAAAATTAAAAATAACAAGCTCAGTAGCTTATCTAACTTGGGTCGAAAGAGAAAAAATCAAAAAAAATGTTTTAAGGGGTCTGCTAATGGTTTAAAGTGGGTCATTTGGCCAATTGTCTATTCTGTGCAGGGTACTGTCCAACTCCAAGTTTTTCTTAGCTTATTTATAAGCTGAAACAACTTATTGAGGGTGTCTATTGGGGGCAAAAGTTAGATGGGTTGGTGGACTCAAAGTGTCTAGAAGCTCAGTAGCTAATTCTCTTTCTAGCTTATCCCAAATAAGCTCTAAAGTGGACCTCTTATGCGTGTTTTGCTGAACTTCACCAGCAGATAAGTGATCTTGAGTTTCAAGTGCTTATTTAGGTCTAATTTAGCTTATTCAGAATCCTTTAGATGTTTTTAGTGTATTTAGAATAAGATCTTCCATTTTAGCTAATTAGTGCGTATTAGTAGCTTATATTGCTTATTTGACTTTTCTTTAGTTAGGATTCCCCTTAGTATAAATCTTATTGCCAACTGTTTATCCCATTATTGATTTAGCTTAATCCTTTTCCTTTTGCCCGGTTTTTAGCTTATTGTTTCATGTACTAGTAGTTATAATTTAATTTTGCTTATAAGTGTTTGTTTTAGCTTAAATTGTGCTTAAAACTTGCAAAAAGATGGGTGTTGGCTTATTTCTGTCACATCAGTGAGATATAAGCTGTTTTCAGTTTATTCAAAGGTTTTAAGAAGAAAAGTTTACATAAAAATTGCTTATTTTGTTTGTCTTTTCAAATCTGTAAAAGCAAAAATTGAAAAAAAAATGTTTTCAAAAAAAAGGTAGAGGCCTGGATTCGAACCTGAGACCTCTAGCCCCAAAGCACACGACCACAACCACTTCACACAACACCACTTGCCCTTGGGACTTTGACTGTTATTTTCTTGCATAAGTAATTACTTAAATTCGAAGTGTGTTTTAAGCTTTTCAGCTTATTGAGCTAATTAATTGCTGATTTCAAAAAGGAGTAGGATGTTTTGAGATTTTTCCTAGAATCATTAATATTTCAAGAACTTTTTGCAAATTTTTCAGATTTTTCCAACTTAGTTTAGTATTTTTAAATAATTAATTATATTAAATTAGTTTTTAATTCGTAATAATTTTAAAAGTCGAAAAAATTCCCTTTTTATTTCTATTTTTATTTTATTTTTTTCTAAAATTATTTTTAGTCAAATAGAACGTAGGAAAATTGATTTCACACCCTTAGCCCTTAAATTGCAAAAGTTTTACGTTTTTGGCTCGGGTGGTTGCCGGTTTTTACGGTTTTTTAGTTTTAGCACCCTAGGTCTTAGTTTAGCTTTGGTTTATCATTTCCTAGGCTTAGTAGTAGTTAATTTGTAGTTTACTTTTTTCCCGTTGCCTTAATTACTTTCCCGTTCATTAATTTGTAGAAAACATAATTCAAATCCAAAAATCGTTAAACCAATTCAAGTTATAAATCACAAAACTCAACGAATCCTTCCATTCACACCTCGTTGGGACACGACCCGGGAAATCACTTTTATCACTCCCGTAAGATTTGGCACGTTAACCCTTTTCCTAAAAGGTTGATTTGTCGGGTTTTACGTTTAATTTGATATATTGATATTGTGTTTATTTCACCACACTCACAAATAACGAATCAAATGGTTATTTATTCTGATCTAGTCCAGGGTAGTTTGACCATGCTACAACCGTCCTGGCTAGAGTCGCTTGGGATCCCACTTGTGATTTGATATGTGATTATATGTTTTTGGTGCATCTATCTTAGTCTCGCATAGCAAATAAACTCTTACAGGTCCACTACTGAATTTGAACTTAAACCTATGAACTCACCAGCTTTATGCTGACCTTTTAGCATGTTTTCTCAGGTAATTGATGCGAAAGCTTTGGTAATCTTTGGGGAGGCGTTTGGCATTGATGGCATGGTTTTGGATCCTTCTTACTCTGATGTTAAATGGGGACCCTTTTCTTAAACTATTTTATTTGGGCTTACTTCTGCACTTTTCAAGAAATGTAAAACTTAATTATTGCTGATGACTATGTTTTCAAGTTATAAATTTTCTTTTATGTTTTTTTGCTATCCTTGTGTTGTGTACCAATTTCGTAGCACCCCAAAGTTAGTAAAGTCTTCCGCTGAGCCGATTTTGGGGGTGTTACAGATTGGTATCGGAGCTCAAGGTTATAGAGAACTGATGTGGTATTAAATTTTCAAAAAACTGATCCAAAAGACCGTGACATGCCTACCTGCCAAGCTGAAGCCTAAAGATTACAAGTTAAGAATTGATGTGGTATTAAATTTCTATTACTTGTTTTGTAATCGTGATACGATTTCTTGGGAAATTTGGTATGTTTAAAAACTGCAGATTCATTGGAGATTTTACGTATGCACTGACTTTACTAAAAACACCATTGTCACAGCTATGCCTTCCTTCGATATCACTGAAGACATCCTTTTTGCTGGCTCCCGACCAGCATCACCTGTACCGGGGATGGACCTGAAGGACCCATATGTCATGGCATGACATGCACCACCAGCGACACATGGGACTGCTTCGGGTTCCTCTTCATCTATTCATGGCTCTCCTACTTCACTCACTGTGCGTTTACCCGCACGATCATCTCCTAGCTCCATGTGGCAGACTGCTACACCTCACACTTTGACACATCGTCGCACGACACGCATATCCGTACGTCCACCTACCCTACTCTCTTTCCGCATTACTGCTCACTCTCCTCTGTCCCTTACACCCTCTACCTCTGCTTTTCAGATTCCGAGTGCCTCATCTTCCGTACCCTGCGATTCATCACCACCTTCATCTCCTGACTCTCCGCCTACTCGGAGGCGTCGACTACTCATATCTTATGAAGAAGAAGATCCCGAAGAAGAACCTGGGGAGGAGGAAGATCCCAAGGAAGATCCTCTGGAGGAGGAAGACCTGGGAGACGAGTCTTACGGGGAGGATGACCCTGAGGCCAAGCCACAAGAGGATGTGGAGCCCGAGCCTCAGGAGGATATGGAGCCTAAGCCTCAGGACGAGGACAAGCCTGAGCCTCAAGGGATCTTGGGGGATTTGGAGGAGTATGACTTGGAGGATGATGTTGATGAGCCTATGTTAGAGCCGGTTTCCCCAGTGTCAGAGATGGATTGGGTTGATCCGGATTCTCCTACTGCCGGACCCACCCTTGAGGACTTGAGTGGGATGGCCACTCAGTTGGGGATGCATGAGGAGGCTCTAGAGGACATAAATGAGCGATTAGCGGGGGTGACAGCAGAGAGACTAGGGAAGATTGAGAGTGACATTAGTGTATTGATGGATAGGTATGCTGTCATGAGGAGAGACCTGCAGAAGATGGATGATCGGGTGAGAGTAGTAGATCGATCTATCCAGACTGCGAGAGAGTATGATCAGGTGATGTAGAGGCGTCAGTCTGAGACAGATTCTCAGAACGCATATCTTATGCGGAGGAGATACGAGGATAATGTGGAGATGTCTGCTATGAGGAGGCGATTGGATGATCTGGAGCGTGCTTTCAGAGACTTTCGTTTTGGGGTTTGAGTAGTAGTCTTTGACTAGTGATTTTGTACCACTCTTTATCGATTGTATTTTCGTATTTTCTCATTATCAACACTGTTATCATTCCCGCCATAGTATGGCTCATAATTGAGAACCATTGTTTTGAGTTTTATGAAATCTATGTTGAGTCGTGATTGTGGCATAAATTGTATCTCGATAATCATTGTGGTTTTAATGTGATGTTATGGTCTCTATACTCGCATGATGTACTTCCCTATTCTGATCTCAATGTTCTCATTTCTTGTACATGATTCAGATCAATGGCTCAAACGCGTAGAGCAACCAAGAACGCGCGAGCAACAGCTGCTACTACAGCTGCTGGTCGTCGCGGTCGATATTCAGTTCAAAAATGCTAGAAATCCTAATGTCAATAACCAGAACAACAATTCCGTTGGTGAAGATCTGAATGTCGAGATCCCTTCTCCGCCCGCTCCTGTTACCGATCAAGCTTTAATCGATCAACTAGTAGCTCAACGTGTAGCTGAGATTCTGGCTGATCCAAATCATCCTAATACCACAGTGGGAACTCTTAGGCCAAATGGTAGTAACCGGGGTTGTATTTACAAAGAGTTTCAAAGATGTATGCCCACGAACTTCTGTGGTACTGAGGGAGTTGTTATGTTGACTCGTTGGCTAGAAAAGATGGAATCTGTGTTTAAGGTTTGCAGTTGTGAAGGGGAATCAAAGGTGAAGTTTGCTTCGTTCACACTAAAGGATGAGGCGTTAACCTGGTGGAACAACTACCTCAAGTGTGTTGGGATCGACGCAGCTTATGCTATGCCTTGGGAAGAGTTTAAGGCAAAACTAATTAAGAACTATTGTCCTCGAAACGAAGTGAAGAAGTTGGAAATTGAGTTCTGGAATCATAAAGTGAAGGGTACTGACATGCCAGCTTACACTCGTCGTTTTCACGAATTGGCACTGCTATGCCAGCTTCCACTCTCGACTAGGAATGATGTGCTTTCTTCTAAGCCAACTGATCTTCACGAAACCATCACTTTGGCACATGGTCTGATGGATTCGATTATTCGTGACAATATGGGGAGTGGAGGCGACAACAAGAGGAAATGGGTGGATTATTCGAAGAATAGCTATCCTAACAAGCGACAGGAGACTGCTAAAGTTTATGCTATGGGGTCTAGAGAGAAAAAGGCGTTACGAGGGAAACCAACCTTACTGTGATGGTTGCAAGCGCCATCATTATGGACAGTGTACCATAGTGCGTCGCTCATGCTTTAAGGTTGGACACATAGCCAAGACTGCAAGTCCAAGACGCTTGCAGTGGTTCAAACCACCCCTGGACCGGATTGGAAGGGTAACGTTACTTGTTTTGGATGTAGGAAGAAGGGACACTTTAAGAATGAGTGTCGAGAACCAGGAAGTCGTGGAACCTAAGAAAATGGTGGGAACCAAGTGAATCGTGGGGCAGAAGGACACCAAGGAAACCAAGGCACTGGCAATCCACAAGGAAATGTTGGAGAGGCTCGTGGAAGAGCATATGTGGTGAAGGGAAAAGAAGTCAAGGAAGACCCGACTGTTGTTACGGGTACGTTCCTTCTCAATAACCGTTATGCTCATATTCTATTTCATACTGGTGCCGATAGAAGTTTCGTTCCCACTACCTTTAGCCCCCTACTTGATAAGATCCCTACTGCTCTAGACTTTGTTTACGATATTGAATTAGCCAATGGTAACATAGAAAGGGTGAATACCATAATCAGAGGTTGTACCATGAACCTTCTCAATCACCCGTTTAACATCGACCTCATGCCAGTTCCTCTGAGTAGTTTCGATTTCATAATTGGCATGGACTGGCTATCTAAGTATCGAGCAGCGATTTTTTGTGAAGAAAAGATCATGCGCATGCCTTACGGAAATGAAATCCTAACCATATACGGAGACGGTAGTAATCGAGGAAATTTATCCCGATTAAACATCATCTCCTGCAACAAAGCCCAGAAATACCTGGAAAAATGAAGTTTCCTTTTTCTGGCCCAAGTTGAGAAGAAGAGAAACAAAGAAGAAGAGGGGAAACGGTTAATAGATGTACCTGTGGTGAGGGATTTCCCTGAAGTGTTTCCTAAAGACTTGCCTGGATTACCACGAGTTAGACAAGTCGAATTTCAAATCGATTTAGTACCAGGAGCTGCACCCGTAGCGCGGGCACCATATCGATTAGCCCCTTCGGAGTTGGAAGAACTTTTGAAGCAATTGTCTGAATTAGCCGAAAAGGGATTCATAAGACCAAGTTCCTCACCCTGGGGAGCTCCGGTCTTGTTCGTTAAGAAAAAGGATGGATCCTTCTGTATGTGCATTGACTACTTACAAAGACCCTACCACCGACTCAAAAGGCAAAAAACCACCGAAATTGGAAACCCACTAGATAAACCATATACAGACGACAATGATCAGTATCCAGGAGAAAACACAGAAGTTCCTCAAACGGCATAGTTTCTCCTTCTCAATAAGGAGTTCAGCTAGGGTATCTGATAACGCTTACGCAGCGCGTTCGGGGTTAAAGGAATTTCCTTTTCGTCGAGCAAGTTTTTCAACACCCTAGGCAGTGAACCTAATCGTTGTAGTGTAGTATTAGGGTAAGCCACGGGTATTGATATCGTTCTCTAGGGGAATAGGAATGCTAGTAAGAGGTTACTACACTAAGGTTGGGGTTGAGGAAGATTATTTTTTATCTTTTTTTATATTTTTTAGGAAATGGAAAGGTACGAATCTCGGGGTTTGGATTTGGGGGTTGGTATTTCTACCGATTACTCTACTTATATATTCTAATAAACTAAGCTAAGGTGAGTGTATTCTATGTCTAATTGATGTGTGCTCGTATGATAGTTAAAAATGTGTTTACTTAGATTTTATCATTCCCTAATTATCTCCTATTGATGGTTGAATTGTCACGTCCTTATTCTTAACGCGTTGTGTTTCTAAGGTCGTAGGGTATGCGTTTATCCCTAACTCTTTGAAGCTACCAAAGGTTAATGACTACAAAATCTCTAGGATTCATAAACTTAACACTAAGGTATTCTTTGAATGTTTAGCCTACAATAACTCTAGGTGATTATAAACTAAGGTTCAAAAAAGATTAATCAAGCATTAATAACACAACGAATGACCTATCGCGATACTATGTCAATCATAATTAAGATAAGAGACAACCAATCAATATTCAATAACTAGGTTTCATATTACCTAAGCAAACACACAAATAAATTAGCCGGACATGGAGAACATGCAAGCATACACACAATCAATTGAAGACATAATTGAATTAATGAAGTAAAACACTTATCTTGATGTAAGATAGGGTATGGAACCCTAAAATACTGTGCAAGACAGCCTTGGTTAGGTTTAGGCTTTTACTCCACAAAACTACCTCTCTAAAAACTGAAAAATTCGGATTCTATATATAGTGTTACAAACTGCGACGGCGTCACTCTTTAATTGTGACGCCGTCGGGTCGCCGTCATTAGGTTTTCGTCTTGGCCACGTTATCATTGTGACGACATCACCTTATGCCCGTGGCGCGTGCGCCCTTCAGTCTCTAACGCCGTCTGGATCAAATCTAGGCCGTCTGAGATGCGACGCCCTACTCTTTTAAAACCTGATGCCGTCACATGTAAATAAGCAATTTGGCTACTAAGTCGTCACAAAACATGTTCCGACGGTGTCACAAATAACACCTGACGCCGTCCCCTTTCAATTCAGCAGCTTGAGTGTCTCGATTATGACTTTGGCCATTTTCTTCGTATATTCGCGCCTTTTCGTCCGAATAAGTGTCATTCCAACAATTTTCCTTCAAGAGACCTAAAATGTGAAAAGGAACGAAATTAAGTAGTAACGGATACAAAAGTGATCAAATAAGGGCTTAAATGACCCCTCAAAAAGGTACCTTTTAAATCCTTATCAAATATCCCTACACTTAGTATTTGCTTGTCCTCAAGCAAATGTGCTTTTAGCCAATTAATTTATAAGTTATGGGTCATGAAGCATTAGTTTAGAACAATCCACAACACATATAAGCCCCGCAAAAGTCATAACAAGCACGGAAATTACATACTAGCACCTCACATGGGGTGTTTGGATACTCACATCTCTGGGGTGTATATGAAATATACAACAACAACAACAACATACAATCCATAGGGTATGAGGTAGAATGAAATAAGCGGCCTACCCAGGGATAAACGGGGGTGGAGCTGCTTCCATGAGACCTCGGCTAGTGTACGGGTGAGAAAGAAGAAGAGAAGAGAGCAAAAGGAAGCATAAAAGCAAACAAAAGCGGCGAAAGGGGCGATACAGCAAAGCAAAACAAATTCACATAGCAAACCGAAACAAAACCGAACCTAAGGGCAAAGGCATCAGGGTAAACCAAAAGCAAAGCAAAGGCAGGTAAACCTACGGAAGCAAAACAAAGGAAGACGATACCTAAAGCGAGGGCAAAAAGGCAACCTAAGGGGCAACAAAGTAAGCAAAACACAGAAGGGATAAACTAAGCGAGGCAAAAAGACACCTAACACCTATCTGAACTACATAAATCTTAATTCTATCTCTCTACAAATTCCTATCTGAGGTCATGTCCTCGGACAAGAGCAGCTCCTTCATGTCGAGCTTAAGTCTATCCTCCTACCTGAGATTGGGTCTACCCCTCCTTCTCACACCATCAACTACTAGCGCTTCGACTCTTCTTACAGGCGCTGATTGTGGCCTCCTCCTGACATGGCCGAATAGTTGGAAATGGAAGATAAACACTCATTAACCGGTCCTAGTACATAGATTACCATAGGCTTGAGACTAGATCAAACCTCCATCGGTTTGGCGTAAGCACCTAGGAAAAACTATGCAAGAGGTCTTTTAAAGGGTTGTATTGTTAAGCTTATGGTAAGGAAACAAAGGGTTTGGTGGGATAGGCGATTTAGTGGTGGCAAGTCAAAAATCTTTATGTTACAAGCATGCGAAGAATGGCGTTGCTAAGCCAAGACTCGACACTCTAAACTCTACATAAATGAAATAAACAAACATACATTTAAAGATAGATGTAGGATGGTAGCCCGTATTGTGGAAAACTAGAAGGGGGGGTTGAATAGTTTTACGGTTTTACAAATTTAAAAACTTCCTTTTAAATATTTAGATCGACTTATGTCAATCTAATTGGTTGTTTATGTTGGACGTTGATAGATAGATATATAAACGTGTAACGAAAGATAAAGAGTAAGAAGCACATCACCACGACACAAGTTATTTATAGTGGTTCGGCTACAAGGACACCTTCCTTGCCCTACTCCACTCCTCGAGTCACCTACTCGAGAGTTCGTAAGCACTACACTAACTCCTTGTGGCGGAGAAGCCTTCACAACGTCGCTTAACCTTTTTCCGGTACAAAGCTAAATACGAGTTCTTTCACACCAAGGCGAACCACACCTAACACAACGTCGCCTACCCTTTATTCGGTGCTAGGCTAACCACCGAGTTCTTTCACACCTTAGGAGAACTAATCCTATCACAACGTCGCCTACCCTTTATTAGGTACTAGGCTAAGCACCTAGTTCCATTACTATGGAGGAACTACTACCCCTCACAACACAACACCTAATATCAAGGAGATCAATTCCTTGTTACACCTTCATCAAGGATATCACCATCCTTGAAACAAACAAACAAATACTTATATGTATAACGATGCACCTCATCGATTATACGACCTAGGCATTCTTCCCAAATGCGACTTGATTTGATTCTCCGGCATCCTTCACTAATGCCTTTGACACAACGCTTGGCACCCTTCACTAATGCCTTCGTCTTGACACCTTTAGCATTCTTCACTAATGCTTTGACACGGATGATGAACATCTTTCACTAATGCTTTCATCTTGACACTTTCGGCATTCTTCACTAATGCCTTCAACCCAACATCTATGGAGAAAGAAAGAACTATCAACAAGAGAACCTTAGTTGTCTTGATGATGACGAAGCATGGCAACTCATGGACTTGAGCTTGCACATCTTCAAGAAGTGGTGATCTCTCCTTTAAGAGGAACCTAGAAGATCACATAAAAACAAAAGACAAACTACATAGATCACTTAGATCTGAGGTTAGAGGGTTAGAATACTTTGGGGAAGTATGTGTGTAAAGTCATGAGTAGAAAGGAAGAAATGGCTCTCTATTTATAGAGAAAATTCTCTACTGTTCCCCGGATCCCACGGATCCCTTCCACTTGAGATCCGGCTAGCACAAAGCCAGGGATCCATGGAACGCTCCTCTTTGCCCATGGGTATTTTGGTTATGCGTCATGGGTCATGGGTTGATCCATGGATCTTTGGCTAGATACAATGTATCTCTTGAGTGCTCACCAAGGGTTCAATGTATCTAGACATTCTCTTGAGTGCTCACCAAGGGTTCAATGTATCTAGACATTGGGTATGGGTCAATACCATGGGTTATGGATATTATCCATATATGATATAAGCATGATGTCATGCAATGGGTTATGGGTCAAGCTCAATGGATCATGGGCTTTGGGTTGTACCCAACTACATTCAATGTACTTGCCCAATGGGTTATGATACTTAAGTTTCTACCCATTTATATTACCCAATATACTACATACTAGTTATGTGTATATTTTACCCAAATATGTAAACACTAGTTGTTGTACATATGTAATATTAAATCATAAAATCACTTATACTTGTTTTAGTGTTTTATGTGAAAATGTGAATATGTTAGAAACTATTAGTTCAAACCATTTACGTATTTTATTTGTTTCGTTAAAATGATTTTACATTTGTTATCGACAAAACATTAGAAGATCGTAAAATATAAATAAACGTTTTTACGGCTTATTTGTATTAACAATCTCCCCTTTTTTTGATGACAAAACATAAAATTATTTTAAGGAAAACTAAAAGTAAAAGTTTGAATTTGTAGTTTTACTTTCTTCTCCCCCTTTTTGTCGAAACAAAAAGTGTTTGAAGAAGGCAACACATTGTTTTTAAGAAAAACATGTGAAAGAAAAAGTAAAAGGAAATATAAAGCAAATAACGGGAAAGGATCTCGTCTTTTACTCCCCCTTGACGAGTCCATCCTTATGTAAGGGCGTCAAATAAATGATACTAATCTAGTTTGTTTGCAAATAAGTTTGCAAAAGATATCGCCTACGAGACGAATGTGCTCCCCCTTGATGATTGCAATTTTGCAAGGGATGTCATGAAATGTAAACCTAGTATTGCAAGTAATTTGCAATGTATTGCTTTGACATAAAGCTCCCCCAGCTTTAGGATGTCAAAGTCTTCATATGTAAATTGAATAACTACAAAACAAAGGTTAGAAATCAAGTATAATTCACAATTTCCTGCAAATGTGATTCAAGTTAGTAGAAAAAAAGCTGCTTTCGTCTCACGGATCCGCGGTTCCTCCTAGTAGGGATCCGTCTAGGCAATTCCGAGGATCACGTTTAGTTGTTAAATTTCAGCAAAGGTGATATAACAAGTAATGTTATCACAAAAATGAGATATGAATACAAGGTAATCATATTCTCAGAAAAAAATAACAAGTAGCATGTAATTTCCATTTAATAAAACTAGAGTTATGATATACATGACTAAAAAAAACTAAGAAAGAAAAGAAAATACATGACTAGGAATTTCTAAACCAACTATCGCTTGATGCTAGGACACCACTAAAATTTTCTAGCTCAAGTTTTGTTTAGGTTGATCTGTCGAACGTTCGAGGAGATGATAGAACATGAAACGTTGGTCTTTTCATACTTCATGTATCAAACTTTCAACATGTTGACAATGATAGCAATCTTTGTCATGGCTAGGTAGTGGTGGTGGAAGAAATGAAATGGCTTGATGCAAAGGATCAAGTGAAGCGGCTTATGGAGCTTCAAACGATGGAGGGATTGGTGGAGGTGCATTTGAGAATGACTCAACCAAAAATGATAGTGGTGGTAGAGAAGTGTCAACTTACATATGATCGGGTGGTTGACTTTGATGATTTCTCATAATCCAAATGGGATTGTATGTTGGAAACGGCGAAAAGGAAGCCGGAGCAAGTGTTGACTCAACATCTTGATTTTGAACCATTATTCCTCCTAATGAGGAGAATGTTGGTGCGGAAGCGGATGAGACGGCCTAGGAGGCAAGTCCTCTAAATTGTAGAGGTGTGGTGATGATAGTGGGGATGTAAATGAAATAGCTCTAGGAACCAATGGTGATGGTTTATTGGAGATGATATTGTTTGGCCTAGGAGGTATGGTGGTGTTTGGCATAGGTAGTTTTGTGGGTACTATCCTTTTAGGAATTGGTTTGATTGGTTGATGAAGAATTCTATCATTTGTTGGTTTGATGGGAGATGATTCGGTTGAAGAAATTTCGTGTATAACACGAGCTCTTTTTATGGGTGGTTCTTTGGTGGATAAGTTACTACTTGGGGTTTTCCTCATGATGAGATGATTTCAAGAGATTGCAAAAGCTGAAAGTTAGGATGAGAGTGATGACTATGGAGGTCCTAACATAGTGGTTTATAAACTAAGAGATTTGGCAAGAGCATTTAAGCCTTAAGCCACTAGAATTCATTGGAATGTGATGATTGACATGCACAAGAGTCAACTTCAGAGGTTGCAGTGATCTAGGAACTCATTTAAGATGAGATGGAGTGTTTGAGTTAGGAAGATGAGTTGAAATGATTTTTTTTGAAAGATTTGACATAAACTGTCATCCGGATCCCACGGTTCCTTCCTCAGAGGGATCCGTCTAGGCTAATCCTAGGTATCCGGCTTTCAGCAGTTATGAAAGAGTGGAAATGATGTTTCTAAGATCTAAAACCTATAACATTTTGAGTCTTTCAGTCCTCCTAAGTGTTTTAAATGAAGAGGTGCTTGAGTGCTTGAAGGTGATGAGTGATGTAGCTAATGATTGTTATTTATGGAAGGATTTGGAACTTTCAAGAGTACCAATGAGTGAGCAAGGATGACACTAAAGATTTAGAGTGTCAATTGAAGCTAAATGATCCTAGAGATCAGGTTGTGTTTTAGGATAGTGTTTTGAAAATATCCTAGAAGCTTTGAGATGGGAAAACTAGATTTTGATCAACATTGATCAATTTCGAGGTGAGGATGATTAATGATCAATTTTGCCATAATCGAAAGATCTCTAAAGCTAGATGGGAGAGATCAAGTAAAAAATAAAGTGTGAGTTTAAGAGCGGAAGAGTAGTGGATTAAGGACGAAACGGTAGATTTACAATAGTCTTAGAGTGTGATCTAGGTGAGTTATGTATGAGTAGGAAAGATCAACCTATCTTGATAAGGACTTAATTTTGCCTTAAGGCACTATGTTTAGCTTAGTGTGAGGTGTTCTAAGGACATTATTGAAATACAATGATTCTAATTGCATTTTCTGTTTGCCGGATCCCACGGTTCCCTAAGAGTAGGGATCCGTCAAGAACAAATTTTGGGATCCGTCTATCTGCTAAGTAGAACCTTTACAAAAGGTATGCAATGACTTTGACAATGCATCATATTTCAAGTTTAAGAGGTTCTAACACTAATATATCAAATGAGATCGAGCTCACAAATAACAAAGAGGTTTATCAAACTTAACAAGCACTATTCAAGAAACTCAAAAACCTATTTACGATCTAGATTAGTAAATCATTTGTATTAACAATGGCGTGCAGAGTAGATGATGGTGTTCAAGACAATAGGGTTGTTTTGGCCAACAGAGCAATGAACTATGTATAGTCATTACGGATGGTGATTAGCATATAATGAACTTCGTCCATGAAGTCATGTTGCTCTTCTCGATCAAAGCAAGATAATCGCTTGATGAGGCAAGTGGTTGTGATTAACTAAAAGAAAATTTTATTTTACAACTTGTTTGATTAGTAATCCTAAGACAATGCAAAGTATTTCCATTATAAACTTACTTTAGGAAAACATAGGAGTATAAATTTCCCAAGTGAGAGAATGAATATGAGACTATTACTAGCGGTGCTCAATTACGGCTAAACACGACCATTTTTACGGGTGATTCCACATACCCAACTTCTATCAAGGAAGCAATTCAACCGTTAGGTCAAATTGAGTTTCTAGTGCAATAAGTTCTTCAGTATTCATTCTCAAGTTAGGAAAATTTATATTCCTACAATGGCCTATCGAAGAGTAACAATGATGATACTTTGCTTCGTTTAATATTATACTTGAGACAAATAAGGTGACGAAGGCGTCATGTTAAAAATAAGTTTAAAAGTTGTCCATATGGTAAACAACAAAAAATGGTTGGATGAGCTAGTTCAACATATGTTGTTGAAAAGCTTTGAGTGTGGACTTTCGGATATGAACAATTATATTTGCGTTGCAAAATAATTTACTTGAGTATATCGGATGAAATAATCAAGTTCTCAATCCTACTATGAAGCTTGGAGAGCGATCATGAAAAGGAAAATGGGAGAGTACATCATCAACACAAGTGTAGGTTATGATCCGATGTACATTCTTGTTGTTTTTAGAAAATGATACAAGAACAAAGGAAATCATATAAGCACATATGACAAACTCAATCAAAAATCCATTTAGTGTGTTATATGTTTTAAACATTTTTCAACCTATATGACTTATCTAAATATCTAAACTAACATTTTCGACACAACTAGATGTTATCCCAAACACTCCTTCAAATAGCATATTGATTAGTAGAATATTACTAAATCGACAAACAAGAGAATGAATAGCAAGGTAAGAAAACCACATATGCTATTCAATCAAACAAGCACAAAAGCTATTTGAGATAAGCAAATAATCAAGTAATGCAACGAAGACAATTTATCATTTAGCATAGCATACGAAAGTTCTTTTCATCGTTTTGTGTTAAATATAAACATGTATACCAAGCTTGATTAGTTTCTTTTATATTTATAAATATGATCAAAACCTTAATTTCAATAGAGGACACATTGTTATTCAAAAAGCGAAAACATCCGTCTCCAATTAGATCAAAAGTTTGTGCAAAAGTTATGACGAAAAATGACTTTCTATTATAAATCAATGATTCTGTAAATTATTGTTTTGAATCAGTTTATGAAATCATTTTTAAATGAAAGTAGATTCAAATACCTTTAAAAGCGATAGGTGGCTACGACTTCTAACGACTTACGGTTAAAAGTTATGAATTTTTGAAATACAGACAAAGTTGTCTTCTGTACCACGGATCCCTTGCTTGAGGGATCCGTCCAGTGTAACCTGAGGGATCCGCGGATCTGACCAGAATTACAAAATATGCGTTTTGACCCGACGAAAAGGTTTAGTCTTTGTAGACTTTTTAGTGAAGTTATATTACCCATTTTACCTTTATTCAAGCTTGATTAACAAGATATCTAACAACAAAACTTCAAAGAAAAAAATCACTAAAACACTTTTCATATTATGCTTATTATAAGATAGAAGCATATATCACCATTTTGTCACAAGCAATTTACGTTTTGAAAAAAAATGTAACTAAGAAAACATACCTGCTATATCCCTTTTATGGTTTTAGAAACCATAGACGCGAAATACTTCATGATCTTCTAAGATACCCCAATCCTTTGCTATATTCCCTTTTTATGGTTTTAGAAACCATAGACGCGAAATACTTCATGATCTTCTAAGATACCAAAATCCTAGTACGAAGACTTCTCAAAAGAAAATGTTAGAATGATCTATCACTATCCAACATATGATGATTTCTAAAAACATGACTTTTTGTTTTAAGAAATTCCCTTCTTTGTAGTTTTCAAACATACACGGATCGTATCAAGTTTTCAAAGTACAATATACAAAAAAAAACTTGGTAACGAAGCTCTGATGCCAATTGTGGAAAACTAGAAGGGGGGGTTGAATAGTTTTACCAATTTAAAAACTTCCTTTTAAATATTTAGATCGACTTATGTCAATCTAATTGGTTGTTTATGTTGGACGTTGATAGATAGAAATATAAACGTGTAACGAAAGATAAAGAGTAAGAAGCAAGGACACCTTCCTTGCCCTACTCCACTCCTCGAGTCACCTACTCGAGAGTTCGTAAGCACTACACCAACTCCTTGTGGCGGAGAAGCCTTCACAACGTCGCTTAACCTTTTTCCGGTACAAAGCTAAATACCGAGTTCTTTCACACCAAGGCGAACCACACCTAACACAACGTCGCCTACCCTTTATACGGTGCTAGGCTAACCACCGAGTTCTTTCACACCTTAGGAGAACTAATCCTATCACAACGTCGCCTACCCTTTATTAGGTACTAGGCTAAGCACCTAGTTCCATTACTATGGAGGAACTACTACCCTTCACAACACAACACCTAATATCAAGGAGATCAATTCCTTGTTACACCTTCATCAAGGATATCACCATCCTTGGAAACAAACAAACAAATACTTATATGTATAACGATGCACCTCATCGATTATACGACCTAGGCATTCTTTCCAAATGCAACTTGATTTGATTCTTCGGCATCCTTCACTAATGCCTTTGACACAACGCTTGGCACCCTTCACTAATGCCTTCGTCTTGACACCTTTAGCATTCTTCACTAATGCTTTGACACGGATGATGAACATCTTTCACTAATGCTTTCATCTTGACACTTTCGGCATTCTTCACTAATGCCTTCAACCCAACATCTATGGAGAAAGAAAGGACTATCAACAAGAGAACCTTAGTTGTCTTGATGATGACGAAGCATGGCAACTCATGGACTTGAGCTTGCACGTCTTCAAGAAGTGGTGATCTCTCCTTTAAGAGGAACCTAGAAGATCACACAAAAACAAAAGACAAACTACATAGATCACTTAGATCTGAGGTTAGAGGGTTAGAATACTTTGGGGAAGTATGTGTGTAAAGTCATGAGTAGAAAGGAAGAAATGGCTCTCTATTTATAGAGAAAATTCTCTCCTGTTCCCCGGATCCCACGGATCCCTTCCATGAGGATTCGGCTAGCACAAAGCGAGGATCCGTGGGCATTCCTCTTTGCCCATGGGTATTTTGGTTATGGGTCATGCGTCATGGGTTGATCCATGGATCTTTGGCTAGATACAATGTATCTCTTGAGTGTTACCAAGGTTCAATGTATCTAGACATTCTCTTGAGTGCTCACCAAGGGTTCAATGTATCTAGACATTGGGTATGGGTCAATACCATGGGTTATGGATATTATCCATATATGATATAAGCATGATGTCATGCAATGGGTTATGGGTCAAGCTCAATGGATCATGGGCTTTGGGTTGTACCCAACTACATTCAATGTACTTGCCCAATGGGTTATGATACTTAAGTTTCTACCCATTTATATTACCCAATATACTACATACTAGTTATGTGTATATTTTATCCAAATATGTAAACACTAGTTGTTGTACATATGTAATATTAAATCATAAAATCACTTATACTTGTTTTAGTGTTTTATGTGAAAATGTGAATATGTTAGAAACTATTAGTTCAAACCATTTACGTATTTTATTTGTTTCATTAAAATGATTTTACGTTTGTTATTGACAAAACATTAGAAGATCGTAAAATATAAATAAACGTTTTTACGGCTTATTTGTATTAACACGTATGTTTTTTCATTTTTTTTTCATTTCATACACTTTTACTCTACCATCCTCTACGATAACATCAAAATAATAGGGATTTATAGGCACATCCATACACTTGAGTTTTTATTACTCTAACACTAATTTGACCCAAATTGAAAAGATCAAAACACTTGGAGTACATTATTACGCAAATAAAGGGAATTTGAATTTAACGTTCCCTTCCCGTCATCTCATAAATTTCAACTTTTCCCATGAGTCCCAATCATCCCAAAACTGTGTACAAAGGATATGACTCGACTTAGCAACTTATGCAAGCAACTAGATAATTGAACTAAGGGTTTAGTGTGATAACAATAATGCACTAAAAGTGAGTGCATACAAGGTAAGCTAAGGCGACGTGGGTGTACATTTGGGGGTGGATTGTAAACAATGCTCTTCATTGATATTCCGGAAAACCAAAACATCACGAGAACCGCGAAAAGGATAGGCTCGGAAGGGTTAACTAGGGGTATCGTGTACTAAAGATGAGTACAACGCAAGGCTGTGGGGGAATTACTCAACCGATGTGAAAGAAGTAATTATATTACGGGTATCAAACAAGGGTTATCCTAATGCCTCTTATCATTTAGTTATTCCTAACTACACAAGTGTAGTCTTACTAGCGATCTCAGAATGCATCACAAAACAAGTTCTAGAATCTATTATACTACCGGTTCACACTCTAAGCATTAAGGATGAATGCTTTAATTCCTACAAATCTAAGGGCGATCCTCACATTTTGGGTGGAATTTAAGTGGTAAAGGGTTTTTTGTGCTAGTCATATAATTTCTTATCCATGAGATGCTTTATTAAGACTAATGGCCCACTCCTATATGTCATGAAAAATTTTAAATTTGGTGCCAAAATTACCCTAACCGATATTTCTCATGGTTTATTGCACAAATGAAATTGGACAAGGCAAATAGTCAAGGATAAGCATAGTTTCAAAGTTCCCGTTTTATTTTCCCTCCTACACTTAAACTGAACATTGTCCCCAATGTTCCCCGAAAGAATCAAAGTTATGATAATGGAAGGTAATTAAAAACGAAAGAAACTAATACTCCCCTGATTTGCTTGGTAGGATCCGTGTGAAGTGGTGGTTACATCTTTCTTCAAGAAGAATGTTTGCGTGAAAAGCTCCTTCTCATCTTATGTATTTTCTTCTTGATAAATTAAACCTGCACACTTGAAGAAAACAAACGAAACCTTCGCGTAAAATCGGCAGTAACAATATATATATGACTCTACTAAACTAGGATATAATGCTTGTGGAATGGATGTTTGCAGATTTTACGGAAAATTAGACTGTAAATTCCAAAATTTATAAGTAGCTCGAGAAAGCGAGAAAAAGTAGTAAGCTGTTTCGTTTCCTCTGACGCCGTCGGTTGCGATCTGACTGTAGGTTATCTGACAGAAACTGGTGCGATTTTCTGGAAAAAATTCTGGAACATTTTATCTTTATAATCGGAAAATTTCCTGCAAAACATCAATTATGACTCGATACAAGCATTTGACTCGAACAAATACACATGTATATCTTTTAATTAATTGAAATTCTCATGTTTACGTTTCTTTTGAAAACGTGTAATCCTCCCTACACTTATCCCTTATGTAAAATACCTTTATATGCAATTAAGATGAGGTTAAAGACAAAATAAAGCATTTTTACAAATTTAAACATGAGAATAAATAATCAATAAAAGATATACGACACACAAACAAGCAAACAATTAAGCATGGGTTGCCTCCCACGAAGCGCTTTTCTTTATTTATGAGTCTTGTAGCTAGACTTGAAGTCGTGCCCCTACGTACCGATATAAGTAAGCTTATCCTTAAGAATGTCATAAGGATCAAACTTATCATTTAAGTTCCTAGTAGTACGTTTGGTTCGATATGCCTTTTCAAATTTCTCTCCATCGGGGTCATAGATCGTTATCCTAATGTGCCACTCTCCATTTCCATCACTAGGTGGTCTATCCCAAGTCCACTTATGCTTATGCTTACCACTCTCAACTTTCCACTTATTCATGACAAGGTTGACGGGCAAGCTTCCTAGGAACTCGGTCATCTTCCTAAATACTAAGGCGTCCTCGAACGGGTTTACTTCCATGTCCCTAGCCATTTCTTTTTCATGAAAAGTTGCTTTACTAGCAAAGGCTTCATCTAGATAAAAAGGTCGTTGAGGACCTATGAAATCTTTAATCCAAGGTCCATATCTAGATGGTGTTCTATCCAACCTAATCTCATGAGGGATTTCCTCTTCCTTGTAGTAAATATGCTTTTTGACATCGTAAATTGACCTAGCACTCCCTTCTCCTACCACTATCTTAGACATCTTACAGTCAATGATGGCACTAGCGGTGGCTAGGAATCCTCTTCCTACAAGCAATGGGCATGTCGGGTCCTTATTCATGTCTAGCACATGGAAATCCGCCAAAAGAGTCAATTCACCTACGTGTACTACCATGTCTTTTATTATCCCTACCGGATATGCAATACTACCGTCCGCTAGACCTAAGATGGTTTCCGTTGGTTCTATCTTACTTAAGTTAAGGCTTCTATGGAGGGACAACGGAACAAGATTGATGCATGATCCTAAGTCGGCTAGAGCATCGAGAGGTTTGGAAGTTCCAAGCCTACACGGCAGAATGAATAGCCCGGGATCGTCTAACTTCTTAGGTAAATTATTTTACACAAAAGCGGACCTATGTTTTCCAAGTTTAAGTTCTAGCTCATATTTTTCTTTTAAAGCATTATAATAAGGTGCATGAGCTAAGACTTCAAGAACCGGTCTTTCTTGATGGAGTTCCTTGTACTCCTCCTCTAGATTAGGTTTGGGTTCTTGAATGACGGGTTTCTCAAGGGTAGGTTGTACCAATGGTGCGGGGCCTTGGTATCTCATTTTGGATTGCTTGGAACCCTTGTTGATAGCGTTTACCGAGTGGACCGTTGGGTGTGAGGAGTGTTGGGTTCAGTAAATACCCAAACCCTCTAGGATTTGAATAGAAAATAGCCCAAGTGTTTAGTCCGATAAACACTAACAGGTCACTGATTGCACAGTCTCTCAGTGAGTCATCTTTAGGATACTCAGCGAGGCAAGAAAGAAAGAAGTATCTCCACTCAGTTAAGGCGGAACTTAAGGGTGAAGACTGAGTCAAGAAGAAGATGATGGATTAAGTGAGTGATGACAATAACTCACTGAATCCCTAAGACTCCTCTCAACTACTTACTGAAGACAAACGAAGTAGAGACGAAGGATGTAAAGGCCGAAGAATGGCGGAGACAAGGCGGGATAAGTTTGAATCAGATAAGATGAAGTCCTTATCAACCAAAGTCAACTTTCCCTGAATAGCAAAAGATCAGGCTCGGTGTCATCACGACCTTAGGAAATAGTCTTGTCTCTTACCTAGAATAGCCTTTGTAAACAGAGACAAAATGCATAAGTATTTTGTCTTCGTAAGATGTCGGTTGTCACTTAGAAAGAGTTAAATCTCATACATGTATAAATAGCATAAGAGAAGGAGTGAAAAGGTTAAGCTTGTGAATTGTAAAAACACACATACACGCAAGCCATCTTTTCACTCCTCCAAAATAACTTTATCCACGAGATAGCTCAGTGGGTTCTAAGAGTTGTACTCAGACTTAGCCTGAGCTTAGAGAGGAGTCACCAACCTTTGTCATTTCAAACCCAAGTGCTATTCCATAGAAGTACTTGGGTAGCGTATTCTTTTTGATTGATTTCTAATAAAGAATATGATGTTGAAAATTACTTTGTGTGTTTTACTTATGTTAATTTCAGTCATTGTTCACTATTAACTTGTTTTATAGTCTTAAATTGTTTTAAACAATAGTGAGCGGGGAACAACAGTGGTATCAGAGCAAGGCTAATTATAAAACAATTTTTAGGCGCTCTAAAGTTTTTAAATTAGGATCCTAAATGGCTGAAATTGATGTACCCCAACTAGTCGATAAAAAGGGTGGAGCTTATTCAGTTGTTGCCCCTAGACTTGAAGTTGGCAAATTCAACAAATGGAAAAAAGCGAATGCTTTGCTATTTGATTGGGATGGAACCTTATTATATCAAGTCTATAAATGAAGGTCCATTTGTCCCAAAGACTGCTGAAGGGTTGCCCAAACCTGAAGCTCAGTGGACCTAGGATGAAAGGAGAGTGGTCAACCAGGACCAAAGACTCAAAAGTATCATAATATCTTGTTTCACGGCGATATTATGGAGTCTGTATAAGCTGTAGTACAGCTAAACAAACTGGGATGACCTAGTTCATAGTCATGAAGGACCATCTGATACCAAGGAAAACATGATAATGGACTGAAAGAGTATAACACCTTCAGGCTAGGACTCGAAAACTCTCTCTCAAACTTACACTCGGTACAAAACTCTTTTAAATGAACTGTCAAATGATGGTGTTAAGTTGTCCAAACATGAAATCAATGTTCGTTTTGTCAACGGTCCCGAGTGGTTGAATTTCTCGGGGACTTAGGAATGCTAATCATATCCAGAATCTTGAGCTTCCTGAAATTTATGGGAAATTTGTCTATGAGGAAAACCTCATCAACAGACGATACCCAGACTTAAAGAAGTCTCAGGAAGTCAAGAAGTCCCTGACCACCACCTCATCACCAATTTCAACTGCTTTCTATTCTAACAATGTTGTTCAAGATTTTCAAAAATAGATGATGAGCCCGATGAGAGATCAAATGAGGAGTACCTAAATGACTGAACACTGAATTTCGGAAAGGGCACTCCTTGCTAACTCTCGAAGGTTTATAAAAAGAAACAAAGGTTTTACAAATGCCAAAGCAAATGAGGACACTGAATGCTTTAAGTGTCACAAAAGAGGTCATTTTGCAAAAGACAATTTTTCAAAAACAATTTGAACCCTCTTATAAACCATCGGTCAAATCAGTCCTCGAGGCTTTAGCAAATTTCAACCAAAAATCTATCGGTCTCATCAAAACTTTCAAAACAAATCGATCAAAACAAACTGTTGATTTTGAAGCTAAGTATAATAAAATCAAAGCTAAGCTTGCATTGCTCGAGGCCAATTCCTCAGAAACAACAAAAAGTGTTCAATCTATGGGGTAAAACAAAGGCCTTGTTCTGAGACCTTCGACCGGGATGAAGAGGTGTCATCGATGATGAAATGGTGCATGTCAGTACTGCGATGGCCCTCCGAGAAGAGGAAAAGCTAGTTGTTGGAAAGAATCATGCAGGGAATGGAGAATGGGTCAATATCACAATGATGAAGGTAAATATTTTACTTTCTATGGATGATGACTCACGATTGGCATCTTACATGAATTATCTTAATGTTGACCTTAAGTTAGTAGAAGAGCAAAGACTAAATCTTTTTCAAAATACAAAAGCTAAGTTTTGAATTAAACTGTAGGGATGAATGCTTCTTTTAAAACAAGCTAAGCTTGAGGCTGTCACTTTGCAAATTCAAAACACTGAACTAGTTAAAATAAATCAGCTCTTCAAGACGAACTCAAAAGGTTCAAGATATTCTTGATAGTTGGATGCTAAGAATCCCGGTCTTTGATGATGTGGGAGCCCCAGTAGCAGAAGAGTCTTGGTGAAGATCATCTTCGACTCTCAACAAAGACGAGGTCCTAAGCCATTTGTGTCTGGTGGTATGATTACCAACATGTTGACTACTCCCAAACCGAGTAATTGGATTGAAAGGGTCAATCCTGAGAGTAAGCTTCCAAATTTCGATTCTGGAAGGATTCTAGAGCCTAAAAGCCAAGCTCTAAAGAGCATGCTTGGACTCCACGATGTTCCCAGTGATATGAACATCTCTGAGTGCAGGCAATTTCAAGCACCCTTCCACAAAACCTCTTGAGGTGCTGCACCAAGCTCTCGAGCTTACTCCATTACAATTCAATCCTCTCCCAAAAGAAAGGCTGACTTGGTAGAACCATCTGATAAGACCAACAAAACAAACTCAACAAGAGTCTACTCCTCTGAGACTTCATCATCCTCTTTCCCAATTGACGGCAGTGAGCTTGTGAGCGAAAAGATGGAATCCATCGAAAAAGCTCCTGATTCAATCAAGGAAACTAAGTCAACCTCATCTAGCTCATCAAAGTCAAAATCCACCAACAAACCCAAGCAGAAGTGAGAACGTGTCATTACACCAACCATACCAGCGATAGCTGCTATCGAATCCTTTTTGCATGATGCAAAAGGATGATCACAGCTAATGAGACCACCTACAGTATGTCATCAAGAAAACTATACCAAAGTTGGTCATCCGTATGCTTCATCCTCCAAAACTACTCCCAAGAATAGAGCAAAACCTTTTCCTCTTTGCCCTCACTTTGGGTTTAATGATCATCATCAGGATGATTGTCTCATGAACAAATCGTGATATATGCGGTAATCCAGCTCATGAGACTTCCACATGACGATGTCATTCATGCAAGGAGAGGTTCAAAACAAGTCATGAGTCTTCCTCAGTCTCCAAATGCAAAACCTGTGGTAGCACAATGCACTCAACCACTGACCATGAGTCAATCACCAAATTCAAAGAGACCTTGAGACCCAAGCCCACTATTAAGTGGGTCACTAAGAGAAACTAATTTAGTTTACTACTTGTGCGAACACGCCAGGAAGCCTATTTGGCATCTAGACAGTGGATGCTCAAGAAGCATACTGAGTGTGAAGGAGTATCTGCACAAGTATATAGAGGAACCAGGACCCAAGGTTGTGTTTGGTGATAACTCATCATGTCCCACTGAAGGTTATGGTTCAATAAACTGCAATGGAATAGTTTTCTCTAGAATAGCTTATGTCAATGGTTTAAAATACAATCTCACATGATGTCGGTCAACTATGTGATGCTAAGTACATTGTGCAATTCAATGACAAACAAGGTACCATCTTCAATGCCAAAAAGGAAGTTGTGTTGATAGCTCCTAGGAGAGATAATGTTTATGTGTTAGACATGTCAACACTCTCCCAAGATGGAACTTGTCTCTTTGCTAAAGCCATTGAAACTATCAATTGGCTGTGGCATAAGAGCACAAAACTTCAAAAACAACATCAAAACAAAACAAGGTCCTTGGCTTACCATCATTGGTTTTGCAAAAGACAAACCATTCTCTGCACGTGAAAAAGGTAAACACCACAGAGCATTATTCAAAACCAAACAAAATTTCTCTTTCAAAAGCTGCCTTCTCCTGCATGATGATCTCTTTGGACTGTCAGTCCCAGATCTATCCAGCATGAGAAGTATACACTTGTCATTGTTGATGAATTCTCAAGATACACTTGGGTATACTTTCTTTCAAAAAAGTCAGGCGGTGATACAATAATGTCATTCATCAGGAAGATTGAAAACGAATGACATTACATTAAACAAATCGAAGCGATAATGGTGAGTTCAAATCAAGAGCTTGAGTTTCTGTGATGAAAAAGGAATTTCTCAAAATTTCTCATCTCCTTATACCATTGAACAAAATGGGGTGTTGAAAGAAAAATAGAACTCTCATTGAGACTGCTAGAACCATGCTAAATGGCTCAGCCCTCTCAAAGCATTCGGGTAGGCGATCAGCGCCTTACACTCAAAAAGGTCAATCATTGTCAAAAGACATAACAAAACCCCATATGAGATATTCAAAGGTAGACTTCGACATCACTATTTTCATGTGTTTGGATGTTCTGTGTTCATTCATAACCACAAGGATCATCTAGGCAAGTTTGATGCAAAAGCTGATGATGGATATTTCTTAGGATACTCACTGATCTCCAAAGCCTTCAGGGTTTTAACACAAGGAGACAACAAGTTGAGGAAACCTTTCATATCACCTTTGATGAAAGTCTTGAAAGCATCGGGTTCACCAACACCTCAGTGGAGGAAATAGGAATTGATGACTCATCAAGATATCCTCGATGAGTACAACAAACTGAATTCAATTCCTCATATCAAGTGATGCTAACATCTCATTTATGTCTTACCTCACCTTCCCCAACCAACTATCGGTGAATTCATTGATAATCAATCAGTCCTTACTAGGATAGGTAATCTTGGACCAAATGTTCAGGAACCGTGAATCAAGAACCCAACTGACAAGACATCTCAATAGATGTTCTTAATGATTCGTGGCTCAAGCACCGAACTCATCTGAGTCTCCATGACCTCTTCAAGCTCAGATCCTAGACCACAAAGTAAGTGGACAAAATCTCAGGACATAGAACTTGTAAACATTATTGGTGAACCCACTGAAGGCATGCTCACTAGAGTATGGGCTGCTAAGTTAGCAACTTCAGCCAATGAATGTATATGTCGATTACCTATCGAAATAGAACCCAAAAGTGTCACTGAGGCTCTAAAGCACCCAAGCTGGGTTCTGGCTATGCAAGAAGAAGCAACTTGTTTGATAAAAACAAGGTCATGACCTTGATCAAATGTCCTCGAGGATCTTTGAGTCATAGGAATGAAGTGGGTTTTCGAAACAAAACGATGAAAACCATGTCATTAAAACAAAGCCGGACTTGTAGCCAAAGGTTACAGTCAACAAGAAGGCATTGACTATGATGAGACATTTGCTCCTCTTGCAAGAATGGAAGCCATCAGGATCTTCCTTGCATATGCAACATACATGAACAGTCTACCAAATGGATGTTAAAAGTGCATTCTTAAATGGTGATCTCATGGAAGATGTGTATGTTCAAGCAACCTCCGGTTTTGAGTAGTGAATTCTGACTATGTGCAACGACAAAGCCCTTTATGGACTTAAACAAGCTCCGGGGCATGGTATGAAACTCTCTCCTTCCTTATACAAAACAAGTTTGTTAGAAAGATAGACAACACCCTGTTTGTCTATAGGACCAAACAAGATGTGATATTGGTTCAAGTATATGTTGATGACATCATATTTGGCTCAACAAACTACAAACTTTGCAAACAGTTTGAAAAGCTGATGACAAAGAAGTTTGAAATGAGCATGATGGGTGAACTCACATACTTCCTTGGACTACAAATCAGGCAAACTGATAAAGGAATCTCCATCGGTCGAAAGTACACCAAATCTCTTGAAGAAATATGAGATATCGGACTGTGCCTCAGTGAAGACACCAATGGTCCCTCCTAACAACCTTGGACCCGATCTCACTGGAAAATCAGTCAACCAAACCATATTAGAGGGATTGTTGGCTCACTGATGTATAACTGCTACTAGACCAGATATATACAATTCTCGGTCTCAAATAGCAAGATATCATCAATCCCAAAGAATCCCACCTCACTGCAGACCAAAGAATACTCGGTACGAAGGAACCCTAAACCTTGGACTCTATTATCCAAAGTGCTCGGGGTTTGATCTCAGGGTTACTCGACTCGATTATCTTGTTGCAACATGGACAGAACAAGTACCTCGTGGTCCATCAATTTCTTGGAGGAAAACTAGTTTGTTGGAGTGCTAAAAGCAACAATCGTTGGCTATGTCTTGTTGAAGTAGTATGTGGGCTGTTGCGAGATCTTTGTGCCAATGTTTTATGGATGAAAAGTCAACTCAGTGACTATGACATCCATTACAAAATGGTACCCATCTTACGTGACAACACGGTGCAATTGCAATCTCCAACAACCCCGTCCTTCATCAAAGAACCAAACACATTGATATCGGATATCACTTCATGGGGACCACATAATGAAAGGAGACATAGAACTCCATTTCATCCCTCTGAATATCAACTGGTGATATCTTCACCAAACCCGGATGAACCTACCTTCGGAGACTAAAAGTTGAATTGGGAATGCTTGACATTGAAAGTCGGGCATCCGAAAACCAATCTCAGTAAGTTCTCGAAATGGTTCCTCCTCCACGAACGAACAATTACCTCTCATGAATGAGTAAGACTCATTCGGGGACCTACGATTAAAATTAAGCATTGAATGAGTAACTAAATGATCCAAGTATCAGTTACTTAAATGTCCTAGGTTGGTAACTATGCCAATTTAATATAGGAATATATGTCTCCTTGTCTTACTGTCAACCATATCAAGGGTCCCTCACAAACTTACCTCGTCCCCACTTGGCATTAAATGCCTCCTCTCACATGAAATATCTTATTGATATTTTATTTCTTGCAAAGATGCAGCGTACCTTTAACTGTTCCTTGAAATATGAGATTTTCTTCTTGGGGAGTGGTGGGTAGCATTAAATGTGGAATTTCAAACGTTTTCAAAAACCGTCTTTACATATCCACGTTTATGCAAAAACCACCCCTCTCACCACTCTATAAATACCCTCTTCAAAACCTCATAAACACTCACAAAAGATTACGCTAACAAAACTCTAAAATCTCTTTAAAAAAACCAAATCTTTGTGTTCTTCAAAACCTTTTCTGAAAAATCTTCCTTGTAAACCTTTACAAAAGTTTTTAATCACAACTTAAGAGATTCAAACCTTTGATTGTTCTTGTCAAGTTTTTTCTCAAAACCCTAAAACTATTTCAAAATGGAAATGGCAAGAACTCAATCTCTTCGGTATGCACAACGATGAGGCGGGGATCTTACTAATGTTGAATTTAAAACCAATAATTGTCATAGGCAATTTTGAATACCCAAAATGTCCCGACCTATAAAGACATTATGAAATTTTTGTTTAACGTCCACTAAAAATGCCTTTGTTCGGTGTCCCTCTATGTTTACCAAAACCTCCTCGGGGAGTTTTGGGCAGCCGTGGCTATGACGACACCTGCTACTAATGAGACCGACCTCACGACCCACTAAGGAGTATCTCATTAAGTTCAGTCTTTTGATGGAAACAATCAGTCACCCTTAATTACAAAACGTTTCCACCTCTTAGGGGTTAGACTATAATAAGGGTGTTTATGTTGCCCATCCACGAACCCACAACGATGAAGGATGGGTTAAAAAATTGCTTTAGAGCCAAACTTTTTGAATGAACCCAGTCACAAAAATTCATTCCCGTGGCTTGGAGGATCTTGTTCACTTTTGTGATTCGGGTCTCGGCGGGAACCACTCATCAACTGAACAAGTTAATTCTATTCAGTTGATGATGGCTTATTGTTTGATGAATGGGGTAAATGTCGACATTAGGGAGATCATTTACAATGATCAAATAACTAGCTACAGAGCAAATCTAGGGCAAAATATGTCTCATATCCTAGATTTGTCTCTTGTGCTACAAGTGTTCTTGGGTTGCAATTACCCTCGGAAGAAAATTTTGGTGCTTTACGGCGTCCCGAGCAAATCAAATTTTCAAAACCCATCCCTAGTCCATAACATTGAATTGACGGCCATATGGTTGGTGTAAACAACCGGAGGGATCATCTCAAACCACTGCTCCTAAAAAGAAGGGAAGTCTCAGTGGGACTAAGACTAAACCCAAGTCTCGGGGCCTGAGGCTTAGAACCTGACCTAAGAGGCACAAAAAGCCCCAGTGAGCAGACACCCATTGGTGACAGTGTAACATCCACCCCGTGACAACGAATGACGATACATCACGGTCGGTGCCCTTGGTCACTCACTACACCCCAAGATCGAGGGAAACATACAACCGGTGAGGCGCCTTCCACAACGCCCAGGATGACATTAGAAATCAGCCTTTGTCCGAGGGCACAGCGAATGATCCCAAAGACTTCGGGAAACAAAACCCACGATAGGGATACCACCTTCATCGACTCTGCTAAAGGCATTGGACAACACCGCGGCGTCTCAGGGGTCTCGGGGGGACAAATACTGAGGAGGGCGAAACAACCCGCCGATGGAACCCAAACCAATCGACTCTAGAAACTTAGGAAACTCCCCGATTAATGCGAGGGGTCAACGGGGAAAAAGACTCGAGAGGATTAATACCACCCGGTGATATGGAACCCATCACCAACCCCCTTAGCTTGCGATGTTCTTGGAATACTCTTCTCGAAGATGAGCTTGCTAACACGATGATGAAATTCTATCGCGAGGGAAGAAGTGGGCGAGGTTCAAAATTGAACAAGGACCTCGGCTGATCCACGGGAGCATCTTGAATCACCAATCAAGCGACAATGATGACTCCTCTTCCTCCATGATGAGTTCCAGCAGTTTGACAATGTTCTCCCTTCTTGAAAACCGGTTGGTTCGGTGGATCACAAAAGCTTCAAAGGAAACTATATAAAGGGGTTCTTGACACTCTGTGGGAACAACAGCTGGTGCGATTATCTGGAACTGTTGAAGTCAAACTTTTGATGAAAATGTTCATGAGCACGGTCGATGTATGACAACCTTACGGGCTGGATGAAAACTTGGCTAAATTTCGAGCACACCGGGTGTAGGCACAAAGATAGATGAAATCGAGAATTTGTCAAAGAAGATCCATCGCTCAACTCAGTCTTGAAGGCTCTTGAGGTTACGAAACAATCTTCCACCCTCGCTGGCCGTGAAATGCTCAATCTGCAAATGTTGGTCTTCAATCTTCATTTCGTCTCTTCAAGCTACATTGGGCTCAGTAAATTCTCGGTGGCTACTTTGGCTCAGGCATCTTCTTCTGGCTGGAATCTAGGGCCAAGAATGGCTCGCTCTAGAAGTTTCTCGAGCAAATTGGAAGCCAACGGTATTTAAGCGAACTTCGGACATCAAGGCTATGATCTCGAAATTATCGGGCCTTCAAGGGTCAGCGCCGGTCCCCCCCTTAGCACACAAATCTTGCCTCACTGGCGGCTCGACAGCAGTTGAGGGGAAGCTGAAACTCCTCTTCACAGAGGAGAACAACACCACCGATATCAGCTCAATCTCATCATCACCACCAGTCTCAGTAATACCTATCTCAACAATCCCGCCACCAACATCAACAACAACAACAGCGAGGTGATTACAATAACTACAACAACAAACCGCACGGTAGCATCTTCTTCTTCAGGCCAAGACAAAGGAAAAGGCATAATGACAACACCTTCTAAGCGAAGATTCCTTTAGATCGGCGACGAATACACACTTTCACACACAGCAACTAAGTGCCTATCTTGCAAAGAAGAGAAACATAAACTTCTTTGAGGAAGAAAAGCGAGAGGTAAGGTGGTCGACTGAAGAAAGCGTTGGAATAGATGCTAAGAAGCTTAAAAGAGGTCGAGCGGGACAAAAGTTCAAGGAAGCTCATTCGGATGGTGAAATGAGAAAAGCAGTTGGAAGAAAAGAAAAAAGCGAAGCTCTCGTGCAAAGCGAGTGAGCATTACAAGCTGACAATAATGACAAGCCGAAGGCTACGAAAATCACAGATGTCAAGATCATCCCCAATACCAAACCGGCCATGAATGTTTATAGAGGGATGAAAAGACTTCCGAGGTTCATGATCCTAAAATTCACGACTTTGGGATCACGAACTTCGATGAGCTTGGTCCATGTCGAAAAGAAAAATAATCACGATGGTTAAGGGCGATGAAGATGCTTTCGATAAAGATATGAAAGAGCGAGAGATGCACCTGGCGGAGGACGCTCGCCTTCGCCCTCAAGGATCTCAACCACAATCATCCATGGCAAAAGAAAGAGGGTTGAGTTCGACTGAGATAAAAGTGCAGGACTAGAATGCAATAGGGCTGAAGGTGTTAAGTTCGTGTTGTCTAGTGATTGAGCCCTGAAGAGGGCTATTCCACATTGATGTCTATGGAAACACATCATTTCAAAGATGGAGTGATATTGATCGGCCGTGTAGGCGCAATCTTGAGCTACATACCATGGCCTCTCAGATCCAAACCCAGCAAAACATCGAGGTTCTATCAAGACACAGATATAAGAAAGAGACCATCGTGACACACTCATCACCAAGAAAGTCAAGCTTGAAGCGGGAATCCATCCGGGTGACATCATTTTGATTTATCTTTTGTACTAGTGATAGGAACCTTGTAATTTAATCAATAAACGATGTATGTTTTGTTTAAATATCGGTGTTCCTTAGTGTATTCATTAGTACATTCATTGTAGAAGAAGCCATTTGCTCACTTACTCACGATCAAACACTTAGGCTATTTGTATATCCAAATAGGGGATGAGTTCATAAATACCCAAACCCCTTAATCTAGGATTTGAATAGAAAATAGCCCAAGTGTTTAGTTCGATAAACACTAACAGTCGTACGATTACCTGAGTCTCTCGGTGAGTCATCTTTAGGATACTCGACGAGGCAAAGAAGAAGTCTCTCCACTTTCGAAGGCGGAACTTAAAGGATGAAGACGAGTCAAGAAGAAGATGATGGATTCAGTGAGTGATGACAATAACTCACTGAATCCCTAAGACTCCTCTCAACTACTTACTGAAGACAAACCAGAGTAGAAATGAAGGATGTAAGGCTGAAGAATGGCGGACAAGAGGGATAAGTTTGAATAAATAAGCGAAGTCCTTATAAACCAAATTCAACTTTCCCCTGAATAGCAAAAGATCGGCTCGAGTGTCATCACGACCTTAGGAAAGTAGTCTTGTCTCTTACCTAGAATAGCCTTTGTAGATAGAGACAAAATGCATCGATTATTTTTCTTCCAGTAAGATGTCGGTTGTCACTTAGGAAGAGTTAAATCTCATACATGTATAAATAGCATAAGAGATGGAGTGAAAATGTTAAGCTTGTGAATGTAAAAACAGCATACACGCAAGCCATCTTTTCACTCCTCCAAAATACAACTTTATCCCTGAGATAGCTCAGTGGGTTCTAAGAGTTGTGCTCAGACTTAGCCCGAGCTTAGAGAGAGTCACCAACCTTTGTCATTTCAATCCCAAGTGCTATTCATAAGTACTTGGGTAACGTATTCTTTTGATTGATTTCTAATAAAGAATATGATGTTGAAAATTACTTTGTGTGTTTTACTTATGTTAATTTCAGTCATTGTTCACTATTAACTTGTTTTATAGTCTTAAATTGTTTTAAACAATAGTGAACGGGGAACAACAAGGAGCATGGATGTGCACTCTCCCATGGTGAACAAGAACATGAAGTCGATGAAATCGAACTCACTTTTGGGTTCTTTATAGTATCACTTGGGAGTGCTCCAATTTCCCGGTCATTAAAGGCTTTTAAGAGGGCATCAAGCTTATTTGTCATCTCGTCTTGTGCAGTAACTAAAATCGGCTTCAAGCTTAGTCATTCGAGTTTCTTAAGATGACATGAATCCAGATGCAATTGCCTCAAGACTAGTGGGGTTCCCTGTGTTTGGAGGGTTGAACCTATTAGGTGGACTAGATGAGCTTTGGGGTGTGCTTGAATTTTGGTTCCACTTAAGGT
>OU343221.1:134840590-134949501 GCA_910596185.1 Chrysanthemum makinoi
TTTTTATTCGATCACCCGTTTTTGAGATTGCACCATCAAGATTGCAAGAGGCTTATCTTTTCACGACGTTTCCCCTTTCTTAGGTGCTTTGGGTGATCCTTGCCACTATTTTGCTTAAGTTCCTTTATTACGTTTGGCAAACTTTCTAGTTCTCAGCAATTCTTCTATCTGTCTTTTTAGGTGCATGCATTCGTCCGTGTTGTGTCCTACTTCTCCATGGAACTCGCAATACTTGTTGCCGTTTCTTTTCTCAAGCGGCGTAAGCATTGGAGGAGGAGTCTTGAATTTCGCCTTTTCCAATGCCAATATTTCTTTAGGTGTTTTGGAAAGGAGGGTGAACCTATCATGCTTCCGATCCATCCGGAGCGGATATCCTCTCTTGAAGCCTTGCTTTTGCGGACTCATGCGCTTCCATTGCACTTGGGGTAGCGTCCTCCTCTTTTCGTGGTTTCCAGCGGCTACTTCCCCACGGAGGAAAGATGTGGTTACCCTCATCATCTCGTCCATCGATTTTGGTATATTATCATGCAGTCTCTTAATTAACTTCGGGATTAGTGATTCCATGCATGAAGTGAAACCTTCATGATATCCGGAGCTCCTTTGACATCCCTACTTTCCACCTTGAATCTTTTCACGAATTCTTCCGTGGTTTCTCCTTCTTTTTGTTTGATATGGTGAAGCTCCACTGGATCATTTATGCACTTTCTTTTCTGAAGGAAGTTTGACAAGAAAACTTCCTTTAGTTCGTCATAAGCGTCTACGATTCGGTGGGAGATCGTCGAACCACACCCTAGCATCCAGGTGAGGTAGAGTTGAACATGTGGCACCATGTGTAGATGTTCTACCTTCACATTTGCTTGAAAATTTCTGAGGTGATCTTCTAGGTCTTCACTTCCATCATATGTCTTTACATTAGTAGGCATTCGCGTCTTCTTAGGCATGTCGAAATAGAGAATGCTGGAGTGAGCGAATTGGTCTCCTTGCACACCCATGGCCTAGCTAAGTTGTCATTCTCGACATCCGACCTTTGCCTCTTTGACCGAACTCCGTGTTCATCTCCATTGTCTTCGCCCGGTGCCGATCGGACCTTCATTGGGTATGTTCAACTACATTCGTATCCTCCATAATAGGGTTCCGTTCTTTGCGAAGAAGAATGGTGGTGATAACCTGTCTTCTTCCGAATCTGCAAGTTTAGTTCTCTCGTGCTTCCGAACACATGATACTCTTCTCTCTGTTCCAAGCCTTTTGAACGAGCTTTAGCGACCCCTAAACACTTCCTGCTTTTAGTGATTTTCTTCCTTGGTGATCGGATCGGTGCGTCTTGGCTCGAGTTTTCCTCGTGTTCGGCTCTTTGGATTCGATCTTCTTTCTCGAATCCTTCCTTGGCGCTTTGTTTTCGGATTCCGGACTGCGGTGTTGCTTCTAAAGTTTAATCGGGTTTCACCGTTTCTCTAACCTTAATTCTTCCTTCTGTTTCGAACTTTCTCTGTCACATGGGTAAGATCTGTTCGTAGTAGTTATCCGCATACTTCTTGATGGGTACATCTGGATCACGAACCATCAGATCCTTCGGATCTATCGCGTTCTTCTTTCCTCCTTTATTTTGCACCATAGAAACGCGGGGAGTAGGATCGAACGAGCTCTTTCGATAGGCATTTTTCTTTTCGGAACCTTGAGTTGTGTCTTGGGGTCCCACGGATGGCGCCACTTCTTAGTACAATTTATGCGATGGGTGGTAACAGATGTGAATGTAGCTTGTCGGACCAGGCCGACAAGTGTCCAGCGGGTTGGTCTTATACTAATTCAAGTAGTTTGAATGAGATCTCTGCACAAGAAAGGTAAACCGTTAGTCTTACCGTGGGGACGGACCCCACGATTAGACTCCGGCGTGAGAGTAAATACACATTCTTGAGAGGGAAAGTAGAATTATGTGTGTGTAATTATGAGAGAGCAATTTGTACCTTGTATGGGGATTAGAGCCCCTTTTATAGGCGAGGTTTGCCGCTGGGGCTTCCTAGATTCTCGCATATAGTGGTTAGTTGCCAGAACCGGACTCTTGGCGGACAAGAGCTCCGTGTTAATCGCGGATGCGGGCGTAAAGGGTCTAACGGTTGAGGTTCGAAGTTATGTGCCTTGCGTGCACAATGCACGGACCATAGCCGATTTAGCCATTGGGCTTACTGTAGGCCTAGGATTTGTAATTATTGGGCCTAAGCCCAGTATGTGTATAGTGTGTATTGTGCCTCGTGGGCCTGTAATACATACTATACGTCATCACTACTCGTTAAAAGTAAATAACATTTTTATTTTTTATTTCTTGCTTAATGTTAATAAAAAAGTATTGTTTATTTTTATTAAATATTTAGTTTGTTTAAATAAATGAACAAGAAAAATAAATTATGAGTTTCAAAAGGTGGTGTTATGGGGTGAGTTGTGATCCTTTCAAAAGACAACAATTTTAAAAAGTTTAAAAAGCCATTGAAGAAGCGCCACATGTCCCACCAATTCAATCTTCTCTTCCCTCTCGTTAAATAACTTTCAAACGACAAACTTTTACGAAAAAACGGTTTCACCATAATTTTTAAAATTTAATTCTTTTTAATTTGATATGCATTTTGATATATAAATCAAAATTTGTTAAAAAAATTGCAGGTGGGTTATAATTTTCTTGAATTTTTTTACATATTCTACCATACTTTTATCTAATTTAAATGTTTAAATGTTGAACTACGCAAAACTTAAAATACGAAAGTTGTAGTTTTTTTGCCGTTCTTTATCCAGAAATTTAAATCACTCAATTTTGATATGATATGAGTGAGATATCGCATTTTAAAAATGACATTTTACATATATCTAGTGCAAACAAAGTGTTTGAAAAAATGCCAAAAATAGAAGACAAGTGATGAACATTATGATTTTTTTTAAACTGATGAACAGTATAATTCTTTCTATTGATGAACAACTCTCTTTATTGATGAACAACATTTTTTATTGATGAACAAATGAACTTTTTATCGATAAACAAATAAACATCTCTTTTTAATGATCAACGACACTTTTTATTCATGAACAACATTTTCTATTAATGAACAAAGTATAAGATGAACAATCTTTTTTATTGATAAACATTGTGATATAACTGATAAACAAAAGAGCTTTGATACATGGGCCTAACTAAAGAGGCCTAAAATGAGACCTAATGCATAAATGAATTGTACGATCTTTATCGCATTCAATTCGTTATACATTAATTTACTTGCCTCTTTAGTTAGGTCCATTTATCATTTTCCTAAACAAAATTAAAGAGAACTAATGAACAATTATTTTTATTGATGAACAAATATTTTTTATTGATGAACAACACTTTTTATTTATGAACAACACTTTCTATTAATGAACAAAGTATTCGATGAACAACGTTTTTTATTGATGAACATTGTGATATAACTAATGAACAAAATTAAAGAAAACTGATGAACAAATCTTTTTATTGATGAACACAATACTTTTTATTAATGACCAACACTTTTTATTGATTAAAGATACTCTTTTGATTATAAAACTGATGAACAACATGACTAACTGATGAACATTAATCTAACTAGAAATTAAAAAGATAACTTTATCTTTCAAAGTACCAGTTTACATAACCAAAAACATTAATCAATATAATCACACTAAAACCAACTTATACCTTGTGTTAACAAACTTGTACATTCAGTTAATATTGTTCATCAGTTAGTGTTGCTCATCATTTAGTATTATTTATCAATTAGTGTTGTTCATCAGTTAGTGTTGTTCATCAGTTTAATTTAAAAAAAACTAACAATATAAAACATCACTTTTTGAATCTTACATTGATAAAATAATACTTGATATGTTGTCGGACAAAAATTAGTGCATTTAACGCAATTTTAATACTAAATATTTAAGCTACACATTTCGTCAAACACCTTGTTGGCAACAAATATGAATAAAACGTCATCTTTAACAGGTGATATCTTACTTATATGACATCGGATTTGACTAATTCAAAAACTTGTGTAAATAGTGAATCAAAATCTATAATGTTTTAAGTTTTTCATGAATCCACATTTGTGAGGGTAAAAAATAAGACCAAAAATGTCAATGAAGAAAGTTAACATCCATTTGATAAGTAAAACAAATCAAAATTTATACAAAATTAAAGAGGATTAAATTTTAGAAATAACAATGATTTTTTTTATTATTATTATTATTATTTAAATTTGTCGTTTAAAAAGGAAAAGACGGATCAAATTACTATTATACACCTTTGACCGAAAATAATTAAAAAAAAAGGAAGTTGATTAAGATCCCATCCAACGGTGGGGATGACTTTTTAGACTTTGTAAATTGATATGACTTTCTAAATGATCTGGTGAGAGGGTATTTTGATGTGTCGGTGTTAAAATGTTAAAGCTAATGTGGCACTAAACAACATTTTTTTTTATGTTACGTTTTATATGTATCATGTAAAACTTATAAACTTATAGAGCACCACTACTACTCGGGCTATGTTTGGCACATGAGATTATAATGAGATTACTAGATCAGAACCCGTGTTTAACACGGGAAGTTAAAGTAAATTCCTAAAAATACAATAAGAGATTTTATAATGAATAAGAGATGGGTGAAAGTGCCCAACAAAATAATAAGAGAATGTGCACGAATATCGTATACTCAATTTGTTTTGAAATATCAACATTTAAAAATAATAAGCATACATTGGAGTAATAGCCATTGATCATTTGAACATATGAGTTGAAAATGTAAAAGTGAAGGGTTCAAAATTGTTCTTAAACCAATAGTCGTTGAATAAAGTAATACGCAAAGCATCAAATTTTAAAGCATCCACTACTAAAAATAATAAGAATGTATGAAGTTAAATAATGATTCGTTGAACTCTTTCTTTTGAAAAAATAATGATGTGGTTACATTAATTCCAAATTAAATAAAATGAATTTCACTTAATAACAAATACACCATATGCCAAAATTTTAGCTCGACTATTTTGCACTCGTAACTGTTGGTTTTATGGATATAAATTAGTAGTTGTGAGTTAGGATCGAACTCGAGATCACGGGATTGCACACTTTGCGTATGAGAATTAAAGTTAATAATTAAATATAAAATGTTATATTTATTTATTATTTACACGAAAAATGTAACGAACGTTAAGTTAATTAAACGTAATGGACTAACGATCGTTAAATGTTAAAAGGAACGACTAGAAGTGAAATTAGAGATCGAGAAGGTTCTAGAAACCCTTGGGGATGCATGCACCGATCGGCCAAGGAGTTTCCTAAACCCAATCCAAGTCTAACTTGGGCAACAAGTTATATTGGTTATATATACAAGGCCTAGGGTCTTTGTATTCCAACTCTTGTACTCCTAAACTTAAACCTAAAATTGTTTTGTGTGTGTTTTTGTCTCCAACCGATCGTACACCTATCCTTGGTGGTTGATCCCTTTGTTTTTCCAAAACAAACTTTTTCGTGTTCTTAAAATTAGCATTACTTTAATTTGTTATAGTACGTATGTACAAGAACGTGGTACTAACACATTATTGTTAGTATCTTGGATTGAATTACAAAACGGTAAAGGGTAATTCGCATAATCCTTATAAACCCTAATTAGGGTTCATCCACTTGCTAGTTTAAGGAATTGATTCTTGTTGGGCTAGAATCAAAAGGTACGCATGATTTATGTTTATGTTAATTAGTTATTCATTATTCATTCTTATACGCTTCCGCATGTTTCTTTGATGTTTTATGTGTTTTATATATGATTGTCGTGTTATATAATTCAACAGTGGCATCACGAGTCTGGTTTAATGAGTAATTAATTACTATACACGTAAAAAACGGATATTGTATGGTGTTTGATATGATTGTTCTAGGGTTTTGGTTTTGATTATGTAAACCCTAATTTTAGGGTTAGGGCTTTTGCCCTAATTTTCTTTAAAAAAACTTTAATGCGTCGACCCTAAATTTTTTTTAGGTCGAACCCTAAATTATTTTAGTCGATTTTATTAACTTTTTATTAGGGTTTATAATAATTGTTATGTTATCGATATCTAAACCTAGAATTATATATATGTTACGTGAATTAATTCTGAGTAATTGTTATGTGACATGAAATTGTATGCGATCTTGTGACTTACTTGAATAATTGTTATGTTATATCCATGATGATACATGCGTGTTCGTCATGGATGGTTGCTTGAATTTTTAATTGTTAAGTTATTTTATCACATGTATGGTTTGATAAATCTTGAATTGGGGAAGACTCCAATATATATATATTAATGAATCAATTATGTGCAATTTGGTATATTTTTAATTATGGATTACACAATCGATTCATCGATGTATGTGGCTCACTTCTATTGAAGTGAAAGCCCTAGTTAATATATACGTTAATTAACCTAGATATTGATCATTAATAGGTATTATCAAAATAACTTGCATGTGGCTACTTGTTACGCATATTAATTGTTAGTTATGTGCGTATTGTTTTAGTTATTTATTTTTTATTGTTACTTATTTGTTTATTATGTGTGTCAAGTTTTAAGCAAAGGGTAATTTCTTGAATAGAAAAATAAATTGGACTAAACAATAGTGAAATTTGATTTATTTTTTGAAGAGTTATTAAGTTTAATTGAATGATGAGTTTTGGTACAAATAGTGAGAACGGCGCATCCAATTTTGACATACTATAAGAGGGGTTTAAGGAGGGGAGCACATTAAATTGTAACCCGAAAGAAGGAGGTTAATTGCTTCGCGCTGACCAAATTCTCCGCTCCTTTGCGCGTCAACTTGGAGTTACCAAGTAGGCTATTTTATGTACAAAAATCATCTTAAGGGCGAATTAGCTTTGATTCCATGCGCCAGTTTGTGGTAATTATCCGAAACACTAATTCTTTAGACTTATGCAAAAGTACGATATAATGGACGATAATTAAAGGTAAATTCCTTGATTGGCGAAACCAATACCTCAATCAAAACTTTGTTAATTTAATCTTTATGAATTGGTTAATAAAAATGTTTTTTATTAAAATTTATGCTACAAGATGAATGCATGGCATCTTTGTACATATTTGATTTGACACCATAAATCAAACTAGTACCCTTTTAAAATTAAGTTAGTGCCATCTAGTTAAAGGAACACTTGAAATTACAATTTACGTCAAGTAGGAACTTGGCGAGATTGTGATAGAAAGGTAAATCTTCATGTGAAGTCAGACCTTGCATGGACACATTTGCAGTTCTTTAAATTAAACGACTTAAATTGAGTAGTAAGTGAGAACTGGACTCAAGGCACAAGATGGGATAAAACATGTTTACATTTGCAATGTTGTTGGTAATGTAAATCCCATAATGATCTAGGAATTGAAAAAAATTTGCCAATTATTGTTCGACAGATTACCTTATTATGTGCTTTCATTACTAGCAGATCAACTGATGTAATGAACTTATGATAATTTGGATCCTAGTTTTTGTGAAAATTCTATGGTTATATGTTTATATTACCTTGGGTATTTTTTATTTTCTTAAAAAAATTGTATTATTGAAAATACTAATATTTGAATTTTTTTCTATAGAAATGGCTCAAAACGATAACACTACACTACGTTCTGCGTTCAAAAATTTCTTTGAACGAGAAAAGTTGACTGGCTCAAAGAATTTCAATGATTGGCATCGCTCTTTGAGAATTGTCTATAGAGTGGCTGATGGGTTGGATTATTTGTACACGCCTTGCCCTGCTGAACCCGAAGCTACCGCCTCTGACGAGGCTAAAGCTGCATGGAAGATTGAGTACAAGCGTCATAATGATGTGGCTTGCTTGATGTTGGGAATGATGGAATCTTCTCTCCAAAAGAAATTCGAAAATTTCTTCCCATATGACATGCTCAATGAACTTAGGAAAATGTTTGAGAAACATGCAGATGTTGAAATCTATGATTTGATTGATGCACTTCACAGCTGTAAGCAGGGAGAGGGTAAACCCGTAAGTGCGCATGTGTTGGAAATGAAAGGTTATATGGACCAACTACAAGCACTTGGCAAAGTTTATGAAGACGACATTGCTGTGAACTTGATCAATAGGTCCCTTAACAAGGATTTTAATGGTTTTGTTCGGAATTTCAATATGCACTGCGTGGGGAAGACAGTTACTGACCTACATGCATTGCTCGTTGATTATGAAAAAGGGTTACCTCAAAAGGCTCCTACAACCCAGGTACTTGCTATTTCAGGGTGGTAGGATTAACAAGCCAAAACCGCGTGCGAACAACAAGAAGGGTAAAGGGAAGGGTAAGGTTGACAAGGGTAAACAAGTTATGGCCTATCAACCTGAACCAAAGAAGTACCCTCCTCAGAAGAAGGAAAATCCTAAAAAGGATTAGGCTTGCCACTACTGCAAAGTATTTGGTCATTAGAAAAGAAATTGTACTCTCTATCTTGATGAATTGCAGAAAAACAGTTGAAGCATTTCGGGTCCCTCGGCGACGGTCCTTCAGGTAACTTATTTATGATTGAATTATTTACTCTAAATTATAAAATTAATTCCTGGGTATATGATATTGAATGTGGTTTTCACATTTGTAATACACTGCAAGGGTTTAGAGTGGAAAGGAAGCTGTCTTATGGAGAGCAATATATGCATGTGGGCAATGGGGCACCTTGTTGAAGCCATAGGAGTGTTTAGTTTAGTATTGCCTTCGGGCTTAGTACTGTTATTAAACAATTGTTATTATGCACCTTCTATTATTAGAGGTGTTGTTTCCTTTTCTGTTTTGTTGGATCTTGGTTTTACTCATACTATCACAAGTAATGGAATTTCAGTTTCTTTAAATGGTGTATTTTATTTTAATGCTATTACTGTGAATGGTGTGTTTGAAATTGATATGATTGGAAATGTATCTAACAATAATAATAATTCGATTTTTATCATCAATAAGAAAATGAAGTTAGACTTGAATTCGTTTTATGTTTGGCATTGTAGACTTGCTCATATAGGCAAGACTCGCATGCAAAAGCTACAACGTGAAGGGCTTTTGCAAAATATCAGTGATGAATCATTTGATAAATGTGAGTCATGCATATCAGGAAGATAACGAAGAAACCTTTTCATAGCAATATGAAGAGGGGCGATCTACTTGGTCTTATTCATACTGATGTGTGTGGACCACTTAGACATGTGTCAAAGAGAGTTGCTAGCTACTTCTTAACCTTCTTGATTATTTCAGCCATTATGGTTATGTTTATTTACTTAAGCATAAACATGAGGTGTTTGAAATATTTAAGGTTTTCAAAGCAGAAGTAGAGCTGCAATTAGGAAAGAAGATTAAAGCTCTTCGATCCGACAGAGGCGGTGAATGTCTAAGCCAAGAGTTTAAAGATTACTTAGTTGAGAATGGAATTGTCCAGAATCTCACATCTCCATATACTCCACTACAAAATGGTGTATCTGAGAGAATGAATCGTACATTGTTAGACATGGTGCGATCAATGTTTAATCTTACTACTCTGCCCTTATCCTTTTGGGATTATGCTTTAGAATATGTTGTTCGTATTCTAAATATGGTTCCCACCAAGAATGTTGATAAGACACCATATGAAATATGGCATGGTAAAGCTCCTAACTTGTCTTATTTAAAGGTCTGGGGTTGCGAGGCGTATGTTAGACGTGACTCAGCAGATAAACTCCAAACGAGATATGTAAAGTGTATCTTTGTAGGATACCCTAAGGAAACTATAGGTTACTACTTTTACTATCTAACTGAAAATAAAGTAATTGTTGCTAGGTATGGAGATTTTCTTGAAAAGGATCTCGTATCTTAAGAATTCAGTGGGAGAGTTTATGATCTGGAAGATGATCATGAAGATACATTACCTTTTGAAAACACTAACGTATTCGGTAGAAGAACGATAGTTTGGGTCCTCCACCATAAGTTGAAGTGGTTCCCATTTGTAGAACTGTAAGGACTACGCGTGCACCTGAACGTCTATGTCTTAACGTAGAAGTTGAGGAAACTATATTAGGGGATCTTGGAGAGCCTACTAATTATAGAGCTGCCATGGCTAGTCCTGAAAAAGACAAATGGCAAGCTGCAATGAATGGGTAAATGCAATCCATGAAAGATAATGAAGTCTGGGAAGAGGTTGACTTACCTCCAAATGCCAAGGTAGTTGGAAGTAAGTGGCTCTATAAAATAAAGACAAACATGGATCGCAATGTACACATCTTTAAAGCTCGTCTAGTTGCTCAAGGTTTTACTCAAACTTTTAGGATAGATTACGAGGAGACTTTTTCTCCCGTAGCAGACATTAGAGCTATTAGAATTCTCATAGCTATATCAGCGTACTATGACTATGAGATATGGCAAATGGATGTCAAAACCGCCTTCTTGAATGGTGCTTAGATGAAGACATCTATATGAAGCAACCTGAGGGGTTCGTGAATCCACAATTTCCAAACCGTGTATGCAAACTTCAAAGGTCCATTTATGGATTGAAGCAATCATCAAGGCAATGGAATAAGAGATTTGATGAAGAAATCAAAAGGTATGGATTTATTCAAAATCTTGATGAGCCATGTGTATATCACAAAGTTAGTGGGAGTGATGTAATTTTCCTTATCCTTTATGTCGATGACATATTAATTATGGGAAAAGACATTCCAAGTTTGCAAAGTGTTAAGGCATATCTTGGACAGTGTTTTTCCAAGAAGGATTTAGGGGAAGTTGCATACATTCTGGGAATCAAGATCTACAGAGATAGATCAAAGCGGTTAATTGGCTTAAGTCAAAGCCCTTACATTGATAAAATATTAAAGATATTCAATATGCAAAATTTCAAAAAAGGATATTTGCCGATGGAAGTAAAGCATGGCTTATGTAGCGATTTGTGTGCTTCAACACCTACAGAGGTGGCACGCATGCAAAAAGTTCCTTATGCTTCGGCAGTAGGATCTATCATGTATGCTTTGAGATGCACAAGGCCAGATGTGGCGTTCGCTCAAAATATGACCAGTCGATATCAACAGAATCCAGGTGAACTTCACTGGACTGCTGTTAAACATATTTTAAAGTATCTTAGGAATAAGAAAGATATGTTTCTAGTGTATGGTGGAAATCGGATCTGAGCTTGGTGTTACAGGTTTACGTGATGCGTCCTGGAAATGTGATAAAGATGATCAAAGTCTCAGGCGGGTTATGTCTTTGTCATTAATGGAGGAGCAGAGCTGGAAGAGCAAGAAGCGAGCATGATAGCGATGTCTGCGACGAGGCGAATAGATAGCCTTGCCGGAAGCAATGGAGGTTGTTTGGATTAGGAAATTTATTTCAGGGCTTGGTGTTATGCCTTCAATTGAATCGCCTATTGATATGTATTGTGACAATTATATTGTAATCATATTTGCCAATGAACCCAGAGTCATGAAGGCACAGACATTTTCTACGGAAGTATCACTATGTTCAGGAACAAGTCCGCGAAGGTGAAATTAATCTATTGAAATTTCACACAGATGACAACTTAGTTGATTCTTTCACTAAGGCTTTACCCAGAGAAAAGCTTATTGGACTTGCCAATGACATTGGACTTAGTTTGGCTAATAGTTTCATGCATAACTGTGATTAGTATTTGGATAAAGTATATTGTCAACATTTATTATTTTGATGAAATAAAGTATTGTTTATGTTATTTTCATTTATAATATTGTTGTCCTATATTTACATGTTTAATCAATGAGTAACTAAGTTATTTTAAATTGTCCGTTGTCAATTAATGATATGGGAATATCATTAAACTAAGACAAATCTGAGTGACGTGGCAGAATATACTTAAAAGTATATTGATGAGAAAGCATACCAATTTGAGATGATATTTAATGAATTGAATATAGGACTTATCCCAACTACATGATTTTACTTTATGGATATTGTTATAAAGTAAATCATGAATAGTAATCCTCAGACTTGAGATACCAGATAAGTGTCATAAATGTAGTGCATTTCTGTGGAACAACTTAATGCGATCGTGCGGTAGTCATAAGAGTTGTTTCCAGAAGTGTTACAAATTTTGTGGGTTATTATTGTAGTCAAGATAGAATTTGTTCCTTCAAATTTATTTGGAGTTTAATCTTCTGGGCCTCGTAGGGTTGACAAGATGTTTGTCGGCCGCACCAGAATCCCTTGAATATGTTCGGAAGATTTGGTAATCTTGCTCAATCACTTAAAAAGAGAAACAGAAGGGTTGAAGAAAGAATGACTTAATTCAATATCTTTATTTAACATGGTATTAGAAACAAAAGGATAATAATAATGAGAAATCATTAAAAGGTTTTTCCAGGAGCCTTACTCCAGTCATGCTAGAGGCATCGAAGTGTTGCTAGACGCTAACCGATGTGATCACGCTATTAAGATATATCCAATTGGGAGTTGTTGGTTTTATGGATATAAATTAGTAGTCGTGAGTTAGGATCGAACTCGAGACTACGGGATTGCACACTTTGCGTATGAGAATTAAAGTTAATAATTAAGTATAAAATGTTATATTTATTTATTATTTACACAAAAAATGTAACGAACGTTAAGTTAATTAAACTTAATGGACTAACGATCGTTAAATATTAAAAGGAAGGACTAGAAGTGAAATTAAAGATCGAGAAGGTTCTAGAAACCCTTGGGGATGCATGCACCGATCGGCCAAGGGGTTTCCTAAACCCAATCCAAGTGTAACTTGGGCACCAAGTTATATTGGGTACATATACAAGGCCTAGGGTCTTTGTATTCCAACTCTTGTACTCCTATACTTAAACCTAAAATTGTTTTGTGTATGTTTTTGTCTCCAACCGATCATACACATATCCTTGGTGGTCGATCCCTTTGTTTTTCCAAAACAAACTTTTTTGTGTTCTTAAAACTAGCATTACTTTAATTTGTTATAGTACGTGTATACAAGAACGTGATACTAACACATTATTGTTAGTATCTTGGATTGAATTACAAAACGGTAAGGGGTAATTCACATAATCCTTATAAACCTTAATTAGGGTTCATCCACTTGCTAGTTTGAGGAATTGATTCTTGTTGGGCTAGAATCAAAATGTACGCATGCTTTATGTTTATGTTAATTAGTTATTCATTATTCGTTCCTATACGCTTCCACATGTTTCTTTGATGTTTTATGTGTTTTATATATGATTGTCATGTTATATAATTCAACAGTAACATCTATACATTTCATCAAACATGTGTAATTGCCTTATGGTACCTTGTGACAACTCGTAAATTCCTCGATGCGTCGTAATTGGAGAAACATCGATTTGAGCGATCGTTTTAATTAATTTGAGATACGATTCGTATTATATATCGTTTTTATTGGAAATATTATTTTAAAAGAAATGGCGTAACTCCCGTGTCACGAATCATTCGTTTACTAGGTTAAACGAGTCCCGAACCAAACATATCAAAAGTTTTTGAAAGTTACAATAAGAGTCCTTGGAATAGTTTTTAGTTTCACCATTGTAGTTTCCTTTGCACAAGACAAGCCCCTCGTGGGAGTATAAATACCCACCTCCTCACTCTTTCTCTCATTTTATCAAATTCTTTCTCTCACTACTAAACACACACAAATACTTCTCCTTTTTCTCTCTCTAAAATCCGGCCACCCCTCCCCTAGGGTTCCGGCGCCGTCATCTTTTCCGGCCAACTTTCCGGCGACCTCCCCTAACTACACCACCTATCTTATCTTGTATATCGGGACGTTGTGGTTCCATTTTCATGAAACACGCACCCTCAATCAATCCCACGCGCTCCAAATCTAAATTTTTAGATTTCGGATATTAGGGTTTTGAATAAAAACGTGTTTGATGATTCAAGGTGAGATGGTTACGGGTTGTACCCATTGGAGACGCCATCACGACTCTCTTTCTTTTCTTTTCTCTCACGGTAAAACCCTCCACGCACCATTTATGATTTTGTTTTTGTTTTAACGAATATATATTCCATTCGTACGATTAGTTTATGTGTTATTTTCGTGGTTATTTATGTGTAAAAACAAGACTTATACACATTTTATTTTTATTTATTCACAAACGATTCGTGCGGTGAAACAAGTTTGCAAAAGGGTATTCGGATCTGTTACTAATTCATGGGTCTCGACTTAACCTTGTATTTCGTTATATCACGTTAATAGCGTGATGTTTGTGGTAAAAAATAGTTGGGAATGAATCTGGAAAAATGGAATGTTTGTTGTCCTTGTTGGCGCGAGTGAACTCAGTCACTGAGTCGGATCAGTAAAACGGGTCGGGTCCAAAGACCCACATGGTAATGTCGTTGGGTCAATTAGGGCACTGGGTCAAATGGGTATATTTGGTCACGATAGGTAACCAATCCTAGTTAAACTAATAAACCATGACTTAATAAGTAGAAACTTGATTATACATGAAACCTGGTATTTTGATTTAGGTAACTTATTTGTAACTTATTAAAATAATACAAGATAAATAATACTATTACTTAAATAATAAGTAAAATAATACGAGATAAGTAATACCAGATTTGGGATACATAACTTTTAAGTAAAATCATGGGGTGTTAATTATTAGTAACTTGTTGATTTGATTTGTCGTGGCTTATAATTCGGTTACGTAATAAAAATGAAATGGGTTAGGGATATTAATTGAATTAGACGTGAAAGATTATGAGTTGTAAACGATTATTGATATAAAATATCGAAACGAGTAATATTGGACTAATTGAAATTATATGACGGGTTAAATGTACATGAATTATCAATTACTAATGAAACGTTTAAACAATATATGCTTACGAATTAACTATATACATATATATGTATATATAAAACGGTACGATAAACTATGGTTAATAATTAATAACGGATATTAGGTATATGTTATAACTTATAAGACTTGATACGAATTATAAAGTTTGGAATAACAAATTTGTAACGAGTCATATTGATTATAAGTACGCTAAACGTTTTGTACCGAACGAGTATAGTATATTAGACTCGGAAATGAGCTTAACATATTTGTTTCGCGATATGCTTAATGTTCTACTATCTCATAGTAACTAATGGCGAGTTGTTTAGATTTATATTGTCGACAAATAAGGTTTTATTTACTAAAAACCCTTATTAACTACGATAATAACTTGTGTTTTATAAATACAAAATATCTTTCATAAACTTTTCGATAACAGTTATATTGATTAGTATATGGTACTCTACTAAACTTTTTGGTTTAAATGAGTTTAGTATAATTGTTTTTGCGATAAAACTAAATATTCCGTTTTCACATCTAAGCTGCTATTGAAGTATATAACTATAAATACTATTGACGGATATGGTTTAATCTATTATAAACCCTTATTAATTACTACCTCCTTCCCAAAATTATTGTCCACTATTGACTTTTTTAGTCTTTGTTCTTCAACTTTGACCATAATTATTTTTGTTTGTGTTATATAATACTTGATGAAAAATATATGAATGTATTGAGTTTTAAATGTATTTTTCATTGGTATAATTTTCATCAAGTATTATATAACACAAATAAATTTATTAATGGTCAAAGTTGAACAAGAAAGACTGGTCAAAGTCAAACAGGACAATAAAAATGGGACGGATGGAGTACAATGGTAACTCGTGTTTTACAACACATGTTAGATTTAATAAACTTGTTTGGAAGTATTATTTTGATAAGATAACTTATTAAAGTCGTAATGGTTTGGGAACGTTGGAATAAACGAACGTGTCATTTATAGTAAACTACTAAATATACAATATAAAAAATACTTTCTTATAAACTTGTGTAATTACGAATAACAATTGGAAAAATCTTTATTGATTGAGCAATAAATGGGAACTTATCTGGTATAATAAACATGTACATTGGGATCATGGGGAAATTATCGAAAGTTAACCTATTTATGTATCTTGAATAGATGTCGTCATTTCCTAGTCTTTGACTAGCTTGAGTATTGTCTGTATTTCTCGACTTTGTCAATATCTTTTCCTTTTTGGCGTGCGTTCAAGTAGTATGTCTCGACTATGTCGATGTCTTTTCCTCTTTCGCGTGAGTTATGCGTTGCGTCTATGTTTCTTACCACCACGAAGCGAAAACTAAACTTTTGAGATAACAATCATAAACTTTGGGAAACGATAACGTACTTTTGAAAATAACGACATGAATGATCCACGAAAACTACAACACATTACTTTTTATTGATTTCTTTATCGTATGAGTTGTATTTTAAGAATATCGTTGATGCGTGCCAAACAGTCAAGCTAAATCACTCAAGAACATGAATGGCGGACCGTATCAGCTTAAGCGCTCAGCACGAATGCAATGAAGTCCAGAGGAATATAGTGTATTCCTGGGTCGTTAAGTCCCACGGAGGATGAATTGGTGTTTAAACAACTTCAGATGATAGAATGATCACTAAGGATAGTGATCAGTAAGGATTTTGATGAATAATTACCTAAAGAAAAGATTTACAAATTACAGCGACTTAAATGCAAATTAAAAGAAATTAAAAAGATAAAATATATTAAATAAACGCTATCACTATTTTTACAGATCGATGAACGTTTATTTTATAAAACAAAATAACTTAAATAAACTATATTAACTAAAACGTAATCCTAAATTATCTAGAAATGTGGTTTAAAATGAAAAGCAGAATTCGTTTAAAAATTACTTTGGGCGCAAGCAAAACGTAAAATTTATGAAATAAAAGACCTACGAATGTAAAACTAATTTTATTACGTACTATATGACAAAAGAAAATTTTACAAAAAAGAATTATATTTTTTAGATTATTATTTTATTTATTATGATTTAAATACTATAAAACACTAATTAATTGATTAAAAATACTAAAACTAATGTGAAAAATCTGAAACTTTTTTATAAATTACTTTATACTAATATAAAGACAAGAAAATTGCAAAAGTTGAAAAAGATATTATAAATAAGCACTAAATAAGCAAATAAGCTCGTATAAGCTTATTGAATAAAACGTGGTTAAATACTAAGTTTTGTAAGAATTTAACGAGAAAGACCCAAGGGCGCAATGGTATCCAGGTACACCACTATCATCCCAGGGGAGGTCTCGGGTTCGACCCACCTCTCCCTTTTGTAAAACATTTTTTTTTTAAATTTCTTTTTACAAACACTGTAAGCACATTTAAATAAGCAATTTATTCAACTGCGACTTTTTATAATATTGACCAATAAGCTCTATATTAGCTTATTTATTTCAGTTTATAAAGAAGAAAATGAGCTTATTTGGGACTTTAAGCTCAAATAAGCTCAATAGTTGAAAACAAAGATGAAATAAAAGCACAGCTAAAGCTTAAATTAAGCTAAAAGGAAAAAGAAACATACTAAAAGCTCTAATAAGCTAATAAGCACAATAACTGAATCTATGAAACAAGCAGACTTGCAGAGATGTTCAAGGCTAAAATAAGCTCACTGAATAAGCTAAAAAGCTCAAACAAAAGACAGAGGTAACAAGTAGAGTCGGTGGGCTTTCCAAAAAGTCCAAGCTCATGCACTTTGGTGCACTGAGGAGCTTATGAGGGGCTTATGAAAAAGCTACCATTTCACCGGTATGCAGTTAAGCAGAAAATGGGACAAAAACAAGTCACAAGCACCACGGTAATTAAGCTACAAAGTGAAAACTAAAGCTTGGAATCTCAAGGTGGCTTGGTTGGCTTGCAAAAGCTAAAATTCAAAAGCTAAGACCAACTGACAAGTAATCTGTGAGCTTATCAATATGGACTGCCAAACGTGCAATGGGCATCATTTTGACTTTTTAAGAAATTTAAACAGGTTGACTTATATGAACATGTAATTAAATCTAAGCGATTAGAAGTAGTATTAAGTGAAATGAGATGAACTTAGGCTATAGTAACAAGCTATAAGCTTCTGTGATGATTCTTGCAACTCAAATCCCAACATTGGCGTAAAGGCAATTATATGAGATTTTGACTTTTATTCACATAAGGACTAGTTTAAATGGCTTGACTGAGTTATTAGACTCTAGTGTGACATGTATCAACAACAAACAATAACACAGTGGCCTATAACACGACAAAGTGAACAAAACCAAACATCCCTTATTAAAACTGTTTTGAGGTATTAAGCAATGAAACAACTTTTTAAACCAAGGGACCTAGTAATTAGCTTATATTAACTGCAATGAGACAATATTAAGACAGGATTAACAAGTTTTAACTACTTGAACTAAGAAATGCAATATTTAAGAAAATGGCTTACAAAATGAGTTTAAGCTCAAAACAGAGAATCAAGGTCTGAGATCACATCCTATGGCTTCCCAAGAAGCTCTAAACCAATAAGCAATCAAAGATCACTCTGCACCAGTTCTTGATCATCTCCAATGGATTTTATTTTTCAACTATTTTTGGTATTTTTAGTGATTTTCGGTTTTGTATTAGAGGGTTTATTGTAACTAATAGCTTTAATAAGCTATATAGGGGCTTATATGTGCCTATCCAGTCCAAGATAACAACTTACAACATCATTAGAACATTTTGAGATTTTGAACAAAAGTAAAATTTGCATAACATGAAAACTTGAATTAGAACGAAATTGAACTGAAAAGATTCACATTAACTTGAAATAACTTAAACAAATTACTTGGAAAGCTTAAATTACACTGGAACTCTGAATTTAACTAAAACGACATTAAACTAAACTAAACTACTCTACTTTTTAACTACTACTCTTCATATCTCTGCTTCTTTCCTTTTTATAATGACTCTTTGAAGTCTTTGCAGCTTTGTGAGACTTTCCCACTTCACTTGAACCGTTGGATTGGTCAATTTAATCTCCCCCGTTTAAACCAATTTTGGCACCAAAGTCCTTGGGTTAACTTGCGGCTGATATTTTATAATTAAGGAACTTTGGATGGTAGCAGATGCTTAGGGGACAGGTTTGAAAGATATTTAGGCAAGTTGGTAGAGTTTGGAAGAAAACAGGGGAAGGGGTGAGGTTTTGGAGGTAAAAGTAGTGGAAATTGCATTTAATGCAGCAGGGTGTGTAAGGAGGTGGTGGAGGGAGTAGGTTGTTGAGTTTGTGAGTGGTGAGGTGGAGGTGAAAAGTGGGTGGTGGTGGTATGGTTTTACAGGATTGAGTGTGTGTGAGGGAGAAGGAAGGAAAACATGGGCGGTTTATGCTTTTAAACCTGGATTGGGCGGGTTGTGATGTTGGGCGATGGGTTTAAGTGATTTGGATTTTGGGTTAAGTAATAACAAAGGGTTCATTTGATTTTAGCTAGTAAATCACAAGGACTAATCATGCAATTTTCTGAAAAGTTGAAGGATTGTGTAACTTTCCCAAAGTTATCACAAGGGTTAATCTGCCAAATATGAATAGTACAAGGACCATTATGCATAAAATTCCATTTTTAATAAATCCAAGGCCTTTTATGCCATTTTTGAAACTTAAGGGACCAAAGATGTAATTTTCCAAAAGTTTATCATAAGGACCAATTTTTGTCATTTATTAATAGTACAGGGTTAAAATTTGATAATTTTCACTTTTTAAATTAACCAAGGACTATTTTTGACAATTTTCAAAGTTAAAGGACTAAAGTTGTCAATTTGTGATTTTTAAACTTTGAAGGGTTTATTTTGACAACTTTTGAATCTCATGGACCTTAAATGACTTTTTATAAGTTTTTGAATTACCAGGGACTAATTTTGACAACTTTTGTAACTTGGGGGACTAAACCTGCCAATTATGCAAACTTGATCACGTTTTCACCGATTTTGATGTTTTTGCATTTAAAACATATAAAACACTTGTTTGTGATATTTTTATCATTTTGAAGCATTTCTGAGTGTTTTCAGATGTTATTGGCATTCTAAACAGATATAAAATGATGATGAGTATTTAGACACTCATCAATCCCCCACACTAAGATATTGCTAGTCCCTAGCAATGATTTGAGAAAAATTAATGGATTTCATCTCTTTACCAAAAGCCATTACTTCTGGGGTAGCCAATTGTTTCAGTTCAAGTAAGAACCTTGGTACAATGATAACCAAATGATTGTGAGCAAATCATAAGCGTGAACAGTTTGATTTGTCTTTACCGAAGCCGTTTGCTTCGGACTAGCCAACTCTTAGATAAATTATCAATATTATCTTTGGTGAGTCGATTACCAATTATGGCTTTCCACTGCCTTTACCACAAGCCATAAACTTGCGGGCTAGCCAACTCTTCACTTTTTAGGATATGGTGAGTTGAGAACCATACAATTTTGGGCAAATTGCAAGCCATATAAACGGATTTGAGAAATCTTTACCAAGAGCCGTTTGCTCCTGGATTAGCCAATCCTTTTGGTTTTTAGACATGGCGGATGATAACCAATTTGTAAGTGTAGAACACTTACTCCAAAAAAAAAATTGGCCAAAAGCGGGAATTGGGTAGATAATACATGATAAAATTCGAGAGAATTCCCCCCCACACTTAGAAATGAATATTGCCCTCAATATTCAAAGCACCGGCGGTTATGCCGAAACTAAGAACGTAAAGGGAAATACTACGGCCATTATTTAAAGAATTTTTTTTAACAAACTTATATATATATAACATGTGGGGTAACTCCCCCACACTAGGGTGGTACACACGGGTGAAAACCCATGTCAAGCTACTGTTTTTGATTACCGAGTCGCTAGCTTGACTCGACCCCGAATTAATTTGTTCATGGGGAAGTAAGTGGAAGAGACAATCTCCATCGGACTTTCATTCAAGATGTTTGGACAAACATTTGAAGCACGTGAAAGTTCCATATCGATGAGATATATATAGAACCGGCTCACAAATGGTATATGGAAATGCCGGGGTCAAAGATAATGTCTTCATTCTCGAAGGAGTGAAGAACAGGAGAAGTGACAGAATATATGAAGAAAAGAAAGAAAATCATGATACAAATCATGACTAACTCTTCATCCTCAATAGGAGAATTCATAGTTTCATGAATCTCCTCAATTAAGCTCGCTTGATCAAGACATATTATGGGAATGTCTAGATCAAAGTGGAAATTATCATACTCGGCGAGATATGATATGAGTGAGTTCATCGGAGAACTCCTCGAGGTAAATGAATCATATTCAGAATTGATTGGGTTCACTAGTGAACTCATCCAATGTAAATGATTCATAATCAGGGAGAGAATTATGAGAATGAAAAGTGGTACGCCACTAAATCTTCTCTCCCATATTATTAAAACAGAAGGCTTCCATTTCGGAATAGAATCATGGAAAGAATGTCACTATCCTTAATGGGGATAGGATGAAATAGGTTTTCATTGAAAGCCTCGTTTTAGAAATGAGAAGACTCGACATTCAAGTAATGTTGCAAGTGCTTCATCTTTGATTTCAGTGTCGATAACTTCATCATTCTCTTCTAGCTAACAAGCTCGGAAGGTAATTCTTCCATATAACGATGTCTCCACAAGATAACGAATCGTCATCAATAGAATCGGAGCACATCTCAACATGATTACTTTGGAAGACAAGAGGAGGAGGGATATCACACACATGATCAAGAATTTCCTGTGACTCTCTTGGGATTGGGACAAGGTTCTCAACACTAGACTTTATGAATTCGTCCGATTCCTTTTCTAGAACAGTGTCAAGTTCATCCCCATGTTGAGAGTGAGTGGGAGCCTCGGGTGTGATAGCAGTTATTTGAGAATGAATCTCAACTGCTGGGATATCAACTGATGAATTTGATGAGTCTTCAAGTGTATCCTCATCATCACTGTCATCAAGAATAAAACGAAATTGAGAGCTAGATCCATTTGCTTTTTCTTTTGCAATTAATTCCCTAATAGACTTTTCAAAAGCAATTTGGGAATTTATTTTAGCAGCCTGCTCTTCAGCTAGCAATTCTTCCATGGATTTCTCATGTGAATTTTGAATGATGGGACATTGTGGGAGTGGAGATTTGTCAAAACCGGAAGGTTGACATTGATAATCATCATGAGGACCCCTACAATGAACACAAGAAAAACTGGGAACATTATGAAATCTTTGTCTTACTCAACTCCTCAGTTCTTTTCTGACTCCAGAAGCTGAATAAGTGTCTTGTTGAGTTTTTGAGGAGTTTGAGTTATTTGGCCTTGTGGAGGTTGGTCGTGATATGGATAGTCATAATTGTCACAAGGAAATGGATTCCCTTGTTTGACAATCGGAGTGGAATGGGGACCTCCACAGTTCTCACAACAAAATGATTGTTGTGGGTGGTCATGTGAATAATATGGGATTTTGGTCATTTCCAAAGTCACGAGTGTTACCGAAACACGTTCGTGAAAAGCGTGTTTCGGATTGACACTCAAATCCTTGGTGAGGTCCTCCACAAAATTCACAGCAGTAATGTTGGTTATATGAAGATAAGTGGTCGTGGTGGGTAATTAGAAAAATTTGAGGGGTCGTTAAATGAGTTTGGATTAGGATCATAATCAAATGAATTCCTTGAACCACAAAACAAACAACTCCGTTCGAATATCATTACCACACTGTACACCGTACACGGCGACATGGTGAACCAAAAAGAGGCTCACCACAACCGACACAAGGAATAAACGATTCTATTTGAGAGTTATGAGAAGGAATCCGTTCATTCAAAGAATCAACAAAACCAACATGGTGATCCGAATGACTAATAAGACTCAAAGAACATTTTGAAAAATCCGGAGGTGGGACAAGTGGTGTGCTCTAAGAGCTAGCAATTTCCACCACTTCCGTTATGGTCTTCGGTTTTGGTTCTTGAGAAACGTGAAGATTAGGCAAGTCATTCTTGCTAGTTACCGGTCTAAACTCTGCATGTTTGCTTTTAACCGTAAATCGTGAAAGTGTAGGATCAATTTTAGACGGCTTAGGAGCAATTGAGGGTTAGATCTTTGGATAACCGTAGGTTGGACGTATTTAGTACCTCCATTATCGAAGGAAGTACCGGTCCTTTGTCACCCGGTTTCTCGTTCCATTTCCCTACGCAGAATCAATGGATCATCACGGACAACACGAATTCTTGACATTTGTGATAAAATAGGAAGTTTTTCAACTTCGTTCCAGTTTATTCGTGAGAGAGAGATTCCATAAGAATAGAAGAAGTTTAGAATCAAATGGATAGAAGGTAAAGGGATAAAGAATCAAAAAGGGTAAGAGGGTAAAGATGAATATTTTTGGACTTTTGGATAAATATTTTGAAAAAACTAAGAATGAAAATATTTTGGTGTTGTTAACACTTTAGGAAAAGTGTTAATGAACTTTTTGATTTTTTAAAATTGTTTACAAAAAGGTGGTATATGTGCAAGAATGGATCTGGAAATTCTTAAAACACGCTTACCTCCGGCAGCGGCGCCAAAATTTGATGCGTGCCAAACAGTCAAGCTAAATCACTCAAGCCGGCCTCTTATGAATGGCGAGCCCGTAATCGGCTTAAAACCGCTCGGCACGAATGCAATGAAGTCGGAGGAATATAGTGTATTCCGGGGTCGTTAAGTCCCAGGAGGATGAATGGTGTTTAAACAACTTCAGATGATAGAATGATCACTAAGGATAGTGATCGTGGGGATTTGATGAATAATTACCTAAAGAAAAGATTTACAAATTACAGCGACTTAAATGCAAATTAAAAGAAATTAAAAAGATAAAATATATTAAATAAACGCTATCACTATTTTTACAGATCGATGAACGTTTATTTTATAAAACAAAATAACTTAAATAAACTATATTAACTAAAACGTAATCCTAAATTATCTAGAAACGTAGTTTAAAATGAAAATTACGTTTAAAAATTATTTGAGCCAAGCAAAAGCGTAAAATTTATGAAATAAAAGACCTACGAATGTAAACTAATTTTATTACGTGCTATATGACAAAAGAAAATTTTACAAAAAAAATTATATTTTTAGATTATTATTTTATTTATTATGATTTAAATACTATAAAACACTAATTAATTGATTAAAAATACTAAAACTAATGTGAAAAATGAAACTTTTTATAAATTACTTTATACTAATATAAAGACAAGAAAATTGCAAAAGTTGAAAAAGCTATTATAAATAAGCAAATAAGCTCGTATAAGCTTATTGAATAAAACGTGGTTAAATACTAAGTTTTGTAAGAATTTAACGAGAAAGACCCAAGGGCGCAATGGTATCAGTACACCACTATCATCCCCATAGGGAGAGGTCTCCGGAGTTGACCACCTCTCCCTTTTTGTAAAACATTTTTTTTTTGAATTTCTTTTACAAACCTGTTAGCACATTTAAATAAGCAATTTATTCAACTGCGACTTTTATAATATTGACAATAAGCTCTATATTAGCTTATTTATTTCAACGCTTTATAAAAAGAAAGAAAATGAGCTTATTTGGGACTTTAAGCTCAAATAAGCTCAATAGTTGAAAACAAAGACTGAAATAAGAAGCAATACGCTAAAGCTACTTAAATTAAGCTAAAAGGAACAAAGAAACATACTAAAAAGCTCTAATAAGCTAATAAGCACAATAACTGAATCTATGAAACAAGCAGACTTGCAGAGATGTTCAAGGCTAAAATAAGCTCACTGAATAAGCTAAAAAGCTCAAACAAAGACGAGGTAACAAGTAGAGTGGTGGGCTTTCCAAAGTCCAAGCTCATGCACTTTGGTGCACTGAGGAGCTTATGAGGGGCTTATGAAAAGGCTACCATTTCACTGGAGTATCTTGCAGTTAAGACAGAAAATGGGACAAAACAAGTCACAAGCGAGCCTCGGTAATTAAGCTACAAAGTGAAAACTAAAGCTTGGAATCTCAAGGTGGCTTGGTTGGCTTCACAAAAAGCTAAAATTCAAAAGCTAAGACCAACTGACAAGTAACCAGGATGAGCTTATCAATATGGACTGCACAACTGTGCAATGGGCATCATTTTGACTTTTTAAGAAATTTAAACAGGTTGACTTATATGAACATGTAATTAAATCTAAGCATCGATTAAATAGTATTAAAAAGTGAAATGAGATGAACTTAGGCTATAGTAACAAGCTATAAGCTTCTGTGATGATTCTTGCAACTCCAAATCCCAACAGTGGACTGTCAAAGGCAATTATATGAGATTTTGACTTTTATTCACATAAGGACTAGTTTAAATGGCTTGACTGAGTTATTAGACTCTAGTGTGACATGTATCAACAACAAACAATAACACAAAGGTGACCTATAACACAAAGAACCGAACAAAACCAAACATCCCTTATTAAAACTGTTTTGAGGTATTAAGCAATGAAACAGCTTTTTAAACCAAGGGACCTAGTAATTAGCTTATATTAACTGCAATGAGACAATATTAAGACAGGATTAACAAGTTTTAACTACTTGAACTAAGAAATGCAATATTTAAGAAAATGGCTTACAAAATGAGTTTAAGCTCAAAACAGAGAATCAAGGTCTGAGATCACATCCTATGGCTTCCCAAGAAGCTCTATACCAATAAGCAATCCAAAGATCAGCTCTGCACCAGTTTCTTGATCATCTCCAATGGATTTTTATTTTTCAACTATTTTTTGGTATTTTTAGTGATTTTCTGGTTTTTTGTATTAGACTGAGTTTTATTGTAACTAATAGCTTTAATAAGCTATATAGGGGCTTATGTGTGCCTATCCAGTCCAAGATAACAACTTACAACATCATTAGAACATTTTGAGATTTTGAACAAAAGTAAAATTTGCATAACATGAAAACTTGAATTAGAACTGAAATTGAAACTGAAAAAGATTCACATTAACTTGAAATAACTTAAACAAATTACTTGGAAAGCTTAAATTACACTGGAACTCTGAAATTAACTAAAACGACATTTTCAATATCTGCTTCTTTCCCTTTTTATAATGACTCTTTGAAGTCTTTGCAGCTTTGTGAGACTTTCCCACTTCACTTGAACCGTTGGATTGGTCAATTTAATCTCCCCCGTTTAAACCAATTTTGGCACCAAAGTCCTTGGGTTAACTTGCAGCCTGATATTTTATAATTAAGGAACTTTGGATGGTAGCAGATGCTTAGGGGACAGGTTTGAAAGATATTTAGGCAAGTTGGTAGAGTTTGGAAGAAAACAGGGGAAGGGGTGAGGTTTTGGAGGTAAAAGTAGTGGAAATTGCATTTAATGCAGCAGGGTGTGTAAGGAGGTGGTGGAGGGAGTAGGTTGTTGAGCTGTAGTGGTGAGGTGGAGGTGAAGAAACTGTGGGTGGTGGTGGTATGGTTTTACAGGATTGAGTGTGTGAGGGAGAAGGAAGGAGAAAACAGTAAGGGCGGTTTATCTGTTTTAAACACTGGATTGGGCCGGGTTGTGATGTTGGGCCAGTAGCTGGTTTAAGTGGATTTGGATTTTGGGTTAAGTAATAACAAAGGGTTCATTTGGTTTTAGCTAGTAAATCACAAGGACTAATCATGCAATTTTCTGAAAGTTGAAGGACTGAGATTGTAACTTTCCCAAAGTTATCACAAGGGTTAATCCTGCCAAATATGAATAGTACAAGGACCATTATGCATAAAATTCCATTTTTAATAAATCCAAGGCCTTTTATGCCATTTTTGAAACTTAAGGGACCAAAGATGTAATTTTCCAAAAGTTTATCATAAGGACCAATTTTTGTCATTTATTAATAGTACAGGGTTAAAATTTGATAATTTTCACTTTTTAAATTAACCAAGGACTATTTTTGACAATTTTCAAAGTTAAAGGACTAAAGTTGTCAATTTGTGATTTTTAAACTTTGAAGGGTTTATTTTGACAACTTTTGAATCTCATGGACCTTAAATGACTTTTTATAAGTTTTTGAATTACCAGGGACTAATTTTGACAACTTTTGTAACTTGGGGGACTAAACCTGCCAATTATGCAAACTTGATACGTTTTTCATCCGATTTTGATGTTTTTGCATTTAAAACATATAAAACACTTGTTTGTGATATTTTTATCATTTTGATGCATTTTTGAGTGTTTTCAGATGTTTTTGGCATTCTAAACGGTATAAAAAATGATGAGTATTTAGACACTCATCAATCCCCCACACTAAGATATTGCTAGTCCTAGCAATGATTTGAGAAAATTTAATGGATTTCATCTCTTTACCAAAAGCCATTACTTCTTGAGTAGCCAATTGTTTCAGTTCAAGTAAGAACCTTGGTACAATGATAACCAAATGATGTTGAGCAAATCATAAGTGCGTGAACTGATTTGATTTGTCTTTACCGTAAGCCGTTTTCGGACTAGCCAACTCTTAGATAAATTATCAATATTATCTTTGGTGAGTCGATTACCAATTATGGCTTTCCACTGCCTTTACCACAAGCCATAAACTTGCGGGCTAGCCAACTCTTCACTTTTTAGGATATGGTGAGTTGAGAACCATACAATTTTGGGCAAATTGCAAGCCATATAACGGATTTGAGAAATCTTTACCAAGAGCCGTTTGCTCTTGGATTAGCCAATCCTTTAGTTTATTAGACATGGCGGATGATAAGTGAGTAAGTGTAGAACACTTACTCCAAAAAAAAAAAAAAATTGGCCAAAAACGGGGGAATTGGGTAGATAATACATGATAAAATTCGAGAGAATTCCCCCCCACACTTAGAAATGAATATTGCCCTCAATATTCAAAGTACCGGCGGTTATGCCGAAACAAAGAACGTAAAAGGGAAATACTACGGCCATTATTTGAAAGATTTTTTTTTTTTTTTTTTTTTAACAAACTTATATATATATAACATGTGGGGTAACTCCCCCACACTAGGGTGGTACACACGGGTGAAAACCCATGTCAAGCTACTGTTTTTGATTACCGAGAATTATAGCTTGACTCGACCCCGAATTAATTTGTTCATGGGGAAGTAAGTGGAAGAGACAATCTCCATCGGACTTTCATTCAAGATGTTTGGACAAACATTTGAAGCACGTGAAAGTTCCATACCGATGAGATATATATAGAACCGGCTCACAAATGGTATATGGAAATGCCGGGGTCAAAGATAATGTCTTCATTCCAGAAGGAGTGAAGAACGGAGAAGTGACGAATATATGAAGAAAAGAAAGAAAATCATGATACAAATCATGACTAACTCTTCATCCTCAATAGGAGAATTCATAGATTCATGAATCTCCTCAAGTTAAGCTCGCTGATCAAGACATATTATGGGAATGTCTAGATCAAAGTAGAAATTATCATACTCCGGCGGAGATATGATATGAGTGAGTTCATCGGAGAACTCCTCGAAGGTAAATGAATCATATTCAGAATTGGTATCAGTGGGTTCACTAGTGAACTCATCCAATGTAAATGATTCATAATCGGGGAGAGAATTATGAGAATGAAAAGTGGTAATGCCACTAATCTTCTCTCCCATATTATTAAAACAGAAGGCTTCCATTTCCGGAATAGAATCATCAGAAAGAATGTCACTATCCTTAATGGGGATAGGAGATGAAATAGGTTTTTCATTGAAAGCCTCGATTTTAGAAATGAGAAGTGATGAGTGTGTAAATACTCATCATTTTTAGTCAAATCTGAACTGCAAAACGGTTAAAAATGCTCAGAAATGCATCAAAATACTGAAAATATCTCAAAAGTGCATTTTATATGTTTCAGATGCAAAATGTTTAAAATCAGATGAAAAATGGGCAAAGTTTGCAGATTTAGTTTCAGTCCCCCAAGTTTCAAAAGTTGTCAAAAACAGTCCCTGAGCACATAATTTCAAAAGATAAATCACCAAAGGTCCTTTTAAAATCATAAGTTGTCAAATTTAGTCCTTTGGTGAAAAATGTCAAAAGTTTGAGAAAATTACAAGTTTAGTCCTTCAACTTTGAAAATTGGCAAAAATGGCCCCCGGAAAATTGCAAAATGGCAAGTTTAGTCCTTATACTTTTTGAGAGTGTCACTTTTGGTCCCTTGAAACATCTTTGTGAATATGGCAGATTAAGCCCCTCAATTTCAGAAAATTACACAAAGGTCCTTGTCATTTAATCCCTTGTCAAACCATTTTGGACCCTTGACACCATGTGACCCTCTGTCATAATACCCTTTTGACCCCCCCCCCCCTTTCATTAATACTGCTTCCAGTCAAACAAACACACCCCTCTTCCCCTTTCCCCGTTTTCCCTCCCCATGTCTGCTACTCCCATCCCAGCCACCAACACAGCCACCAACTCACCCTATCACCTCTCTTTGTCTCCCCCCACCTCCACCAAACTCCAAATGCAATTAATGTACCCCTCCAACCATCTCACCCTGTCCCGGCCCCAACTGTTAAAATCCATTTTGGCCAAAACCTATTTAAACGGTTGAGATTAATTTGAGCCATCCAATGGCTATGGATTGGTGGGATAGATTCGAAAGTGGAGAAGAAGACTTTGGAATATAAAAGTAGAGAAAGAAGCAAGAAAGAGAGTAGCTAGTTTTTGTAAAATCTCTTTAATGTCGTTTTTTTTAATGTATTAATTTAAATCAAGATGTTGTAGCTTCAGTCATTTTGTAATTCATTTAAGTTAAAAGTATCATTGTATTAAGCTTTTGAGTTCTCAATCCAAGTTTTAGACAAATTTCATATTTCGGGACATCTTTGTTGCAAATTTCATTCTCAAACAAGCTTGTGTAAGCTTCCAATAGCTTTTATTTCATCTCAAACAAGCTTGTATAAGCTCATGAAAGCTTTGTACAAGCTTGCATTCAAGGTTTAAGTCATTTCATTGATGGTCAACAAAAATCAATTCTGAGCTCAAATTGCAAATGGGTTGGATATGGTGGTTGCAGACCTTTGATTTGGGTTGGATTAGCATCATTTAGTTTAGGTTTGAATTTGGTTTGGGCTGCACCACTTGGACAAAGTTGTGAGTTATTTATCTCACTTTTCAATTTTAGTCTAATTTGCATTTTATGGTTGTATGTGTATCTGTGGCCATAAGTGGTTTTTATGTGTTCAATAAGTTGTAACTAGGTAATTTACATTCAGTTTGATCATTGGTTCAAGTTTGATCACTAGTTAACTTGATTTTTAGTTCAAAACAGTTGTAATTAGGGGTGTTTGGCTTGTTCAGTATAACTGTTTTCAGAGGTGTTTTGATAAAAGCTTGTTGTTGCTTTAGTCTCTAGTATCATTAGTCTATACATTGTAGTCATTTTATTGCATCATTTAATACTCAAAGTCAAACTTTGCTTGAATCTGCTCTTTATTGCTTACTGTTGGAATCAGTTTACTCAAATCCAATCAAATAGGTCTAAAACTTGTTAAGCTTGCCTGATATAGTTGCATTACATCATACTTGATCTATATCAGTCTTACATTTGCTTTCAAAATCCACCAAAGTCAACTTTTAAATCTGTTTCAAAAAGTCAAAAGGTGTCAAAAGTGATTTTATGCAGAGCTTGCAGATGATGCACTGAGTTCAATAAGGCTTTGTAGGTTCTGGTTTTTGGTCTATAAGTAGCTTACTAGGTGGTCTTTAAAACCTCTTATCTGTTTTAAGCTTAAGCTTTCTGGATAGGCTTGTTCATAAGCTCTAAGTCTGGTCCTTTTTGCCCTGCTCCAAGCTCAGTTGATACTGAGTTTTTCTCAGTTTTATCCAAGCTTGCACAGGGCTTATAACTACTTCTCATAGTCTAGTTTTTGGAGTATATGATCTCAACCAGGTCTAGAATAAGTTCCAACTTGTAGTTTCCAGCTTTAGCTTAATTTGTACCCTGTGCTTGTGCTTAAAGTAGACACATAGAAACTGTTTTAGCTTAAACTCATAATCACCAAATCTTTGTATCTTGTAATCCAGTGTTTAGAGCTTATTGTTTTTAGTTGCAATTTGGTTAATTTAGTATATTATAGCTTCGTGATCGATTGGGTTGCTTGTTTGGCTCATTTGGCTTAATTTAGTGCTTATTCACAAGCACTTGATCCATCAGTTTCATTTTCTTCCACATAGCACACTGTTTTTCCATTTTTCCTAGCTTCTTAACATTATTTTAGAGTTTTCCTGAAATTTTCAGATTTTTCTAAGCTTGTTTGCTATTTTTCTTAATTTAAATTAGTTTTTAGCACTTTTTAAATAGCATTTAATACAAAAAATTCAGAAAAGGTTCAAAAAAATAATATTTCAATTTTCTTAGGTTTAGATAAATATAAGAAGTGAAAAAAGTAATTTTCCATATTTTTCATAGTTCATTTTGTAATTCTTAATAATTTAATTGGTTTTAAATAGTTTAAAATTCATAAAAATAGAAAAATAATCAGAAAAATACAAAAATAGTTTTGAAAATTCTAGTTTGATATTTTAGATTTTTCCATTTCATAATTTTATTTTTCTAGCTTTATTTCCTAATTTCTTGTATTTTAGGTAATTATTTAATAGTTAAAAATAGTTCTTAATTAATAGTAATTAGATAATTAGTTATAAAAATAATTTTATTTTCCTATAAATTTTCTTTCATCATTAGGATTGTAAAAATGTATTTTTCATATTTTTAGGACCTTTATTTCTTAGATCTCACTTTTTATTTTGTACGTTACGTAGTTTTTTAATCTAAACGTAAGTTTTAAGTTTTAAACGTTCATCACTTTAAATATAGTGATAGCGTTTATTTAATATTTTTTATCTTTTTTAACTTTCTTTAATTTGCATTTAAGCCCCTGTAATTTGTTGGCTTTTTCCTTAGTTATAATCATTCTCAAATCCCTTTTTCCGTTCAAATCTCCCGATCACTAAGCGTCTGATAATCCATTGCACAACTCGCTGGGACATAACGACCCGGGGAAACATTATACTCCTCAGATCTTCATTGCATTCGTGCTTAAGCTGTTTTAAGTCTGTTACGGCTGGTCATTCACAAGTGGCCAGTTTGTGTGATTAGACTTGACGGTTTTGCACGCATCAAATTTTGGCCATTGCCGTGGAGTCTTTGATTATCTTACGTCTAGCAGATTAGTGATTTGGATATTCACTCCTTGTTTATACCATCTGTGTATGTTTATATTTTCTTTTAAAAATCAAAATCCAAAAGATTTTCATTCTTTGTTTTGCAAAATGTTTTCAAAAATACCAAAATATTCATCTTTACCCTCTCACATCTTTGATTCTTCATCCCTACCCCTCTGAAAACCTTTGATTCTTTCTATGTCTTATCCTCACCCTCTTGGTTGTCAATGGTGTGGTGGTCCTTATAATGGTGGCAATTGCCCCAGTTGTAGCATGGTGGAATCAGGAAACGGGTCTGTCTATAACCAAGATCCCTATTCCCACCATAACACGACTGATTTATTCCATCAGCTACCACACTGTGAGACTCAGCAGTTTTACTGTTGTGAGTACTGTGGTGGTTCACACTCCAGTTCTGATTGTCAATCAAGAAACACGCTTGTCTATGAGCAGGTTCCTGATAACAATTATGACTACAACACATATAATTCACAGCCACATCAGCTTTTATGTTGTGAGTATTGTGGAGGTCCTCACTCTAGCTTTGATTGTCAAACAAGGAATCCATTTCCTTGTAACAATTACGACTCTTCGTATCATGACCAACCTCTACAGTACCAGCCTGACCCACTTCCTCAAAATCTTCTCCTTAATCTTTTGGATTTAGTGAAAGATTTGAAGGAATGTAAACACTCCCAAGATAATCCAAAATCCATGGAAGAATTGTTAGCCGAAGAACGGTAGGCTGAATTAGATTCCCCGGTGATTGCCAGTGAAAACTCTATTAGGGAATTAATTAGAATACAAAAAGCAGCCAAATCTAGCTCTCGATTCCGTTTTATTCCTGATGACAGTGATGATGAGGACACACTTGATATCCTCCAATTCTATAAATATTCATCAAGTTCATCAGATGATATCCCAGCAGTTGAGATTCCATCTCAAACAACTGCTATCACACCTGATATTCCCACTCACTCTCTGAACATGGGGGACGAGCATCTTGACACTGTTCCTGAAAAGGAATCGGACGACTTCATAAAGTCTAGTGTTGAGAACCTTGTCTCAATCCCAAGAGAGTCACAGGGAATTTCTGATCATATGTGTGATTCTTCTTCCCCTCTTGAGTGTTCTCAAGATCATTTTGAAACTTTCTCTGATCTTAGCGAAGATTGTGCTTCATATGGAGACATCGAGTACGTTGAGGCATCACTTCCACAATCTGATGATGATCCCCTTCTTGAGGAGTTCTCCGGTGAACTCACTCACATCAATCCACTCTTTGATTTCGAAGCCGATCCGGGAGAGACTGAAAGTCTCATTGATAATGATCGTTCACTCACTTCTTATCCCAACAGTCCAATAGAGAATGTTGATCACTTTGTTCCCGAAACATTCAAAGCTACTTTCACTAATCCTCTATTTGAATTCGACTCTGAATTCACTTCAATTTCTGAGAATCCACTCTTTGATACTCGGGACCGAGGATAGTGATGAGCCCACAATGGAACAAGAGTTCACAAATTCACATCATGTGAATGATTCTCTTCATGAGGAGTTCGCCGGTGAACTCACTCATATCATGACTCCGCCGGAGTATGATTGCTTGGATGGCATAAATCATGATCGGGGAAAAGTTCTCAATCATGAGAGTTTGTATTTCTATGACAAATTTTCCAACCCTCCTTCCCGAGATGCTTTCCAAGCCAAAGAGCTCAACCAACAAAATCCAAACGAGTGCAACTGCACTGACCCTCGAGGAAGAAGATCTTATCATGATCGTCATCATGATTTTCCTTCTTTCTTCACCTACCTGGTGACTTCCTCTCTTCTTCACTCGTTCGGGAGTGAGGACTCTATCTTTGACCCTGGCATTTTCAGTTATCATTTGTGAGCCGGGTCTTTCTATGTATATCTCATCGGTGTGGAACTTTCACATGCTTCATATGTTTGTCCAAACATCTTGAATGAAAGTCCGATGGAGATTGTTTCTTCCACTTTGCTTCCCCATGAACCAATTAATGCGGGGTCGAGTCAAGCTAGCGACTCGGTAACCAAAAACAGTAGCACACACTATATGGGTTTTCACCCATATTTCCGACTTCTTTCTATTTTCTACCACCCTAGTGTGGGGGAGTTGCCCCACATGTTGTGTATATAAAGTTTGCAAAAAAAAAAAAAATCTCTTTCATAATAATGGCCTAGTATTCCCTTTTCGTTTTTGTTTCTAACAGCATGGTACTTTGAATATTAGGGGCAATATTCATTTCTAAGTGTGGGGGAATTCTCACGTTTTATCATATAATTATACCAATTCCCTGTTTTTGGCCAAAATTTTTTTTGGAGTAAGTGTTCTACACTTACTCATTTGGTTATCAATCCGCCATGTCTGTAAGACTAAAGGATTGGCTAATCCAGGAGCAAACGGCTCTTGGTAAAGATTTCTCAAATCCGTTTATATGGCTTGCAATTTGCCCAAAATTGTATGGTATTCACTCACCATATCCTAAAAAGTGAAGAGTTGGCTAGCCCGCAAGTTTATGGCTTGTGGTAAAGGCCGTGGAAAAACCATAATTGGTATTCAGCTCACCAAAGATAATTCTGATAATTTATCTAAGAGTTGGCTAGTCCAGAATGGTACTGCGGCTAGGTAAAGACACATCAAATCCGTTATATGGTTTATGATTTGCCAATAAATCACATGGTTATCGGTGTACCATGGTTCTTACTTGAACTAAAACATTTGGCTACTCCAGAAGTAATGGCTTTTGGTAAAGAGTTTCAAATCCATTATGTTTTCTCAAAAGATTGCTAGGGACTAGCAATAGTTTAGTGTGGGGGATTGATGAGTGTGTAAATACTCATCATTTTTAGTCAAATCTAAACTGCAAAACGGTTAAAATGCTCGAAATGCATCAAAATACTGAAAATATCTCAAAAGTGCATTTTTTATGTTTCAGATGCAAAATGTTTAAAATCAGATGAAAAATGAGCAAAGTTTGCAGATTTGGCAGTTTCAGTCCCCCAAGTTTCAAAAGTTGTCAAAAACAGTCCCTGAGCACATAATTTCAAAAGATAAATCACCAAAGGTCCTTTTAAAATCATAAGTTGTCAAATTTAGTCCTTTGGTGAAAAATGTCAAAAGTTTGAGAAGATTACAAGTTTAGTCCTTCAACTTTGAAAATTGGCAAAAATGGCCCCCGGAAAATTGCAAAATGGCAAGTTTAGTCCTTATACTTTTTGAGAGTGTCACTTTTGGTCCCTTGAAACATCTTTGTGAATATGGCAGATTAAGCCCCTCAATTTCAGAAAATTACACAAAGGTCCTTGTCATTTAATCCCTTGTCAAACCATTTTGGACCCTTGACACCATGTGACCCCCTGTCATAATACCCTTTTGACCCCCCCTTTCATTAATACTGCTTCCAGTCAAACAAACACACCCCTCTTCCCCTTTCCCCGTTTTCCCTCCCCATGTCTGCTACTCCCATCCCAGCCACCAACTCACCCTATCACCTCTCTTTGTCTCCCCCCACCTCCACCAAACTCCAAATGCAATTAATGTACCCCTCCAACCATCTCAGTCCTGTCCCAACTGTTAAAATCCATTTTGGCGCCAAAAACCTATTTAAACGGTTGAGATTAATTTGAGCCATCCAATGGCTATGGATTGGTGGGATAGATTCAGAAGTGAGAGAAGAAGACTTTGGAATATAAAAGGCAGAGAAAAGAAGCAAGAAAGAGAGTAGCTAGTTTTTGTAAAATCTCTTTAATGTCGTTTTTTTTTAATGTATTAATTTAGATCAAGATGTTGTAGCTTCAGTCATTTTGTAATTCATTTAAGTTAAAAGTATCATTGTATTAAGCTTTTGAGTTCTCAATCCAAGTTTTAGACAAATTTCATATTTCAGATTACTGTTGCAAATTTCATTCTCAAACAAGCTTGTGTAAGCTTCCAATAGCTTTTATTTCATCTCAAACAAGCTTGTATAAGCTCATGAAAGCTTTGTACAAGCTTGCATTCAAGGTTTAAGTCATTTCATTGATGGTCAACAAAAGTCAATTCTGAGCTCAAATTGCAAATGGGTTGGATATGGTGGTTGCAGACCTTTGATTTGGGTTGGATTAGCATCATTTAGTTTAGGTTTGAATTTGGTTTTGGGCCTGCACCAGCTGGACAAAGTTGTGAGTTATTTATCTCACTTTTCAATTTTAGTCTAATTTGCATTTTATGGTTGTATGTGTATCTGTGGCCATAAGTGGTTTTTATGTGTTCAATAAGTTGTAACTAGGTAATTTACATTCAGTTTGATCATTGGTTCAAGTTTGATCACTAGTTAACTTGATTTTTAGTTCAAAACAGTTGTAATTAGGGGTGTTTGGCTTGTTCAGTATAACTGTTTTCAGAGGTGTTTTGATAAAAGCTTGTTGTTGCTTTAGTCTCTAGTATCATTAGTCTATACATTGTAGTCATTTTATTGCATCATTTAATACTCAAAGTCAAACTTTGCTTGAATCGCTCTTTATTGCTTCGTTGGAATCAGTTTACTCAAATCCAATCAAATAGGTCTAAAACTTGTTAAGCTTGCCTGATATAGTTGCATTACATCATACTTGATCTATATCAGTCTTACATTTGCTTTCAAAATCCACCAAAGTCAACTTTTAAATCTGTTTCAAAAAGTCAAAAGGTGTCAAAAGTGATTTTATGCAGAGCTTGCAGATGATGCACTGAGTTCAATAAGGCTTTGTAGGTTCTGGTTTTTGGTCTATAAGTAGCTTACTAGGTGGTCTTTAAAACCTCTTATCTGTTTTAAGCTTAAGCTTTCTGGATAGGCTTGTTCATAAGCTCTAAGTTCGGTCCTTTTGCCCTGCTCAAGCTCAGTTGATACTGAGTTTTTCTCAGTTTTATCCAAGCTTGCACAGTGCTTATAACTACTTCTCATAGTCTAGTTTTTGGAGTATATGATCTCAACCAGGTCTAGAATAAGTTCCAACTTGTAGTTTCCAGCTTTAGCTTAATTTGTACCCTGTGCTTGTGCTTAAAGTAGACACATAGAAACTGTTTTAGCTTAAACTCATAATCACCAATTCTTTGTATCTTGTAATCCAGTGTTTAGAGCTTATTGTTTTTAGTTGCAATTTGGTTAATTTAGTATATTATAGCTTCTGTGATCAGTGGGTTGCTTGTTTGGCTCATTTGGCTTAATTTAGTGCTTATTCACAAGCACTTGATCCATCAGTTTCATTTTCTTCCACATAGCACACTGTTTTTCCATTTTTCCTAGCTTCTTAACATTATTTTAGAGTTTTCCTGAAATTTTCAGATTTTTCTAAGCTTGTTTGCTATTTTTCTTAATTTAAATTAGTTTTTAGCACTTTTTAAATAGCATTTAATACAAAAAATTCAGAAAAGGTTCAAAAAAATAATATTTCAATTTTCTTAGGTTTAGATAAATATAAGAAGTGAAAAAAGTAATTTTCCATATTTTTCATAGTTCATTTTGTAATTCTTAATAATTTAATTGGTTTTAAATAGTTTAAAATTCATAAAAAATAGAAAAATAATCAGAAAAATACAAAAATAGTTTTGAAAATTCTAGTTTGATATTTTAGATTTTTCCATTTCATAATTTTATTTTTCTAGCTTTATTTCCTAATTTCTTGTATTTTAGGTAATTATTTAATAGTTAAAAATAGTTCTTAATTAATAGTAATTAGATAATTAGTTATAAAAATAATTTTCTTTTCCTATAAATTTTCTTTCATCATTAGGATTGTAAAAATGTATTTTTCATATTTTTAGGACCTTTATTTCTTAGATCTCACTTTTTATTTTGTACGTTACGTAGTTTTTTAATCTAAACGTAAGTTTTAAGTTTTAAACGTTCATCACTTTAAATATAGTGATAGCGTTTATTTAATATTTTTTATCTTTTTTAACTTTCTTTAATTTGCATTTAAGCCCCTGTAATTTGTTGGCTTTTTCCTTAGTTATAATCATTCTCAAATCCCTTTTTCCGTTCAAATCTCCCGATCACTAAGCGTCTGATAATCCATTGCACAACTCGCTGGGACATAACGACCCGGGGAAACATTATACTCCTCAGATCTTCATTGCATTCGTGCTTAAGCTGTTTTAAGTCTGTTACGGCTGGTCATTCACAAGTGGCCAGTTTGTGTGATTAGACTTGACGGTTTTGCACGCATCAAGAAGACTGACATTCAGTAATGTTGCACGAAGTGCTTCATCTTTGATTTCAGTGTCAGTAACTTCATCATTCTCTTCTTCTAAGCTAACAAGCTCAGAAGGTAATTCTTCCATATAACTGATGTCTCCACAAGATAACGAATCGTCATCAATAGAATCGGAGCACATCTCAACATGATTACTTTGGAAGACAAGAAGAGGAGGGATATCACACACATGATCAAGAATTCCCTGTGACTCTCTTGGGATTGGGACAAGGTTCTCAACACTAGACTTTATAAATTCGTCCGATTCCTTTCGTGAACAGGAGCGGTGTCAGAAGTTCATCCCCATGTTCGGAGAGTGAGTGGGAGCCTCGGGTGTGATAGCAGTTATTTGAGAATGAATCTCAACTGCTGGGATATCAACTGATGAATTTGATAAGTCTTCAAGTGTATCCTCATCATCACTGTCATCAAGAATAAAACGAAATTGAGAGCTAGATCAAGGCGTCGCTTTTCTTTTGCAATTAATTCCCTAATAGACTTTTCAAAAGCAATTTGGGAATTTATTTTAGCGACCGCTTCTCGCCTAGCAATTCTTCCATGGATTTCTCATGTGAATTTTGAATGACAGGACATTGTGGGAGTGGAGATTTGTCAAAACCTGAAGGTTGACATTGATAATCATCATGAGGACCCCTACAATGAACACAAGAAAAACTGGGAACATTATGAAATGTTTGTCTTACTCAACTCCTCGTTCTTTTCACCGACCCAGAAGCTCTAGATAAGTGTCTTGTTGAGTTTGCTGAGGAGTTTGAGTTATTTGGCACCGTGGAGGTTGGTCGATATGGATAGTCATAATTGTCACAAGGAAATGGATTCCCGTTTGACAATCGAGCTGGAATGGGGACCTCCACAGTTCTCACAACAAAATGATTGTTGTGGGTGGTCATGTGAATAATATGGAATTTGGTCATTTCCAAAGTCCTGAGTGTTACCGAAACCTTTCGTAGACAAACGTGTTTCCGGATTGACACTCAAATCCTTGGTGAGGTCCTCCACAAAATTCACAGCAGTAATGTTGGTTATATGAAGATAAGTCGGTACGTGGTGGGTAATTAGAAAAATTTGAGGGTCGTTAAATGAGTTCGGATTAGGATCATAATCAAATGAATTCCTCGAACCAAAAAACAAACAACTCCCCTTCGAATATCATTACCACACCGTACACACGTACACCGACATGGTGAACCAAAAAGAGGCTCACCACAACCGACACAAGGAATAAACGATTCTATTTGAGAGTTATGAGAAGGAATCCGTTCATTCAAAGAATCAACAAAACCAACATGGTGATCTGAATGACTAATAAGACTCAAAGAACATTTTGAAAAATCCGGAGGTGGGACAAGTGGTGTGCTCTGAGAGCTAGCAATTTCCACCACTTCCGTTATGGTCTCTGGTTTTGGTTCTTGAGAAACGTGAAGATTAGGCAAGTCATTCTTGCTAGTTACCGGTCTAAACTCTGCATGTTTGCTTTTAACCGTAAATCGTGAAAGTGTAGGATCAATTTTAGACGGCTTAGGAGCAATTGAGGGGTTAGATCTTTGGATAACCGTAGGTTGGACGTATTTAGTACCTCCATTATCAGAAGGAAGTACCTGGTCCTTTGTCACCCCGGTTTCTCGTTCCATTTCCCTAAGCAGAATCAATGGATCATCACGGACAACACGAATTCTTGACATTTGTGATAAAATAGGAAGTTTTTCAACTTCGTTCCAGATTTCGTCGTAGTCGAGAGATTCCATAAGAATAGAAGAAGTTTAGAATCAAATGGATAGAGGGTAAAGGGATAAAGAATCAAAAAGGGTAAGAGGGTAAAGATGAATATTTTTGGACTTTTTGGATAAATATTTTGAAAAAAACTAAGAATGAAAATATTTTTGGTGTTGTTAACACTTTAGGAGAAGTGTTAATGAACTTTTTGATTTTTTTTTTAAAAATTGTTTACAAAAAGGTGGTATATGTGCAAGAATGGATCTGGAAATGCTTAACACACGCTTACAGCCTCTGGCATGGCCAAAATTTGATGCGTGCCAAACATTCAAGCTAAATCACTCAAGCCGGCCACTTATGAATGGCAGACCGTAATCAGCTTAAAACTGCTCAAGCACGAATGCAATGAAGTCCAGAGGAATATAGTGTATTCCTGGGTCGTTAAGTCCCACGGAGGATGAATTGGTGTTTAAACAACTTCAGATGATAGAATGATCACTAAGGATAGTGATCAGTAAGGATTTTGATGAATAATTACCTAAAGAAAAGATTTACAAATTACAGCGACTTAAATGCAAATTAAAAGAAATTAAAAAGATAAAATATATTAAATAAACGCTATCACTATTTTTACAGATCGATGAACGTTTATTTTATAAAAAAAAATAACTTAAATAAACTATATTAACTAAAACGTAATCCTAAATTATCTAGAAATGTGGTTTAAAATGAAACGGCGTTAACGTTTAAAATTCGTACTGAGCGCAAGCAAAAACGTAAAATTTATGAAATAAAAGACCTACGAATGTAAAACTAATTTTCTTACGCACTATATGACAAAAGAAAATTTTACAAAAAAGAATTATATTTTTTAGATTATTATTTTATTTATTATGATTTAAATACTATAAAACACTAATTAATTGATTAAAAATACTAAAACTAATGTGAAAAATCTGAAACTTTTTTATAAATTACTTTATACTAATATAAAGACAAGAAAATTGCAAAAGTTGAAAAAGCTATTATAAATAAGCACTAAATAAGCAAATAAGCTCGTATAAGCTTATTGAATAAAACGTGGTTAAATACTAAGTTTTGTAAGAATTTAACGAGAAAGACCCAAGAGGCTTAATGGTATCCAGGTACACCACTATCATCCCCATAAGGGAGAGGTCTCGGAGTTCGACCCTGCCTCTCCCTTTTGTAAAACATTTTTTTTTCGAATTTCTTTTTACAAACCTGTTAAGCACATTTAAATAAGCAATTTATTCAATCAGCGACTTTTTATAATATTGACCAATAAGCTCTATATTAGCTTATTTATTTCAACAGTTTATAAAAGAAAGAAAATGAGCTTATTTGGGACTTTAAGCTCAAATAAGCTCAATAGTTGAAAACAAAGACTGAAATAAGAAGCAATACGCTAAAGCTACTTAAATTAAGCTAAAAGGAACAAAGAAACATACTAAAAAGCTCTAATAAGCTAATAAGCACAATAACTGAATCTATGAAACAAGCAGACTTGCAGAGATGTTCAAGGCTAAAATAAGCTCACTGAATAAGCTAAAAAGCTCAAACAAAAGACAGAGGTAACAAGTAGAGTTGTGGGCTTTCCAAAAGTCCAAGCTCATGCACTTTGGTTCACGAGGAGCTTATGAGGGGCTTATGAAAAGGCTACCATTTCACTGAGTATGCAGTTAAGACAGAAAATGGGACAAAAACAAGTCACAAGCGACCCGGTAATTAAGCTACAAAGTGAAAACTAAAGCTTGGAATCTCAAGGTGGCTTGGTTGGCTTCACAAAAAGCTAAAATTCAAAAGCTAAGACCAACTGACAAGTAATCTGTGAGCTTATCAATATGGACCGCACAACGCGTGCAATGGGCATCATTTTGACTTTTAAGAAATTTAAACAAAGTTGACTTATATGAACTTGTAATTAAATCTAAGACGATTAAGTAGTATTAAGCTGAAATGAGATGAACTTAGGCTATAGTAACAAGCTATAAGCTTCTGTGATGATTCTTGCAACTCCAAATCCCAACAGTGGACTGTCAAAGGCAATTATATGAGATTTTGACTTTTATTCACATAAGGACTAGTTTAAATGGCTTGACTGAGTTATTAGACTCTAGTGTGACATGTATCAACAACAAACAATAACACAAATGGCCTATAACACGAGAACTGAACAAAACCAAACATCCCTTATTAAAACTGTTTTTGAGGTATTAAGCAATGAAGCGACGTTTTTAAACCAAGGGACCTAGTAATTAGCTTATATTAACTGCAATGAGACAATATTAAGACAGGATTAACAAGTTTTAACTACTTGAACTAAGAAATGCAATATTTAAGAAAATGGCTTACAAAATGAGTTTAAGCTCAAAACAGAGAATCAAGGTCCGAGATCACATCCTATGGCTTCCCAAGAAGCTCTATACCAATAAGCAATCCAAAGATCAGCTCTGCACCAGTTTCTTGATCATCTCCAATGGATTTTTATTTTTCAACTATTTTTTGGTATTTTTAGTGATTTTCTCGTTTTTGTATTAGATCGAAGTTTTATTGTAACTAATAGCTTTAATAAGCTATATAGGGGCTTATGTGTGCCTATCCAGTCCAAGATAACAACTTACAACATCATTAGAACATTTTGAGATTTTGAACAAAAGTAAAATTTGCATAACATGAAAACTTGAATTAGAACTGAAATTGAAACTGAAAAAGATTCACATTAACTTGAAATAACTTAAACAAATTACTTGGAAAGCTTAAATTACACTGGAACTCTGAAATTAACTAAAACGACATTAAACTAAACTAAACTACTCTACTTTTAACTACTACTTCTCAATATCTGCTTCTTTCCTTTTTATAATGACTCTTTGAAGTCTTTGCAGCTTTGTGAGACTTTCCCACTTCACTTGAACCGTTGGATTGGTCAATTTAATCTCCCCCGTTTAAACCAATTTTGGCACCAAAGTCCTTGGGTTAACTTGCAGCCTGATATTTTATAATTAAGGAACTTTGGATGGTAGCAGATGCTTAGGGACAGTTTGAAAGATATTTAGGCAAGTTGGTAGAGTTTGGAAGAAAACAGGGGAAGGGGTGAGGTTTTGGAGGTAAAAGTAGTGGAAATTGCATTTAATGCAGCAGGGTGTGTAAGGAGGTGGTGGAGGGAGTAGGTTGTTGAGCTGTAGTGGTGAGGTGGAGGTGAAGAAACTGTGGGTGGTGGTGGTATGGTTTTACAGGATTGAGTGTGTGAGGGAGAAGGAAGGAGAAAACAGTAAGGGCGGTTTATCTGTTTTAAACACTGGATTGGGCCGGTTGTGATGTTAAAGAGCTGGTTTAAGTGGATTTGATTTGGGTTAAGTAATAACAAAGGGTTCATTTGGTTTTAGCTAGTAAATCACAAGGACTAATCATGCAATTTTCTGAAAGTTGAAGGACTGAGATTGTAACTTTCCCAAAGTTATCACAAGGGTTAATCCTATCAAATATGAATAGTACAAGGACCATTATGCATAAAATTCCATTTTTAATAAATCCAAGGCCTTTTATGCCATTTTTGAAACTTAAGGGACCAAAGATGTAATTTTCCAAAAGTTTATCATAAGGACCAATTTTTGTCATTTATTAATAGTACAGGGTTAAAATTTGATAATTTTCACTTTTTTAAATTAACCAAGGACTATTTTTGACAATTTTCAAAGTTAAAGGACTAAAGTTGTCAATTTGTGATTTTTAAACTTTGAAGGGTTTATTTGACAACTTTTGAATCTCATGGACCTTAAATGACTTTTTATAAGTTTTTGAATTACCAGGGACTAATTTTGACAACTTTTGTAACTTGGGGGACTAAAACTGCCAATTATGCAAACTTGATACGTTTTTCACCAGATTTTGATGTTTTTGCATTTAAAACATATAAAACACTTGTTTGTGATATTTTTATCATTTTGAAGCATTTCTGAGTGTTTTCAGATGTTTTTGGCATTCTAAACAGTATAAAAATGATGAGTATTTAGACACTCATCAATCGTATACGCATTAGGTTGCGTCACTTCTATTCTATTGTACTCGTCGTACATTCTTTTGGATGCCATGAAGATTAGCTTAGATGCTACTCGTGTCAATAGTGAATAGTGCATTGCTGTGGCTAAGGTGAGTTTCATAGCCCCTCTTTTCAAAGGTTTTTATAACTATTCTGGGGGAGAATACATGCTGCTTTTAATCAACTATAACTGGAAACGTGAATATGGTTTGTGAATGATTGATGTTTGGTATATCGATATGGTGATTGAACGTTTTACGTGTTTATGTGAATGCAAACTATTTCTTGGACCTGCCACTACTCTTTTGAATTGCTAATGTGTTGATTGGGAAAGGCTAGACGTGCGACAGTTCTCGAATTAGACTAGGGTAGCATTCCTATGCTATAACGTGATGCCTAGCTAAGTGTAACCGACCTAGACCAGGGTAGCATTGCTCTAAGCTTTGCTATAACGTGGTGCTTGGCTAGAGTCGCTGGGGAACCCGTTGAGATCTCGATTGTGTTGTGGATTATGGATTGGATTGATTGTTGAATGTAATGTGTATTATATGTCCGGGCTTTAGTCACATAGCAATTAAACTCTATCAGGTCCACTACTACTTTTGTAACTAAACTCTATGAACTCACCAGCGTAAGCTGACCTTTTTAGCATGTGTTCTCAGGTTTAAGGCGATAGCTCACTACTGGAAGATGCTTGGCAAGGGGCATGGTCATAGGTGACTCTGATGAATAAACGGGACCGCTTTAATTTTCTTTTGGGCCTATTTCCGCACTACTTTCATTAATGTAACTTATGGTTTTCAATTAATGAATCTTATTATAAATAAATGGGATAAAAACCATTCTTTGTACCTTATGTTGTGATACCATGATAGTAGCACCCGAAGGCTCGTATGCTTCCTCTAGACCGTATTTTTGGGGTGTTACAGATTGGTATCAGAGCCAAGGTTATAGAGAATTGGGTATATTTTCAAAACCTTGACTATAACCACTTTTTTTGAAAACTTAGCCCTATGACCGGCACGTGCCTGCCTGCCAAGCTGAAGCCTCACATATGACTAGTTTAAGGATGTAGATGATTGAGAACACATTTGACGAATTGATTGATGAGATAATTGATTATATGTTTATGGCTTATTTGATGTATTGTTTGATGGGATACTTGTTGAATGTATGCCCTGTTAGTGGACGATTTAAGTCTGCCTATCGTAGTAGCTCACTATAAGCATTTCACATGCTTATACACACACAGAAAGCATGTCCTCATGCTTTCGCACGTGCTATACCTTTCACAGAGTGTGGAGTCCCAAATCTTAGATCTATAACGCTTAGCTTGTATTAAGTAATTGCCGTGGATAATTCCAAAACAACAAGGATAAAACTTTGTAAGAATACACACAAATTCGTGGAATCTATTGGAAGATACTTAGAAGATGAAAGTTAAAAAACAAACACAGAATGTGAGAACCAATAATTCAACATTATTCATCAATAATGCGGATACTCTCAAAGTATCAAAGTTACAAAATTTCCTTGCGTAATCTCACCACTCGATTTAGAACTTGCACATTAGTAGTGGCCATGTGAATGATGTGGGAATGTAAAGGAAATGGTGTTATTATAACTAAGTCAAGGAGTCACGAACGAGACCTTTTATCTCGCGAACGTGAGTTCCATAGTTAAGATTTGATGAACACGAGTCTAAAACGCGTTAAAACTAATAAAACATGTAAACTGGTGTGTTGGTATCGTGTGTTGTGTCATGTTCACGTGTTTTGCATTTTATCATGTTTATGTGCTCTTGGTCATACCTAGATGATGGGTTATAATGGTTTTGATGATGTTGAAGGGTGTATAGTCTCGTGTCACGAATTTTTGGTCGAGACTTTCGTAAACCATTGTTTTGTTCTTAAGTATTGTCAAACATGTGGTAATCGGTTTTGATTATTAATAATAAATTTATGTCTGCTAGTGTTATAATAATATGTGAAATTAGTAAGTGTTTTCAGATAATAAATTGGACTAACGTGTGATTATTTGATTAACGGTGAATCATTGGTATGAATCAGATTTTTGAAATCGGACGACATTTCAATTAACAGCCTTGATTGAATAACAAATTAATTGTGGTGTTTTGGGTAATTGGTAGGTTATTCGCAAACATTAGATTTGATACCCGTTAATCGGTTGTATTTGGGAATTGAAAGAGTCAATTGGAAGTGTTTAGTGGTGTTGAGTATGTTTGGTTTTCTGTTTATATGGAAAGATTGATATGAGATTGTTTAAAGGATTAATTGGAGTTGCGAAATTGTTTATTTTGGACTTAATGATATATATGTCAACTTTGCGCTACGTCAGGTGTAATCGTGACTTTCTAGTCTCGACTGACCCTGACAACGCCGTATCTTGGTCTTTAGTATTTATTGAACAATATGAGGTGTAAAAGCTGAGAGTCATGTGTTGGAAAATTTAGTGCACTTATGGGATTAGTTCACACCTGGTAATGGGTCAGGAGGTACAGAGTGTACACCCATAAGGTCCCTGAACACCCTGACTCTAATAGTGTTTTGTATTGATAGGCAGTGTTTCCACTGCTAGTGCTTTGTTAGCACCGAGACGTTGTTTCCACTGCTAGTGCTTAGTTAGCACTGATAGGCAGTATTTCCACTGCTAGTGCTAAGTTAGTGCGGATAGGCAGTGTTTCCACTATTAGTACTATGTAAGCACTGCTAGTATTATTAAAGCACTACTAGTACTGAAATCAACTTGTAACAGGCTTTGACCTATTCAAGTGGCAGTTACAACTGCATAATGACCATGTTTAATTGGTCATGTAACCACTAACGGCTATAATGGGGATAACTATGAGGCGATTAATGGGGAGATTAATTCTCATAATTCCATTTGACTAGCTAAGAGTAATCTCCTATAAATAAGATATCTGATCATGCATGAAGAGATATACAGAGAACAATTAACACTTCTAAGCAAAAGGGTTATTGATTTGTGCCTAAATCACTAACAAACATTTGGTCTTATCCCAAGTAGATATTCGTGATGCCCAGGCATTAGGGTCGAATAGTTTACTTTGGAAAGTGATTACACGATTCCAAGTGATATTCGGTAACCACATAGTGGTATTGCTACTGACATTGATTATCTTACCCTGTTCTGGGCTGTTACCACCAACAATCAAAGTAAACTATTTGTGATAATCAATGGTTGCTGCTGCAATGAAACACATGGCTTCAAACTTTGCCAAGCTTGATAAGTTTGAAGGGGTGGACTTCAGGAGATGGCAGAAGAAGATGCACTTCTTGTTGTCAAGCATGAGTGTGGTTTATGTGCTAACCACTCCTATTCCTGATGATGGGGATGATGCTACTGTGGAGCATCGGAAGGAGGAGCAAATGGGAGAATGATGACTACATTTGCAGAGGTCTAATCCTCAATGGTATGTCTGATTCTCTATTTGATATTTATCAGAACTTTGAATCTTCCAAAGTACTGTGGGATTCCTTGGATGCCAAATATATGGTTGAGGATGCATCAAGTAAGAAGTTCCTTGTAAGTAATTTCACAAATTACAAAATGACTGATTCAAGACCAGTTATGGAACAATACAATGAACTTCTTGGTATACTTGGAAGGTTTACACAACACAATATGCACATGGATGAGGCTATTCAAGTCTCTTGTGTCATTGATAAACTTCCCCTTCCGGAAAGATTTCAAGCATACCTTGAAACATAAAAAGGAGGAGTTAACTCGGTTGAGTTGGGCATCATCCGCATTGAGGAATCTCTCAAGGTGCGGATAATGACAAGCCAAAGAGTAGCAACGCTATTGGTGCATCTGTTGTCAATATGGTGGAGCATAACAACTCCACCAGGTACAATGACAACAAAGGCAAACGCAAAAATCATGACAACACAAGGGCAGATCCTAACAAGAAGGCAACACCTACTTGTTGGAAATGTGCAAACCCGGGTCACATTGGGATTGCAAAGGTGTTAAGGTTGGTGGTAAAGCCAATGGATCAGGCACTAATGGTTCAGGGTGTGGTGGTTCTTCCAACTCACCGAAAAATATGGTTAATAAGTCTTTTCATTATTATGCTACATATGTATCTAATCTCATTATCGTGGGATGATGATGTTGCGTGGTGGGTTGACTCAGTGCAACATTCATGTGTGTAAAGATAAAGACTTATGAGTCACTGAATGATGGTTCTATTCTTCACATGGGAAATGAGTCAACGGCCTTGGTGCATGGTCGTGGTTGTGTAGATCTTAAATTTAGTTCTGGAAAGATAGTAACTTTGTTTAATGTTATTCATGTTCCTGATATAAGGAAGAACTTGGTTTCAAGTAGTATTTTGAATAATCATGGATATAAACAAGTTATTGAATCTGATAAATTTGTTCTTTCTAAGAATGGTGTGTTTTTTGGTTTTGGTTATTTATGTAATCAAATGTTCAGGCTTAATATTGCCACTGATAGTGTTAATTCAGCCTTTGTAACCACCATTGACCTGAATGAATCTACCCTTTGGCATGCTAGACTTGGCCATGTACACTATAAAAGAATGCAAGATATGTCTAAGGATAGGTTAATCCCAGCTTTTGACATGGACACTGAAAAGTGTAAAACTTGCATGTTGACCAAGCTAACCAAGAAACCTTTTCAGGGTGTTAGTCGTGAGACTAAGCTCTTGGAGCTTATACACAGTGACCTGTGTGATTTGCATGCCACTCCTTCTTTGGGGAATAAGAAGTACTTTGTAACATTTATTGATGATGCTTCAAGGTTTTGTTATGTATATCTGTTACATACCAAGGATGAAGCATTAGAAAAATTAAAAGTGTTTAAAACTGAAGTTGAATTACAACTTGGGTCCCTGATCAAAAGATTAAGGACTGATAGGGGAGGTGAGTACATGGATACTCTCTATTTTCAGTATGTTGGTATTATCCATGAAACGACTGCTCCCTATACTCCTCAAAGAAAATGGTATTTGAAAGGAAAAACAGGGTACGAAGGAGATGGTTAATTCCATGTTGTCCTATTCAGGACTGAGTCAAGGGTTCTGGGGTGAAGCTATGTTAACAACTTGCTATTTATTAAATAGGGTTCCCAAAAAAGGAACAAAGTTACCCCTTATGAACTCTGGACTAAAAGGAAACCCAACCTGAACTATCTCAGGGTCTGGGGTTGTAAGGATGTTGTAAGACTCCCTGATCCAAAGCTAAAGACTTTGGGTGAAAGAGGCATTGACTGAATCTTTGTTGGATATGCTGAGCATTCCAAGGCTTTTAGGTTCTATGTTATTAAACCTAATGAATATGTTTCAATTTGTTTCAATTAACTCCATAATTGAATCAAGGGATGCAAACTTTGATGAGAATAGATTCTCATCAGTCCCTAGACCAAGTATGAGGATTCATAATGGAACTCATAACACTGGTGTATCAGAGGTCCCTGATGAAGTACCATCAGAGGTCCTTGATGAGGTTGTGGTTCAACAACCTGAACCTGTGCTCAGGAAGAGCAAAAGGGTCAGGACCCCAAAGTCATTTGGACCTGAGTTTCAACTATACTTAGTTGAAGGAACAAGGAATGAGATCTATGACCAATACTCCTATTGCTTCATTGTTGAGGATGATCCCAAGACATTTGAAGAAGCAATGAAGTCCCAGGATATTGCTTTCTGGAAAGAAGCAATCAATGATGAGATGGATTCCATCATGGGGAACAACACTTGGGTGTTAGTTGATCTACCTCCTCAGTTGCAAACCTTGGGTTGCAAATGGATTTTCAAAAGGAAAATGAAGGTTGATGGAACTATTGAAAAGTTCAAAGCTAGACTAGTCATTCAAGGTTTTAAACAAAAGTCGAATTGACTATTTTGATACTTATGCCCTGTGGCTCGTATCAATACCATTAGATTGTGATTTCCTTGGCATCAATTCACAATGATTATTCATCGATGGATGTGAAGATAGCTTTCTTGAATGGTGAATTGGATGAGGAGGTTTACATGAACCAACCTAAGGGCTTCATCATGCAGCAATGAAAACAAGGTGTAAACTGATTAAGTCTCTTATGGACTAAAGCGGGCACCTAAGCAATGGCATCAAAATTTGATGAAGTGGTTTTGTCTAGTGGTTATGTTCTTAACCAAGCTGACAAATGTATATATAGCAAATTTGATGAATCTGGTAAAGGAGTCATCATTTGTCTATATGTTGTCGACATGTTGATCTTTGCACTGACCAAAATCAGTTGACTGACAAAGGAATTTTTGTCATCAAGGTTATCCATGAAGGACATTGGGGAGGTGATGTTATCCTTGGTATAAGGATTAAACATGAAAGTAAAAGAATTTCTATCTCTCGGTCTCATTATATTGAGAAGGTGTTGAGGAAATTCAATTACTTTGATTGTACTCCAGTGAGTACACCTATGGATACTTGTGAGAAACTAATGCCTAATAATGGCAAGGCTGTATCTCAACTTGAGTATTCTAGGGTAATTGGCTGCTTGAGGTATGCCATGACTTGTACAAGACCTGATATTGGTTTTGCAATGCGGGAAAATTAAGGGTATATTAGTAATCCTAGTGCTCATCACCGCAAGCGTGAGAATGGTACTGAAGTATTTGAAGAGAACTATAGATTATAGTCTCTCATATATCGGTTACCCATCAGTGTTGGAAGGATACAGCGATGCAAGTTGGATCAATAATGAAGACAATTCGTCTACCGTGGTGGGTATTCCTACTTGGTGGAGGTGCAATTTCTTGGGCATCCAAGAAGCAAACTTGCATCACCAGTTCAACAATGGAATCTGAATTTGTGGCTTTAGCACCTGCGGTAAAGAAGTGAATGGTTGAAAAACTTGCTTCTTGAGATTCCATTGTGGCCTAAACCTATAGCACCTATTTCTATCCGTTGTGATAGTGCAGCTACATTGGCTAAGGCTTATAGCCAAATGTACAATGGTAAGTCTAGGCACTTAGGTGTCAGACATATCATGATTCGTGAGCTTATCATGAATGGGGTGGTATCTATAGAGTTTGTTAGATCTTAACAAAATTTAGCTGATCACTTGACGAAGGGTTTGGCTAGAGACTTGGTTATAAAGTCTGCTAAAGGGATGGGTTTAAGTCTAACTTAGTCACTGAATGCTAGGACACCCAACTCCCTCCTAAGGAAACTTGGGAGCTGAGTTCAATGTGGAAAGCTGAACATTCAGTGGACTGGAGCACATGTTTTATTTACATCCCAAGGTTGTGCTTAGAACCTGCTGAAAGGAGGATGAAGTCTTTACTTCTTAATGGTTAATTTTCTTTGAAAAAGTGCTTGGCAGAGCATGAATAAAGAGGAACCACCTATGTAAATGTTGAAGTTTTGCCGCTTCAAGGAGCTTTTGGACTTTTAGCTTTTACAACATTTATGAATTTGGATATGGACATATGGCTTGTATAGTGTCAGGAGCTGATAAGTGTTTGAAAACTTGTGTGTATTTTATCTTCAGGTATTCAAATGGGTTGAAGGGTTCAATTCTTAGAACACCCTGATTCTCGAATATTTGAACGTGTAATGTACTAAGATGGAAATTCAATCCTCATGATATTTTCTTTTATGCACATGTTTTGTTTGATGTTTGTTTTTCATGCAAAGGAATTGAACTAAATTTGGGGAGGATTGTTGAAAAATTTAGTGCACTTATGGGATTAGTTCACACCTGGTAATGGGTCAGGAGGTACGGAGTGTACACCCATAAGGTCCCTGAACACCCTGACTCTAATAGTGGTTTGTATTGATATGCAGTGTTTCCACTGCTAGTGCTTTGTTAGCACTGATAGACAGTGTTTCCACTGCTAGTGCTTAGTTAGCACTGATAGGCAGTATTTCCACTGCTAGTGCTAAGTTAGTGCGGATAGGCAGTGTTTCCACTGTTAGTACTATGTAAGCACTGCTAGTATTATGAAAGCAGTGCTAGTACTGAAATCAACTTGTAACAGGCTTTAACCTATTCAAATGGTAGTTATAACTGCATAATGACCACGTTTAATTGGTCATGTAACCACTAACGGCTATAATGGGGATAATTATGAGGCGATTAATGGGGCGATTAATTCTCATAATTCTATTTGACTAGCTAAGAGTAATCTCCTATAAATAAGATATTTGATCATCCATGAAGAGATATACAGAGAACAATTAACACTTCTAAGCAAAAGGGTTATGGATTTGTGCCTAAATCACTAACAAACATTTGGTCTTATCCCAAGTAGATATTCGTGATACCCAGGCATTAGGGTCGAATAGTTTACTTTGGAAAGTGATTACACAATTCCAAGTGATATCTGGTAACCACATAGTGGTATTGCTACTGACATTGATTATCTTACCCTGTTCTGGGAGATACACACCCAACATCATGACTCGGACTTGTGAACACGAAACGAATAATGACTCGAAACTTATATTGAAGCTTGACGTAATATATATATATATATATATATGTATGTGTGTGTGTATGTGTGTGTGTGTATCTACTAGTAAATAGTACTAGAAAATATAGATGATAAATGGTTTTGTACTAAACATTCGATAACAAGGCTCGCCTTGTTATTCGACATTTTAAAAAGGGAACCAATGTTTAAAAATAGAAATGTTTTGTAATAAATGAGTCATTAAATGTTTTGAGGGCACGTTTATCGAAGGGTGTCATTTATGAGTATTTAATGTCATTTATGTGTTGTGCGTGGGTTACGGATGACCTAACATTAATAGCGTCGATCCACGTGGATAACGGACTTATTAGGTTGAAGAATCTAATAAGCTCCCGCTATGTACGTGGAATAACGTTACTAATGGGTGAATTATCCTTATGACTCGTTAGGATGTGACTGGTTTTGGGATAATAAGCGACATGAATAAATGGTTGAGTTTATCGAGTTGACGAATTCGATAAGATCTAACTATTTATTCCGAAACTTATTAAACTATAAAGTTTATCATTTAGACGTCTCATAGTGTCATTATGAGTCATATTGTGGTTATTTGAGTGCATTCATGGTGTCTTGTCGAGTCGATACCACACACACACGATGATATCTAACGCTAATAACTAAATGGTGAAACGAGATATTTTGAGCTAAGAAAGGGAATACATTTGGAGTAGATAACATTAGAGTTGGGAATATATATTAAGAATTGGTTATAATAATTGGTTGAGCCTTGCTTTATAAAAATTCATTGAACCTCGAATGAATATAGACTGATCACCTATATTCGGCCAGAGACAGCAGGACATGGATTGATCACCTATGTCTGTCTCAGAGGTGAATTTTGCAAATTCTGGGAGTGTTATAACAGAATTATTTTCGGGTTAGAGATTGGTTTTAAGAACGATGAGCTTTAGGTGGACTCGCACACTCACACTCACCAAACATCACGAAAGCCCGCACTCACACACGACACACTGGCATCGCAACACCTCTCGAATCATAACACTTCTGGCATCGCTACACGTCTCTGCTTATGTGAAATTCCTGTTTGTCACCGTCGAGCGTAATTCGCCGTAAGTCGGGTTAGACCCGATTGACATCGTTTACATCCGAGTTGCTTATCGATATAAGCCTCGTCGATCTCTCTAGAGCCTTTGGAATTATTTTGGGCTATTTTTGGATTTGGTCTTGACTATTCTGAATTCGGTTTTGATTTTGCCTTATGGGTTTTTGATTTTGTGATTTTTGGTCTTGTTCCGAGTTTTAACTCATCATTTGACTTCGAATCATCATTTGGCCCCGAATTATTATTCGGCTCCGTTTCGTTGATAACCTTGTTAAAATCATCATTCGAACTCGAATCAGTATTCGATTTCGAAACGTCATTCGGTCGCATTGCGATAGTAACCGTATTGGAATTATCATTCTGCCGCACCTCGTTAGTAATCTTTTTGGAATTATCATTCCGCATCGTTTCGCTAGTAATTCTGTGGGATTTGTCATCTAGCCTCGTTTCGTTGGTAATCCTATTACTGACACTTCTACCTCAAGCCTAGTCTCGAGCTGATTTTTTTTTAAATTTCCGAAACCTTGCCATTCACTCGATGTTGATTTAAACGACGTCATCTAGTCGACGTTGTTCATTTCCTAAACCGATAATGTTTTGGTCGACGTTGCTTTCGCCAACAGCTTTCAGTTAAGGTAGTACCTTACGTACTGTTGATGTCGTACCTTATCCTCTATTTAAATACCCCTATCGATAACTTTCTAACGACCTGTTTTAGTGAAGTTGTCCACCGAGGTTAACCTGTATATATTATTCTATCGATGATAGTCTGCTATGTCATACCACCGATTGTGGTACTACCTACCCTGTTTTATCAACGTTGTACCTTACACCCCATCGATGCGAAATTCTTTAGTAAAACAACTTAGAGCCGTTAACCTTCACTCGTATTTAGGAGTTGAATTGATATTGATCGATAGTCGAACTTCTTTTGGGAATTAGAACTTTGGAGTTGAATATTGAACCTTTCTGCGTTAAGTATTTAGTGCACTAATGAGTCAATCGACTGACTGCGATTAGTAACCAATACTCTCTTTTAGGAGTCGTACTCTTTGTCTCTAACCTAGATATCATGCTAAGTCAACCGACCGATTGCTGGTAACAATCAACACTTTCTAATAGAGACATACTCTGAACTCCCTAGACTTCTCATCCAGTAGAGATTCCGTGCTCAGTAGAAATCTTGAAATCCTAAGAAGTAACTTGAACCGCGTTCTTTGGGACAACCACCTAATCCTTCTCTCAACCTTCGAGAACCACCTGCTATCCTTTCGGTCCTCTTAACCAAACGATAAGCTACATCGTAGACGAAACCTTGTAAAATAGGATTCCACACCCTTACCTGAGTATTTACTACCTAACCTGTTCATCTCCCGCTATTCAACAAGATAGAAAATATGGATGACCTTGCTCGTCTCTCCTCATAAAGTTTTGCAGTTCTAGAGAATCCCTCAATCTTCTTTTAAGGAGGTGAGAGTGTACTCATTCCTCTCCCTCTAGTAAGAGTGGTTTCGCTCCGATGAGCTAGTCCTCACTTTAGAACTCTAGCTCCTTACTTTTCCACTATGGAATTCTAGTTGAAAAAGGGAAATCCTCCTGGTCCATTTTCTCTATCTGAGATTCATTTGGTTAATACACATACCTGATTCTCCTTCCTCAACCTTCAACTCCCTTCGATACTCTTTAAGGAAGAAGTGCGGTCGGAAAACCTGAGTTACACAAGTAGACTTCTCCACACGTAAAGGAAGCCGTGTGATTTAGGAAATGCTGATTACTATCCTTTCCAGATTGTGGCAATAGCGACACACCCGTTTTCATCTATCACTTCCTAGAGCCATGAGAACTGATCTGGATATGCTTGCAGTGTATCATCTCCAGACTAATGGCTGAAGTAGAGAAACCATTCGAACCCTAGTAGAACACATAGCGTGCCTATCAAGTTTGGAGACGGTTGAGATAGACACCTCTCGTTGGCCAAACTCTTTTATCGACATCTCTCGAGTCTAACAATGGTTGGGACAGACACCTTCCATTGTCCAACTTCTCCTATAACCATACCTATCGCTTTAGTACCTCAAAGGCACCGTAAGAGGTCCTCTATGGTCGTAAGTGCCGATCCCGATAGTTGGGTAGAAATGGAAATACCCAACCTACCAACCCTGAACCCATTTAAGAAACTGCCGAGGAGGCCATTCTAAGTTGAGATGGATATGCAAGCTGCTTACAAACCGTTAGGAGGCATAGACAACGTAAACCTCTTAACTTTTCGGATATGACCTAAGTTAAGCTTAGGGATTCACCATGAGAATAAGAGAAGCGTTTAGTAAACGCGAAAGCGTAAGTCATCGTTATGTCAAACTTATAGAAATCTTTGTTGAAATTAGACCAGTAGCTTAGAACTTTGACCTAACGTCAATACTCAGTAGTACTCCCGACATTCCTTGCGTAATAGGAAGAAATGACTCACCAATGAGACAATTGTTATCCCTCTAGGAAACCCTAATCTTTGAACGTTTAAAGCCTTTTTGACCTATCGAAGTCGTAGACTATGAAATCGAGCGACCTTAGTAAAGTCGCATCTCTATCTTCGAAGCCCATAGAAACTCGCAGTAAGATCCTAGATTCACGTAGGGAATATGAAGATAAATCCTTGTGCTTTTGCACTCGCCTCTTTTAAACCTCAACGAGTAACTTGAATTGAATCGCGAGGACGCGATTCCTTTTAAGGAGGTGAGGCTGTGACAACTCGTAAATTCCTCGATGCGTCGTAATTGGAGAAACATCGATTTGAGCGATCGTTTTAATTAATTTGAGATACGAGTCGTATTATATATCGTTTTTATCGGAAATATTATTTTAAAAGCAATGGCGTAACTCCCGTGTCACGAATCATTCGTTTACTAGGTTAAACGAGTCCCGAACCTAACATATCAAAAGTTTTTGAAAGTTACAATAAGAGTCCTTGGAATAGTTTTCAGTTTCACCCTTGTAGTTTCCTTTGCACAAGACAAGCCCCTCGTGGGAGTATAAATACCCACCTCCTCACTCTTTCTCTCATTTTATCAAATTCTTTCTCTCACTACTAAACACACACAAATACTTCTCCCTTTTATCTCTCTAAAATCCGGCCACCCCTCCCCTAGGGTTCCTGCGCAGTCATCTTTTCCGGCCAACTTTCCAGCGACCTCCCCTAACTACACCACCTATCCTATCTTGTAGATCGGGACGTTGTGGTTCCATTTTCATGCAACACGCACCCTCAATCAATCCCACGCGCTCCAAATCTAATTTTTAGATTTCGGATATTAGGGTTTTTGAATAAAAACGTGTTTGATGATTCAAGGTGAGATGGTTACGGGTTGTACCCGTTGGAGACGCCATCACGACCCTCTTTCTTCTCTTTTCTCTCACGGTAAAACCCTCCACGCACCATTTATGATTTTGTTTTTGTTTTAATGAATATATATTCCATTCGTACGATTAGTTTATGTGTTATTTTCGTGGTTATTCATGTGTAAAAACAAGAGTTATACACGTTTATTTTTATTTATTCACAAACGATTCGTGTGGTGAAACAAGTTTGCAAAAGGGTATTCGGATATGTTACTAATTCATGGGTCTCGACTTAACCTTGTATTTCGTTATATCACGTTAATAGCATGATGTTTGTGGTAAAAATAGTTGGGTATGAATCTGGAAAAATGGAGTGTTTGTTGTCCTTGTTGGCGAGAGTGAACTCAGTCACTGAGTCGGATCAGTAAAACGGGTCGGGTCCAAAGACCTACATGGTAATGTCGTTGGGTCAATTAGGGCACCGGGTCAAATGGGTATATTTGGTCACGATAGGTAACCAATCCTAGTTAAACTAATAAACCATGACTTAATAAGTAGAAACTTGATTATACATGAAACCTGGTAATTTGATTTAGGTAACTTATTTGTAACTTATTAAAATAATACAAGATAAATAATACTATTACTTAAATAATAAGTAAAAAAATACGAGATAAGTAATACCAGATTTAGGATACATAACTTTTAAGTAAAATCATGGGGTGTTAATTATTAGTAACTTGTTGATTTGATTTTTCGTGGCTTATAATTCGGTTACGTAATAAAAATGAAATGGGTTAGGTATATTAATTGAATTAGACGTGAAAGATTATGAGTTGTAAACGATTATTGATATAAAATATCGAAACGAGTAATATTGGACTAATTGAAATTATATGACGGGTTAAATGTACATGAATTATCAATTACTAATGAAACGTTTAAACACTATATGCTTACGAATTAACTATATACATATATATATATATATGTATATATAAAACGGTACGATAAACTATGGTTAATAATTAATAACGGATATTAGGTATACGTTATAACTTATAAGACTTGATACGAATTATAAAGTTTGGAATAACAAATTTCTAACGAGTCATGTCGATTATAAGTATGCTAAACGTTTTGTACTGAACGAGTATTGTATATTAGACTCGGAAATGAGTTTAACATATTTGTTTCGCGATATGCTTACTGTTCTACTTTCTCATAGTAACTAATGGCGAGATGTTTAGATTTATATTGTCGACATATAAGGTTTTATTTACTAAAAACCCTTATTAACTATGATAATAACTTGTGTTTTATAAATACAAAATATCTTTCATAAACTTTTCGATAACAGTTATATTGATTAGTATATGGTACTCTACTAAACGTTTTGGTTTAAATGAGTTTAGTATAATTGTTTTTGCGATAAAACTAAATATTCCGTTTTCACATCTAAGCTGCTATTGAAGTATATAACTATAAATACTATTGACGAATATGGTTTAATATATTATAAACCCTTAATAAATACAATGGTAACTCGTGTTTTACAACACATGTTAGCTTTTATAAACTTGTTTCAAAGTATTATTTTGATAAGATAACTTATTAAAGTCGTAATGGTTTGGGAACGTTGGAATAAACGAACGTGTCATTTATAGTACACTACTAAATATACAATATAAGAAGTACTTTCTTATAAACTTGTGTAATTACGAATAACAATTGGAAAATCTTTATTGATTGAGCAATAAATGGGAACTTATCTGGTATAATAAACATGTACATTGGGATCATGGGGAAATTATTGAAAGTTAACCTATTTATTTGTCTTGAATAGATGTCGTCATTTCCTAGTCTTTGACTAGCTTGAGTATTGTCTGTATTTCTCGACTTTGTCAATATCGTTTCCTTTTTGGTGCGCGTTCTAGTAGTATGTCTCGACTATGTCGATGTCTTTTCCTCTTTCACGTGAGTTATGCGTCGCGTCTATGTTTCTTACCACTACACGAAACGTTAAAACTAAACTTTTGAGATAACAATCATAAACTTTGGGAAACGATAACGTACTTTTGAAAATAACGACATGAATGATCCACGAAAACTACAACACATTACTTTCTATTGATTTCTTTATCGTATGAGCTGTATTTTAAGAATATCGTATACGCATTAGGTTGCGTCGCTTCTATTCTATTTTACTCGTCGTACACTCTTTTGGATGCCATGAAGATTAGATTAGATGCCAGTCGTGTCAATAGTGAATAGTGCATTGATGTGGCTAAGGTGAGTTTCATAGCCCCTCTTTTCAAAGGTTTTTATAACTATTTTAGGGGAGAATACATTCTGCTTTTAATCAACTATAACTGGAAACGTGAATATGGTTTGTGAATGATTGATGTTTGGTATATCGATATGGTGATTGAACGTTTTACGTGTTTATGTGAATGCAAACTATTTCTTGGACCTGCCACTACTATTTTGAATTGCTAATGTATTGATTGGGAAACGCTAGACGCATGGACAGGTTGTCGACTTAGACTAGGGTAGCATTCCTATGCTATAACGCGGATGCCTAGCTAAGTGTAACCGACTCTAGACCAGGTAGCATTGCTCTAAGCTTTGCTATAACGTGGTGCCTCTAGAGTCAGCCGGGACCCCGTTGAGATCTCGATTGTGTTGTGGATTATGGATTGGATTGATTGTTGAATGGAATGTGTATTATATGTCTGCCTTAGTCGCACATAGCAATTAAACTCTATCAGGCCCACTACTACTTTTGTAACTAAACTCTATGAACTCACCAGCAGAAGCCGACCTTTTTTAGCATGTGTTCTCGGGTTTAAAGGCGATAGCTCACTACTGAAGACAGCAGCAGGGGCATGGTCATAGCATTCTGATGAATAAACGGGACCGCTTTAATTTTCTTTTGGGCCTATTTCCGCACTACTTTCATTAATGTAACTTGTGGTTTTCAATTAATGAATCTTATTATAAATAAATGGGATAAAAACCATTCTTTGTACCTTATGTTGTGATACCATGATAGTAGCACCCGAAGGCTCGTATGCTTCCGCTAGACCGTATTTTCGGGGTGTTACATACCTCGATCATATTTTCCACACCATCAGACTCAAGAGTCTCCCTTGTGGAGTGTGAATAATGCCTAGTACCAAGTATACTTCCAAAATAGATGTTTTTCACGTAGCATATGAAGGTTTGACTTAGAAAGTCAACAATTTGCTTCTAAATATCTTAGCAAAGACATTATATTGAAAAGTTTTTGCTATGCTTTTGACCTGCAGTGAAACGCATGTAAGTTGGTTTATTCTGACCCACTTTCAACCTAAATTTACTAAAACTACATAATCTAAGAAAATCCCTGTTCATATATCACACCATACTTATTAGAAAAGGCATTTAGTTATCAACCAATCAACGACGACCTTTTTATACTTCAATAAAATGTACAAAGAAGAAATGACAATTAAATAATTTCCAGAGAGCTTATTCATGCTATTAGATGTGCCCTAAACGCTAAATCAATCCACAAATAGAGAACATACCAACAGTTTCCCTTATATGCATGCATATGGTAATTGTTAATATGGAAACACATACAAAAACAGTTTACCTTGCTATTTTTAAAATCAATCCATAAACATTTCCTGTAGCTTGATACTCCGTTTCATTGTCTAAACAAAAGGAAAAAAAGGATACCATTATACATATGCATATTCAGTTTTACATCATGAAGTTCACCACGATCTATTGATTATCCATGCGCTTAATGATCAATCGATACCAAATAATCACATGATCATGTTGCATTTATATCACAAAACATATAAATATGAAGTCGTAAATTATATATTGTCTCTTATCAAGCTCTTAGACATGTTATATCTGAAGAACCCAAAAAATAAGAAAAACAACAACATGTGCTTATGATATTGATCATAGAATTTGACTTGGCCATAAGTCCATAACTGCCTCAAGTAAATTATACACATACGCACCCATATCTAGTGAGCTTAAAAATATACGCAATCACTTCGTACTTTCTTTTCAGCATTTCACAGCCCAATAAACATTTGACTTTCTCTTTTCTTCGTTTAAGCATTTTATCGAACAGTTATCGTTCATCAGTTGCTATATCGCTCATCCTATATTCACTTCATATTGAAAGTTACAAAGCTTTTTGTTAAAGGAAATATTGAAACACTAAGCAAAGAACACAACAGTAAAAGACAAAGAGAACGTCAAACCTGGTTGAAGGATTTGAAGAGTTGTAACCGAAGGATTTGGCTCGATTACCTTTTTAAATTACACATGCAAAGTACAAATACATTGATCAAGAAGAAAGAAATAAAATATGCAACGATGCTTTACCTGTCAAAGAAAATAGAGAAGTTTGAACTAAAATTCAAATTTTTGTAGATTTCAAAGGTGCTTTACATGCTCTCATGTTTCAATTTCCAAGGAATACATGTACGTGTTGTTGTATTTTCAGTAGTGTATTATTTTATTAAATAAAAGGTTAAATACACACATGACATCATAAATCTTGTACAATATTTTCAATTGCATGCCAATTGAATGGCACCTAGATAAACTTTCAATTTCATGATGTCAGCGAAAACTCTTTTTTAATAGATAATATAAATGCTTATTTTTTAAGCTACTTAAAAAATAATTTTTATTTAACGGACAAAACTTATATAAAAGATTATAAAAAAAGTTACTTCGTAACAGTAACATTAGCAACACTATCTATTTTTGCCTTCATTTGATGACACTATGAAGTGCAACTTCAGTGCTTCATTAACCACTCACCACACGTTCTTTTTCTTTAAAAAAACAAAACACAAAAATGTTAACAGCAAAAACCCTTGTTCCCCATCACCACCATCACCGCACACTCCCCCAAAAAACCCTAACAAAACCCCCAAAACCCACCTCCTTCAAACCATTACCATGTCTCAAATCATCCCAATCCTCAATCCAAACAGAATCCCAAGCACCCCCCAAAACCCGTGTCAAAATCCTCTCAGAAGCCCTCCCTTTCATCCAGAAATTTCGCGGCAAGACCGTCGTAGTCAAATACGGCGGCGCCGCCATGAAATCTGAATCCCTCCAAGCCTCCGTCATCGCTGACCTTGTTTTATTATCCTGCATTGGTTTACGAATAGTTTTCGTCCACGGCGGCGGGCCCGAGATTAATTCATGGCTGAATAGGTTAAATATTGAGCCTAATTTTTTAAACGGTTTACGCGTAACTGACGCGTTAACCATGGAGATAGTTTCCATGGTTTTAGTAGGGAAAGTTAATAAGCATTTGGTAGGTTTGATTAATAAAGCGGGCGGGACTGCGGTCGGGTTATGTGGGACTGATGGTAGGATATTTACGGCTATACCGAGTCCTAATGCTGATAAGTTAGGCTTTGTAGGGGAGATTAGTAGTGTTGACACTTCGGTATTGAGGACGTTGGTTAGTGATAATTTGATACCTGTGATTGCCTCTGTGGCTGCTGATGGGACGGGACAGAGTTATAATATTAATGCTGATACTGCTGCAGGGGAGTTGGCGTCTGCGTTAGGGGCGGAGAAGCTCTTGCTTTTGACGGATGTGGCGGGGATTTTGGAAGATAAGGAGGATGTAGGGAGTTTGGTTAAGGAGATTGATGTGAAAGGAGTTAGGAAAATGATGGATGATGGAAAGATTGCGGGTGGGATGATTCCGAAAGTGAATTGTTGCGTGAAAGCGTTGGCGAATGGGGTTAAGACTGCGAGTATTATTGATGGGCGGTTGGAACATTCGTTGCTTTTGGAGGTGCTTACGGATGGAGGTGCTGGAACTATGATTACCGGGTAAGAATTTTTGTTCTGTTATGAAGTGTTTGATGTGATGTCTCGTTTGAGTTCTTTGTGTTATGAGTTTGTTTTTCTCGATAGTAATTGTTAAGAACTAGAGGAAGTGGTATCAAGTGGTAGATTGGAGTAAAAACCGCCATTGATGTAGCTCAAATCCCTTGCAAAGGGTTCGGATAGTTAATTAAGTTGCTATTTCCGCAATAAATGTTGCTGCTTTGTGCGTTTTGTAGTTGTCTGCAATATTTACTCTTTGCACATTAGAGTTCAAATTTTGTAAAGCTGGTTTGATCATAGATTCGTAGGTAGTATCAGTACTTAGCATAAGGCAAAACATAATCTATTGCATTCTTGTGAAATGCTGATTTGCATTGACCTTGTGTATTATGTTATGATGTGCATCATTTGAATCATGCTTACTAATTATAGGCTAAGGTTGGAACCCCGTTGGGATTATGGTTATGTCAACTTTAAAAAGTCATGTATATGCTGATATATGTACAAGCTACCAACAGGTTTAAATTGTCTCGATGTAAGAGGCTTATTAAGTTAAATTTTGTTATTAACTATGGCCTTGCATTTCTGTATACAGTACTCAACAGCTGTTTCTTGCCTTTTGAGACCATAATTTGTTTCTGCTATATGTCTATGTTTTCGGTGTGTGACACACAGCTCTAGAATGTACTGTATATTATTTTGCAAAATGGTTGAGATGATACAACTAAACATTTGTGACATGTTATCTTACAAGTTTAATAAACTAATATTTGATTTTTTTAAAAATCACCAAACTAGTTTCATATTACAAGTTTAATCAACTAATTCAGGTTGACATTTCATGATTTTCTTTTATCTATAAAAATCACGAATCTTTTCATATTTCTCCAAAAGAACAGATCACATGTAATGAAGTTTATGCTGTCGAATGAATCTGTGAAATTTCCTTTGAATCATGATGTATTAGCAAGCTGAATACCAAGTGGATGTAAATATTTATATATATATATATATATATATACATATATATATATATATATATATATATATATATATACTAGGATTTAGTACCAGCGCCAAGTACTTGCGTGTATGTCTAGTTTTCTCGCAAAGTTCGATGACCCATAAGTTTCTTTCAACAAAGCGTATTTGTAGCATTAGAGAATCGATTTTAATAACTACAATTTCGATGCGTGGTTTAACAATGACATAAATATATAGTTTTTAAAATTATGTGGAGTCGATCTAAGTGTGAGATATTTTTCTAATAGGATTGTTTTAAGTTATTAAGATTTTTGGTAATAATAGATTCAAGCATTACAAAAAGCAACGGTATTATGTAGTTGGCAATATTATATTGTAGTTTAGAGGTATAGCCAACATGTGTGACCGTTTTTTTCTTGTTTTGTATGATAATTTAGGCAGTGATAACTATTTTTTTACATGTTAACGTTTATCATTTGGTATGTGGCTTTTAAAATTGTAACTTTGCAAATTGGATATCACCATATAAGATTATTTTGTACTATCAATTTGTATAGATATTTATGCATTGTTCAAAGCTATTTGTTTGATGTACAAATAATTATCGGTAAAGATAACAATACTATTTATTTTTTGTGATTTTAATAAACTTACATAACATTATTGATACACTGGACAAAGGGCTATACAATATATATTAACTTTTAAACGACGATTCATATATGCTAGTCCCTTAAATGGTGCAAGAGCAACATTTTTTAAAATATCATTATACAAATGACAAATTACATGTGTCAAAGCAAAATAAACCAAAAACTACAATTACTTGGTCTTTCCTTTCAAAAAAATTGTCACGGGTTCCACAACTACTTCATCATTTCTCATATAATTTTGTCAAATTTGAAACCCGTTTTCACCCGGGTGGTACAACCGTTGAACCGTTCCGATAAAAAAGCAGTCGATTTAAACCGAGTCAAACCGATAGGTTGGGTGAAAATATCAAATTAAACCCGGTCAGCCGCCGGGTTTGAAGCGTCCCGGTCAACCCGGTATCGGTTTCAACAGTCAACCGGTATCGTTTCAACGGGTCAACCCGGTATCGGTTTCAATTGGTTATTTTTAATTTGGTAGATGTGCTTTTAATTGGGTGTACAATGTGAATAAATTATTGTACTTTTAAGTAATGGGGTGTATTAATAAGAGTATTAATTATATTATTTATTTCTCTCTCCATTGACCATGTTTGACCATTTTTCCATTTTATATAGTATAGATATATATATATTTACAATAAATGGGGCTTATTTTACTTTTACCTGATCAAAGTCTCAAAGACTGTTTCAGTATGATCTAACAAACAGTAACGAAAATTGTATTAGAGATATGAGCAACTTGGTCGGCTCTTGTGAAATTGAACGAGGATTTGCTAGATAGATTATAAAACAAGGGGGAATTGCAGATATACCCACTAAAACTTGCATATTTGCATATTTCCCCAAAACACAAATTTTTATTGCATAATATACAATGGTGTTTAAGCATGTTTTGGAGAAATATGCAAATATGCTAGTTTTAGTGGGGATATATGTAATTGCCCCATAAAACAATATCACAACCCCAATATGTACATACCAGGTATACCGTAATTCCAAGTGATTAACTAAACTAACCTGGGGAGAACCTATTTATTTTAGAACCTATTATGATATGGGAATGAACATAACAACATAAGCTAAACAACATAAAGTTAAAAGATGATCTGAAGCAGATAGATGAAAATTTAAAATAGCTTAAATTTGTACCAGTTCCGCTGATTTATCTAAGTCTAAGTCTGCAGAGATGGTGATGGTTTAGGAGCAACAAAGATGGCCAATAGATACATGGCAGATTTAATTTGCTGGTGGATGCTTGTTTAAGAATAAAAAGAGTTTGTTTCTTTAAGGTTTAGAGAAGATGATGCAGAGGGATGGACAAGGGGCAAATAGGGTACATTTGTTAATTTCTGAAAGTAGGAACACGGTTTTAGGGTGTTTTCTTTTTATGTTTTTTTGTTTTTCCTTCAAGTTAGATCAGACTTGGTTAGATAGATAGAGATAGATATTAATCCCTGATGCCTGGTTTAAAAAGGTCCTTAAGGTACATCATCTTTAGACATAGTAACAGATTAACAGTCAACAAATTCTATCTTAATTGTGTATTTATTCGGATATGAAAACGTTGTCGATACATATGCTTTGTTTAGGTATGCGATTGATTTTAAATTCTTGAACGTGTGTAGTTTTTATAACCTTATTGATTCTTGAGATCACAATACAATTTCACGGTTACATTCTAATTTCTTTTGAATCTGACAACAACTTTTAAGTTTAATCTCTTCTGATCTAGCTTTGAGACATCAACTTTAGTTCATTTGAGGTTTCTTCATCGACCAAGCATTTAGACTCTCGATGGTGATGGTCTCGGTACCGTTGTTAAACAAGTGCAAATGTGCATTGTTACCCAATGCCAATGTCGGATAAACTCTAGATGTTATGATCGTCTTTCCTCCTGCTGCAAAGCTTTCCACAACCGAATGATCAATTAAACTCCTAAGCGAAATCTTGTTGTCAGCTAAATCTGCATCCACAAACCCTCCAAATGATGGCTTGTACTCTTGGGTGTTCAATGTTGACCTTTTTACATTTCAGAAAAAAAGAGACGAACATCAGATAGGACTTTAGAATCACATAGTATCCATGAGAGACAGAAAGAAAGAGAGCTTACGGCATAGCATCAGAGCACATGAGAACTTTGCACTTGGTGTTAGGTGTGTTGAAAACCCTAAAGAAAACAGGGGTGTACTCTTCAAAATCTTTCGAGGTTAACGTTAGAAGACCAAAAGGTCCTAGCCCACCTCGCATTGTTGTACCCATGACTTGACATATGTTTTCCGCAAGAGTCTCTGGTGGGAATATTTCGTCCCATTTAGTATCATAAGTCTCGGCTTTATCCAATCCCGGGAATGTAAAAACCACATCCACATCCGCCTATATAATCATAATCAAATTTACATATCAGAGTCTATTATTGTATAAACCTATGGCTCAAGAAATAAGTAACCTGGGCAGCAGTTATTCCTTCAACTTCAACTTTATCTCCTTGTTTGAGCTCAATATTACTTAGTTGCACATTTTGATCTCTTAATGTTTCCAGTTCAGCAATAGGCCAGAGTAGCAATTGTTCACCAGATGGGTCTAACCAGACAGTTCGTGGAATCAACTACATCATTGACAAATCAAATATAAATCTCAGTCAAAATCAGATAAACACATATATGATACGGAAATGTAAGAAAAGGTGAACCTGGATTCCAGCCCATCCTTTCCTAACGTATTCTTCCTGATTGCAAGACTCGTTAGCCCATCCCCAGATGATCCTACGGTTCTTTGAGGGGTCAAAGAACGATTTAGAAGCATAAAAGTTCCCCCAATCATATCTTAAACCAGCCCAACCATCAATCATTCCTTCATCAGGGATATACTTGTCTTGATTGGTATCGTATTTTCCTATCGTATAGCAATCAAATCTAGTAAGGTCAAGGCTTACTTTAAAAACATGTTTTATATCGCCATCTATTACTGTAGTGTCCAACCCCTTATCACTTGTAGTCGATACGGGATAAAAGTCGGGGCATTCCCACATACCCACATTCTCTTTCTGGTGCAATGGGTGATCAACCAAGGTCCACTTAATGAAATCTGGGCTTCGGTACAAGTATGATATGCCTAGCATATCTACCCTGCTACCTATGGTCATTTCCCAATTCCCATTGAGCTTCCAAGCCGTAGAGGGGTCACGAAATGACGACACATTCTCTTTGGTTGGTTTCAGGATAGGATTGTCACTGGGTTTGATCCATTTTGTTAGAAATGGATCTGAATAGTTTTCTGGTATTGCGTAGTTTTGGACTTGATAACCTGGTTTTGGGTCTTCATTGATTATCCCAGTGTATAAAATGACTGGTTTCTCGTCTGGAAGGATGGTGGCGGACCCAGACCAGCAACCAAACCGATCAAATGACTCTGATGGTTCGATTGCTGGATCTAGTGGGGTCCAGTTGACGAGGTCTTGTGATACCGAATGAGCCCATACTATGTTACCCCAAACAGAACCTTTTGGATTGTATTGGTAGAACAGATGGTATATTCCCTTGTAAAACATTGGTGCTGACAAAGATGATCAAATTGCAACACAAAAATTAGAAAACCATATTCTCCTGTTCATTAGTATAAGTTTTGAAGAGATAGAACTTACCATTGGGATCTATCAATCGTTTGATCAATATCAGCAGCAAATCATGAACATAAAGAGGAAATCCATTAGAATGTGATGTTAGAAAAATTAGTTTCTGCTTTCTTGTAATATATCAAGAAAGATAGAACACAACATTACATGGTATATACATAAATTAAGTTGCACCTGTTGGCGTTATTAGGATTTTCTTGGATAAGAAAACATATGTACATGGCGATGTGTTTATAGATGCTTTGAAATCAAATAAATGAAAAGGCTGATGTGAAACTTATATCGTGCTCATTCATGAATTGTTGATGATTGATTGACTAACAAGTAGTGTGAATTCAAACTCATGATTTATTACCATTCTAAGAAAGTCTAAACCACCTAAATAGCAAGTTTAATTGAGCTATATACGTATCTTGATCTCTTGTAATCATGTTTGCATTACGTCGACCTTTATACCTTTATAACGTTCATATGCGTAATTATCTATATGTAGTTTCAGATATTATTTCTAGGCAATGAAGACACAACACGTAGGGGGGACAATTTCGATATCACACGACCTGAAAGTAAACCAGTTAGGGTTGGGTTTTGGCTCAACCCATGTACTCCTTTTGTTTTAGGATGTATTCTAGTTGGGTATAGTTTAAACTGGTCGACCCGACAGTCCCTTTTAACTAGTTTAATAAACATTACTGTACATGGGTCGTATTTGGATTATGTGTATATGGATTACGATTCAAGTCTGGCCAGTTACTCAAAAAGGTCATCTTCGGGTTGGATGATGTGTGATCCGAATCATACCCTTATTCCCACCCTTAAGTTGACAAGCATGCACATGGGTCTAACATTGGAGGTTATTCAGATGTAAAGGTAATAAAGAAACATGGTTGCATGTGTTTACGCATGATTTTGATCTATAAACAACATTGGATAGCCTTGTACCTGTAGAGGAAAAAAAAAAAAAAAGCAACGACAATTATATCTTCGGTTTATTTTTCAGCCAACATCAGAAATCAAGCATGCTTAAAAAGGAAAAAAGAAATCACATGAATGCATGCCTGTATATAAAATATATAACATTGTATATGAATAACACTGTATATGTGCGCATGGGTGTGTTCTTATATGATTAACACTGTATATAAAATATATAAGTAGCAAAGACGATCACCACGACATACCATTGATCCAGTTCTGCTTAGGTTGAAAATGGTAGCCAGTTCGGTGATCGTCCGAGATTTCAGTAGCCTTAATGTTCTGTAAATGTTTAGAGACCTTGTGGAATGCCATGACTCCTTTGAAGCTATGTGACATATGGAAGAAACAAACCAAACCCAACACAAACACATTAAAAAACCTCATTATGTTAATCTCTTTTTTAATGTAAATCATTGAATTAGTTGATTTGTAATTTTTAAGATAGTGAATTGGTGTACGAATTTATAGATTGAAGGAGTATAGTTACAAGGAAGAGGAGTTATGAGATGGTGTTAAAGAGGGTTAAAGGAAACACCCAAAATAATAAATTGTATCTTAGATTGTTAAACGCGTTTAGTAAGTAAAACTGTATGCAATAATTTGGACATATTTATTTGTCAATGAATCAAGTATTTTTTTGATTTTGACGAGTAACGGGTTTAATGTGTCGTTACTCGTTGGTAGGGTGATGTTAATCCATATAACTGAAATCTGAATTGTAATACAGATAAACGCATTGCATAAGTACTAAAAAAGATGCTAATCTTCCTTCTCAATAAACTAAACTTTCTATTGATGTTAAATAGATTTAAGTATCGAATTAAAGATGTACAAATATGCAACTGGATATTAAAGCCTTACATACCGGATTAAGATCCTTGGCACCCAAAACCAAAAACAACAGACTACATGGATACCCTTTTTGTTTAGCTGAAAAACTATAATATAATGGAAGGATACTTGTAGCCCATCTCTTTAAGCTTATAAGAGGCTTAAATGTCTTATCTCATATCAATGTTGGATGGGAGGGTATTCAAGAATAGCTTTACTTGACATAGAAATAAATGATGGTCTATGCTGACTGATATAAAATTATAAACTGATTATCACAGATATGTTAAGGCTAATTCATAAAACAATACCTGAAACATAACAATTCTTCTTCAGTACATACGTGTATTTGTACAGTATCAATAAATCTAGAGATTACAAGATATAAAAGACTACCATTAGTATGTTCTTTTTTTCCTGTGCTAGGACTAAAATCATAAGAAACATTTGAAATCTCATTTTAAGCTAATTTTCACCGAGTTAAAACGATATAAATCAATATAGACAATGTCAGGTAACGTATCTTCACATTCTATTTCAACTTCTATTATATCTGGAGATCACAACACCTCTTGGATTTCATGGTCACTTAAAAAAGGTTAACCGCTTCCATATTTAGTTTATTTACTTAATTTGATCTCAGATCAAAATATCCACCTAGTTCATTTGAGGATTCTTCATGGACCAAGCATCAAGTTTTTCAACAGTGATGGTCTCAGTACCGTTGTTAAATACATGCAAATGTGCTTGGTCATTTATAGCCAATGTCGGATAAACTCTAGACGTTATTACTGTTTTTCCGCCTGCTGCATAGCTTTCGACAACTGAATGATCAATCAGACTCCTCAGAGAGATCTTGTTGTCAGTTAAATTTACATCCACAAACCCTCCAAATGATGGTCTGTACTCTTTGTGGTTCAACGTTGACCTTTAAGTTTTCCAAAAAGAAAAACAGAATAATGTCATTTAGACCTTGTGAGTCAACTATAGTCCATTGTTAGTTTTGAATTAAAACAGGGAGATTATAAGAGAATGAGAGATTACGGCATAGCATCTGAGCACATGAGAACTTTAAGCTTGGTGTCGGGAGTTTTGAAAACTCTAAAGAAGACTGGAGTGTATTCTTCAAAATCCTTCGACGTCAATGTTAGAAGACCAAACGGCCCTAGACCACCTTGTTTGGTTGTACCCAAGATTTGACATATGTTTTTTGCAAGAGTTTCAGGTGGGAATATTTCATCCCATTTAGTATCATAAGCCTCGGCTTTATCCACACCTGGAAACTTAAAAACTACATCCACATCTGCCTGTATTCCAATCATATGATACATTATATTTATATCGAAATTAGTCTCGTTAATTTAAAAATTAAAACCGATGTTGCACAATCAGCAAACCTGGGCAGCAGTGATTCCTTCAACCGCAGCTGTATCTCCCATCTTGAGCTCCTTGTTGCTTAGCTGCACATTCTTATCTCTTAATGTTTCCAATTCAGCAACAGGCCATACTAGCAATTGCTTTCCAGATGGATCTAACCAGACAGTTCGTGGAATCAACTACACCATTGATAAAGTCAAAATTAATGAAAAGGAACTAAATTATTGCAGTCTATAAAGGTTCACGATATGCAAGAAACAACAAACCTGGATTCCAGACCATCCTTTCTTCACATCTTCGTCTTTAGTGCTAGACTCGTTAGCCCAACCCCAGATGACTCTACGGTTTTTTGAGGGATCAAAAAACGACTTAGAAGCATAAAAGTTACCATAATCATATCTTAAACTAGCCCAACTATCGACCATTCCTTCATCGGGGATGTATTTGTCTTCTTTGATATCGTATTTTCCAATTGTGTAGACATCATATCTAGTAAGGTCTAGACTGGCCTTGAAAACATGCTTGATATCTCCTTCTATTACTGTAGTGTCCAACCCCTTATCACTCGTAGTCGATACGGGATAAAAGTCAGGGCATTCCCACATACCCACATTCTCTTTCTGGTGCAATGGGTGATCAACCAAGGTCCACTTAATGAAATCTGGGCTTCGGTACAAGTATGATACACCTAGCATATCCACCTTACTACCTATGGTCATTTCCCATTGACCATTGAGCTTCCAAGCCGTTGTGGGGTCACGAAATGCAGACACATTCTCTTTGGTTGGTTTTATGATAGGATTGTCATCGGGTTTAATCCAATGCTTTAGCTCTGGATCATTATAGTCTTCTGGTATTGCATAGTTTTGGACTTGATAACCTGGGTCCGGGTTTTCATCAATTACTCCAGTGTACAAAATGACCGGTTTATCATCTGGAAGAACCGTGGCTGACCCTGACCAACAACCGAACTTATCAAATGGCTTTGTTGGTTCGAGTGCGTGCGGTAGTGGTGTCCAATTGATAAGGTCTTTGGATATTGAGTGGGCCCACACAATGTTACCCCAGACGGAACCTTTTGGATTATATTGGTAGAACAAATGATATAATCCCTTGAAATACATTGGTGCTGGAAAATATGACCAAATTGCAATTAAAAAGTTAAATTTAAACCATCTTTTTTGTAAACTATATTAAACTAAATGTTTGAAAGGTAGAAACTCACCATTGGGATCTATTTGTCGTCAAATTAATTTCAGCAGCAAATCATGCACATCAAGTTAAGAAAAAATCATCAGTTTGTGATATGATCAGAAAAGGCAGCTTCTATTATTGATTTATTGTTGCAATCTATAAAAGAAAATGGAGCATATCGCATATGAAAGCCGATTTCCAGAAAACAGGTAAGCATATACATACACACTCTTAATCTGTAACGAGCATTGAACATAATATCCAGGCGAACAAGAATAAAACCTCATAGATGCCTATATATCATATATAGAAATACATGGGTGTAAGCGTACATGCATGATCCCTGGTCTATAAACAACAATGGATATCATGGTTTCAAAACAAGAAAAGGAACGAGACACAAGCATGTGTTATATACGTCTGTAACACAATGTTCAATCATGGCATACCGTTGATCCAGTGTTGCTGCGGTTGAAAATGATAGCCAGGTTTGTGATCTTTTATGACTTGAAAGGCCTCAATATGTTGCAAGTGTTTATGAACTTCATGAAATGCCAAGACTCCCCCTTTAAAATCATTTAACAATGGGAAGAAACATAGCAACCCTACCAAGCCACAAACAAGGATACTGAAAGACCTCATTATTCTACTTGTTAATATACAACAAACTATTTCTATTTAAGTTTGTATATTTAAAAATAATTCTCAAATTTAAAACAAACTAATTCAAATTTATAGAGTGAAGGAGGGAAGGGAGTTATGAGGTGGTGGTAATCAATGTTTATAGGGAGTGGGCTTACAATGAAGGGTAGTTATAAGCTCGTGGCAAAGAGGGTTTGGAGGCAATATTACATAAAAACAATACATTAATCTCTTTCTGTAATATGATTAATACGGAATTGTTTAGTGGCTTCATACTTATAAGCTGTAGGTGTATGTATAAAAAATCCGCGGGCTCATAAATTTAATTATACCAACTTAATAGTTAAAAGGGGAAATTTTATAAGGCGGAGATTAGACCGATTATGTTGTACGGGTCTGAGTGTTGGCCCATCTCTATTGCCCATGCTAACAGGGTAGAGGTGGCAGAACTGAGAATGCTAAGATGCACATGTGGTAAAACTTTGCTTCACATGATCTCGAACGGAGTTTTCAGAGCAAAACTTGAGATCGGGAATATTATTTCGAAGATGAGAGAAGGAAGGTTGAGGTGGTTCGGTCATGTCAGGAGGAGGCTACAATCAGCGCCAGTAAGAAGAGTCGAAGCGCTAGTAGTGGATGGAGTGAGAAGAAATGGTAGACCCAAACTTAGGTGGGAGGATAGACTTAAGCTCGACATGAATGAGCTTCTCTTGTCGGAGGACATGACCTCAGATAGGAAGGGGTGGAGAGATAGAATTAGGATCTGCGGGTAGTCCTGGCTAGGTGCTTAGTGGGTTTAGGTTGTTTTTTTTAAGTGTTAGGCTTTTAGGCGTCTCTTTGTTGCCTTGCCCCTGCGTTTTCAGCTTTGGTGCCCCCCTCCCCCCCCCCCCCCCCTTTTGCTTTATCGTAGCTTTAGGCCCAGTGTGTTGCTTTGCTTTGCTTTGTGCGCTCTCTTTGGATGGTATGCTATTTTCAATGGACCATTTAAATGCGTTTAAAACAATTGAGCACTGCAAGTTCTCATATAGTGGGAAAGAATGTTACCTAATATATTTGTAGCTTCACGCCCAATGCGTTTCTTTGCTTTGCTTTGTGCGCTCCCTTTGGTTTACCTGCTTTTGCTTTGCCTTGCGTTGTGTTTTTGGTGCCTCTTTTTGCCTTCCTTAGCTTTAGGCCCCGTGTCTTACTTTCTTTGCTCTGTGTTGCTCCCTTAAGTTAGCCTGCTTTTCTTTGTGCCTTGCCTTTTTGTTTTTGTTTGCGCTTTGCTTTTGTGATCTTTTGCCTGGGTGCCTTTGCCTCTTTGCCTTTCTTCAAGTTTTTTTTTTTTTTTTTTTTTCTCTGTTTGTTTGTTTTGCCTGCTTTCTTTTGCCTGCTTTTGCTTGTTGTTTACTGTCCTTTTGCTCTTTTTCCTTTCCTCTCTCTCTCTCCCTTACACCTGCACTTGTCGGAGGTCTCGTTAAAAGCAATCTCTATACTCACGGATTTATCATGAGGTAGGGGTATGATCTGTCTACATTTTATCTCCCCCATACCCTGCCCTTGCGGGAATGAGTTTGTTTTTATTGTTGTTGTTGTAATCAAAGGAATTTGATGAAAAGGTGTAAATTGTTACAGTTTTTATTTATGCTATGTTTATACTATTATTATACGATTTTGGAGTTGCTAATTAACTTGCTACTATTATGTTATACATTCTATTGTCCATGCATGCATTAGAGCAAGAGGTATAATAACGCAAGGCTGGGCATTATGCACACGTGGCCTCCGTTAATCTCGCGTTACTGATGAGTGTGTAAATACTCATCATTTTTGGTCAAATCGGAACTGCAAAACGTTTAAAAATGCTCAGAAATGCATCAAAATACTGAAAATATCTCAAAATTGCATTTTATATGTTTCAGATGCAAAATGTTTAAAATCAGATGAAAAATGAGCCAAGTTTGCATAATTGGCAGTTTCAGTCCCCCTCCTTTCAAAAAATGGCAACTTTAGTCCCTGGAATTTCAAAAATTGACAGAATTTACCCCTGGACTTTTTAAATTGAAAAATGAACATTTTTAATCCTTTGGTAATTCTAATTAATCATTTTTTGGCCCTTATGAGAATTTTTGGAAAATTACAATTTCAGTCCTCCAAGTTTCAAAATTGGCAATTGTGATCCTTGGATTCTTGGAGATAGCAAGTTAGGCCCTTGGACTACAACTTCATAATTTACAGCTTTGGTCCCTGGATTTTCAGAATTACACAATGGGTCCCTAGTGTTGAAATTGGATTCAAATCCAATCCTTGGTCTATTATTTATCCCAAGCCCAATGTTTAACCCACGACCCAACACAAATATCCAACCCGAGTTAAAAAAAACCCAACCTCATCTCTGTCTTCCCCATTTTCCCGCCCACACATACACCCAAGAAACACAGAACCCTAAACACTCCTCTTTCTCTGCTTCCCAAAACACTCAACCCCTCCAAACCTTCTATTACCCAACTACATCAAAACCCAAGTCCACCTTAATACCTTTTAACCAGTTACACCCAAATCCCAAACCCACTATCACTTTTTCCCTTTGCAAGCTGGCAATCCTTGGCTCAAAAAGACCAGTGTATGGCTGAGATCGAGTTCATTTGGTACCTACTTAATCAAGGGCTTGGATTGGTTCAAGAAACACAAGAGTGAAGAGATTGAAGACCAAGACTTAGTATATATAGAGTTGATGTAGCCATTGTATAAGGCACCTAGGATTTTAGTTTTAAAATGAGTTTTAACTTTTGATTCAGTTGTACTGTTTTTAAGTTAATGAAAAAGTTTTATTTTTACTTATTTGTCTAATTTTCTGCTTAATATGCAAGTGCTTATTTGCTTGTTTCTAATTCTCAATTGTTCTTACTAGTTATTTTAAGCTCTTAATTCAGTTTTCAGCAAAAGAAATCCAAGTAGCAGTTTTTTTTTTATCAGTTTTCAAAACAGTTAAGTAGTCGATCCTGTAAAGGGGTGTTTGGCTTTAGCTTATTTAGGTAAAAAAAAATGGATTTTACCCGTTTGACTTTTGCAGTCAATCTTCCTTTTAGCTTATCAGTCAAATTTCAAGTCTAGAATATGTTCTAAAAGTTTTTGAAGAAGTTGTCTTGAAAAAGAAAAAAAAAGGAGTCCAAGAACAACAGCTTGAGCTGCTGTTCAGAGCTCGATTTGAAGAGTGGATTTAAGTCTAATCTTTCTAGCAATTGTTTTTCTCAACACCCTACATAGCCTAGTGTATCTCATTCTACTTTACATGCTTTGAAAAATCACTATAGGGGATTAAAAGTGGTCAAAGAAATCTGTTGCCAACTGATTTCTTGCATTTTTTAACAACCTGCAACCCACACTAAGCTGATATCAGCTCATTTTAAACTGTTTCTTGTACCCTTTTCCACTCACAAAACCAGTTTTTAGAATATTTGCTAGGCTAACCTTGATCTTGTGCAGCGTACTTTGTTTCGGACGTCCTATTGCAGCTCAAAATAAGCACAAAACAAGCCATCTCAGGCTAATTGCAAAGCTGCAGTCAACATCAAAACTGGTCACATCTTTTCTTTTCTCATCATTAGCTTAATAGTGGTTAGATGAGCTTATTTCAGTTGCTAAGTGCTAAATTAGTTGTTAAGATTAGTTAATTCATTAGCACTTATTGTAGTATTTTAGTGCTCATTTGGTCATTTGAATATTTGAGTTCCCATGTGTGCTTAGGACTTCCCTAGCTTAAGTCTTAATACCAACTGCTTATTCCCATTTCTAGGCTTAGTCTCTTTTGTAATTTAGCTTATTCTAGCTGTAGTTTATGTGTTGTAGCTCACTGTTCTATGCAAGTGCTTAGACGTAATTGACATGATGCTTAAGAACTGCTTAAGGGTGTTTTGGTTGTCTGCTCATTAGCTAAAAGGGGTGTTTGTTAAGCTTTTAAAATCATTGTGATAAGGCTTGCATACTTGACTTATTGAAGGATCTCTTAACAAAAAGTTTTTTCATAAAAGTTCTTCATTTTTCTCTCCACTTCAAGTTCTAAAGAAAAAATAAAATAAAATAAATAAATAAATTTTTCAAAAACTGGCATGGCTGGGACTCGAACCCACGCCACCCAGCTCACACATAACACTCCTAACCAACGCGCCCTTGGGACTTGTCTCGTTGGAGTTTGCATAAACAAACCTTTTAACCCTTTAAAACAGTTTTGCTCATAAGCTACTTTTAGCTTATTTCCTGCTTATTTTACAAAGCACCACCCACGTTTTTTAATTTTCTTAGAATCAGCATAACTTAAAGTAGTTTTCGTGATTTTTTCAGATTTTTCTCATAGTGTTTAGTATTTTTAATCATTTAATTAGATTAAAATAGTTTTTAATTCGTAGTAATTAATTTAAAAGTCAAAAAAATACCCGGTCTTTTTCTAAAATTATTTTTAGTCGGTTAGAACGTAGGAAAATTGATTTCACACCCGTAGCCCTTAAATTGCAAAAATTTTACGTTTATGGCTCGGGTTGTTTCCCGGTTTTTACGTTTTTGCGTTTTAGCACCCTAGGACTTAGTGTAGTTTAGTTTTATCATTCCTTAGGCTTAGTATTAGTTTATTTTTAGTTTATTAGGGTTCCCTTGCCTTAATTACCTTCCCGTTAATTAAATTGTAGAAAACGTAATTCAAATCAACAAATCATTAAAATCCAATTCAAGTTCAAATCACAAAACTCAACGAATCCTTCCATTCACACCTCGTTGGGACACGACCCGGGAAATCACTTTTCCGGTATCACTTTTATCACACCCGTGAGGTTTGGCACGTTGACCTTTTTCCTAAAGGGTTAATTTGTCGAATTTTACGGTTAATTTGATATATTGATATTGTGTTTGTTTTTCACCACTCACTTCACAACGAATCAGTTACTACACCGTGTTTCGACATGAATGTTGGGCGTTAAGGATGGCGTTGCAATGGCAACACAGTGTTAAGCAATGTCGATCTAAAAAAATTACACTTTAGCCCCTCAACAACTAGGTAACGTTTAAATTAAAAAAAAAAAATAAAAAATAAAAAAAAATAAAAAAAAAATAAAATTGGCCCACCAAACGGCTAGTAACGGCCAGTTTATAAAAAAAAAAAATCAAAACCTTTTTTTCACCATTATAAATACCCAATTAACACAACTTTTTTTCACACTTTCACAACTCAATCTCATATACATATACTTCTATTTGCTAAAAAAATGTCAGGATTTAACAATAACGAAAGTTTCTTGAACCTCATGGGGTGGAATAACCCGAACGCGGAGTCTTCATCAACCAATATCCCTTTGCCTAACCCACTCGGCTTGACGTCCGAGGAACTTTATCAACAACATCAATGATTTCTAATGTGGCAATGAAGTCAACAAATGCTAAACTACAATTTACAAAATCTACAATTCGATCAACAATGACAACCGTCATCCCAATCATCACGTACAAAAACTGAAACAAATGAAGTATCCAAAGCACATACGTCTCCACAAAAACCCACAAGTCGTGGTAAAAGAAAGGCAAAAAAATCCAAAGAACCCGAACCAATAAAAATTCCCGACGTGACCGATACTGCATTACGTTGGCAACCAAATGAGGAAAAACTACTTGCATCGTGTTATGTGGCCATTATCGAGGATGAAAAGTCGGGCGTTCACAACCGGGCAAAATGTTTTTTGGTATAGGGTTATGAACGAGTTCAATAAACATAATTTTCAACCACTCAACAAGGATATGCTAACAAGCAAGTAGAAAACGTTGAACCGTGATTGCCAAAAGTTCAACTCGATCTACAAATGTTCAAAACGTTTGGAAAAAAATGGGAAAATGAGTTGGATAACATGAAACGGGCTAGACAAATGTACCGTGACGAGCATGGAGGAGCGCCATTTCCTCACGAAGATGCGTGGGATGTGTTGCGAAGCCACAAAAAATGGGACGTGACGAACTGGTTGATTTAACCGGCGAACTGGTTGATTTAACCGGCGATGTCGGAATCCAAACAAACGGGCGTTATTCGGTCATGATGCTCAACCATGTCCGATGGGAAAAAAACGTGCTTCGAAGAAAGCCTAATCCGAGAGCATGACGCGTACCGGATGAACGAGCTCGTCAAGCCAATTCGGGGACGTTATGACATCCGAGTATCATATCAAACGGGAAGCTGCCCAAGAGGCGTACAGGGCGGCAAAAGAAAAAGATCAAACGGTTATGAGGTTGGAAGAGATGAAATTTCTCGGTACTGACACTTTCAAAATAGATGCAAACATTGCGTATTGGATCGAAATGGAAAAGGAAAAAATCATCAAAAATTATAACTTGCAACCAAAAGAGAATATTTATTTGTATTTCGTAATTTTTTTTATGTTGTAGTTTCCTTTATGTCGTTTATTTATTTATTTATTATTATTATGTTTTTTTAATTCGTATTGTAATGTTTAAGTTTTAGTGTTATGTTATTTATTAAATGAAGTATTAGTTTTAGTTTAGGGGTTGAATTTGTAATTTTTATTTTTTAAAGAAAAGTAGTGCCCAAAATGTGGTGTTATGATGATGTTATGATAAAGGGTGTTTTTTAGTGTTAAGATTGAAATGTTAAAGCTGATATAACGCTGACATGCCGCGGTGTTAACTCATAAGTTGAGTTACCGTACCCTGTGCTCTTTATAAGCTTCCTCATAAAACACATTTGCTATAGTCTTAGTATATATCAATGTATGTACATACATGTTTCACGTTGAAGTTATTCCAAATACTTATTGATAGTTTTGTCAAGATTACATTATTTTTAATAAACGTAAACGGAAGATAAGACAATACCACTACAAACAAAACTTATTATGATTTCTTATATGAAGCCTAGATTAGTTCATGGTAGGTGTTCTCATGGACCAAGCATTCAGTCTCTCAACGTTTATGGTCTCAGTACCATTGTTAAATACATGCAGATGTGCATTACCACCCACTGCGAGTTCTGGATAAACCCTAGATGTGATGACCGTCTTTCCTCCCTCTCCAAAGCTTTCCACAACCGAATGATCAATTAAGCTTCTAAGAGAAAGCTTCTTGTTAGCTAAATCAACATCTACAAAACCTCCAAATGATGGTTTGTATTCATTCTCATTCTTCGAGGAACTGTGATTATCAAAATAAAAAATAAAAAACCCGGCGATGTTAGTAAAGTATCGGTTACTTTCGTGTAAATAAATCTCCTTCAATAGGAAATTCTCATTCAACCCATCTTACACTCATCGGTACATAATTATACTATTTTTGTAAGACGGGTTGAACTAATGTCTTTATGAATAAATAGTGATCAACTTACAGAGTAGCATCAGAACACATAAGAACTTTATGCTTTTTATCACGAGTCTTGAAAACTCTAAAGAAAACCGGAGTGTATTCTTCAAGATTCTTGGAGGAAAGTACCAGGATCCCAAAAGGTCCAAGTCCACCTTGTACAGTTGCACCCATGATCCCACATAGATTTTTTGCAAGATCTTGTGGTGGAAATTTGTCCCACTTTCTGTCATATGCTTCAGCTTTACTTAAGCTTGAAAATGTAAAATGGACATCCACATCGGCCTGTGTCAAATATTAAGACAAAGAAACAAACATTCTTAGCGAATCAACGAAGATATAATCGTGGTAGATTGTTGGTTATCTAGTAGCTATTGATTTGATTCAAGGTACTCCAGCTAATTAGTATACTAAAAGTACAAACCTGAGCCGCAGTGATTCCTTTAATTTCCATGGCATCCCCCTTGTTAAGCTTCACATTCCTTAGAATCTTTTTGTCACTCCTTAGCTTTTCTAATTCTTGAATTGGCCATTGTAGCAATTGCTTCCCACTAGGGTCCAGCCAAACCATGCGTGGAATCAACTACATGTTTATAAGATAATAAATAAGCTCAATCTACATCAGATATACGACCGAGTTCTTTCCATTTCTAATATCCAGTGTAAAAAATAAATTTATATAATAGTTAAAAATAGTGCGTGAAAGTAGTTTCTATCAGAATATAATAAAGGGTTGATACCTGAATTCCTGACCATCCTTTAGCAACATCTTCGTCCATTGTGCTTGACTCATTAGCCCAACCCCACAAAATCCTCCGCTTCTTGACAGGGTCAAAGAAGGATTTTGACGCATAAAAGTTCCCATAATCATATCGTAATCCAGCCCAACCATCAATACATGTGCTATCTGGGTGATATCGGTCGTTCACCACGTCGTACTCTCCAACCGTGTAGTACTCATATCTAGTCTCATCAAGGCTTACCTTGAAAGCAAATTTAGTGGCTCCAACCAGTGATGAAGTGTCCAACCCATTTCTACGACCCTTAGATGATACTGGATAAAAGTCTGGGCATTCCCACATACCTGTATCTGATTTTTCATGAAACGGTTGCTTGACACGTCCACTTTACAAAATCTCGGCTTTTGTACAAGTAAGCAATGCCTCGTTTATGCTGTCTACTGCCAATTAACATTTTCCATTGACCATTATTAAACCAAGCTGTTGACGGGTCACGGAAAGATGAAATATTCTCTACAGTGGGCTTTAGAATCGGATTATTGTCTGGCTTGACCCAGTCTTGGAGATATGGATCTGAGTAATTGGCTGGTATAGCGTAGTTTTGGACTTGGTAACCTGGTGCTGGCTTCTCTTTTATAGATCCAGTATACAAAATGACCGGTTTATCACCAGGGAGGATTGTGGCAGACCCCGACCAGCACCCATACCTATCAAACCATTTAGATGGTTCCATTGCGGGTTTTAGCCATTTCCAATTGATCATATCCGTTGATACGGAGTGGGCCCACACAATGTTGCCCCACACCGCACCTTTGGGATTGTATTGGCAGAAACAATGATAAAATCCCTTGTAATACATTGGTGCTGTTACACAAAATTAAATTAAGAAGTTAGATAATTGTCATTTCAATCGTCAAATAACTTGCACAGTTGCACATTATGTTACTAAACTACATTCTGTATAGAGTGAATTATAATCGAGAACTCACCATTCGGATCTGGGGGAATTCATCATATTTCAGCCGCACATTATGCAAAAACAACAAAAGAGGAAACATATTAGCTAGCTGACGATCAATTAGTGAAAAGAGCAAATAGATTATTGAATACATAGTTGTATGGGGTCACATCGACTATATCATATCATCATTAAAATGCAAAGACACTAAACAGGTTGGTAGTCTTCAAGTGCTGTTTTTTTTTTTTTTTTTTAATTCTTTCACGTTCTGAGGACTACTAAAGTTGACAACCTTCAGTAACATTCCAAAATACAATGCAACTATAATATAAAACTTGAGCAACTGTAATTCAGATACTGTATTAAAAACATGTAGTTAATTAGTTGATTCTTGTACAATTCTGCATGTTTTAAAATCATTCTAAGTCCGTTGGGACTCAAAACACCAAATAGAAAATGAAAGATCTAGAAAGCTTGTATCAAGATGTTGTGAACAAAATTAAGGTAAGGAATTGAACTTTCAAACGTTAAATCATCTCTTAATTTATTAATAACGAGCTTCCCATTTTACACAATATATAAACCAATATAATCATTCTACATCAGCTTTTTTATCTCTTAAAACTTTTCTTTCAAATTTTAACCATTGCATATTTGCATCACATTCTCTTTTTTCAAACTCCTTTTTTATTATTTTTATTATTATTTTTTTTAATTTGAAAATACTTCTAAAAGACAAATATCAACTAACATATACAAAAAAAAATAAAATAGTTTTGGGTTGTGTGTAATTTCAGGACTAAAGGAATTTTTTTCCTTTTTCTCCCCATGCATGGTGGGGTTTTTTTTAGGGTGATGATTTGTACACTCACAAAAACGATTGGGATATTCAAATTTTAAGTGTTTGAACATTTATACTTTCATATTATTTTTAGTTATTTTTATGCTGTAAGGGTATAAATGTCCAAGCACTTAAAATTTAAATGTCTCAATCATTAATAAAAGTGTACAAATCACCTCTTAAGTCCAAAGAAAAACACTTTTGCGGCTTGTTTTTTCCCGCCTATACCTTTCACTCTTAAAATACATATCTAACGTATCCTATTACAGATCTAATCCTCAAGTTGAAAAAAAAGCATTAGACCCGTCGATCTGCTACTTTTCCGGAGATTATGATACGGTTTATTTCCAGTCGAATATGACTGGCTTCGATTTCAAAATCAAGTGTTTATATTTGTACGTGTCTACAAAATTAAAGTTTTTATATTGGAAAAGATGCTTTTTTTTTTTTAAATATTGGAATAGGCATGATTGGAATTATATATTGCAAAAAAATCTAAAACAGTAATGGCTTTATAAATCTCCAAAGCTTTATCAATTAGGTCATAACTTACCAATTTTGGATAGCTTTTTAAATTGCAAAAGTGTTTTAATGATTGAGTTTATTTTGTCTTCAACATATCATCATGTCGAAAATGTTGAGTGGAGTTGATTAAATGATTTGAAATTACATGGGTAGATTATCTTAAATAAAATAAAAAGTGTTAAAGAAAAAGGGTCCTGGAGATGTATACCCTCTTAGATTATGTTTTGACTTTCCCTATTAAAATGTTTAGATCGGCAGGGAAACACCAATACCATAGATTTATGTGTGTCAACTGACCATTCATCAAGAACCAGCTTTAAGCATTGTTTAGCTATTTTCTGCTTACCGAACTTAGTTGAAATTAAACCAAGACCTAACTTAATAATGACTTGACTTGATAGTTGATAAAATTTTAGTAAAGCATGAAAATTAAAATCCAATACTCCCTCAGTCCCAATTTATTTGTCATGTTTTGATTTTTTGAAGTTTTCTTTTTCAATTTTGACATTAACTATTTTCTTTTTGTGTTACTCCGTATATAATACTTGATACAAAATAGACGAATGAGATTGTGTTTTAAATATATTTTCATTAATATAATTTTAATCAAGTATTATATAACATAAATAAAAATACTTAAAGTTAAAGTTGAAAAAAATAAAATAAAATAAACTTTAAAAAGTCAAAACTAAACAAATAAATTGAGATGAAAAGAGTATTATTTATATCACATCATAACACGGGGGTGTAAAACTAACCTATATATGGTATATAATAACATAACCCTTAAGAAAAAACTAACCTATATATGGTATATAATAACATAACCCTTAAGAAAAATATCTTTAACCTTTTAGTTTTAAAAAATCTAATTATTCTACAACTATATAAATCCTTAAGGTCTCTTTTATAAATAGGCACTAAGGTTTAATTTATAGATGACCGCAACTAAAAACCACTTGAAAATTGAGAAACTGGACACTATCCATTATCGCTGCTATGTGTTACAAAAAAAAATCAGAGAACCTCAAAGGTTTATATTCATCTTAACATAAAATCCAATCCATGTCAAATGAAGGTTGATATTCATACTTGCACAAATTAAACACATCCAACACATAAAGAGGTCTAAAAAAAACACTCGACGCCCATTCTACCCAATCACATTGTTAGATCTTATTTGTTTGCCAAAAGGAGTTGCCATGCCTTGCCACTCACTAATTTTTTTTTACGCTACTCGATGCTTAGCAAAAATCTATACATTTTTATCAGTTTATATTGCAATTGTGCAAACGCTAACATCTACATCCTCACCACCAGCAAAAGTTTGATTTTTTTTTTTTTTTTTGTTGGTAACCGTGCATGGTTTCCGATCTTTTGATTTGATAACATGCTCGATCAAAAACCGCTGCTATACGTGGGTGTCTTAGTAGTAATAAATAAAATGATTATTTTATCTTGTTTTACTCTGAAGACTCTAATTTCTTTATGTCACTTGCTGTTGCAACAATATAGCGAAACGTTGCATGCATACTTAAAAGGGTTGTCACATCATAATACAGACTAACATTTGGATACAGTTTAGTTCATATAAGTATTATACATACATAAATATGCAGATGGGTCCAAAAAGAAACTGACAACTGAAGCTTGCATGGAACTTAATTGGTAAGAAACTGCTAAAATTTATTACTTATTTTCATGGGTTTTTTTTGAACCCTCGATATATTCATAGCTTTAAATCATTGATTTTATATGACAAAATATTTAAGCAATAATACACTTACTTTTCATACAAATAACAAATTACAAATTTCAGTAAGTACAAAATGAAAGCCCCTTTTTTATAGGGTATCATTATTTTGTTCGTATCAAAATAACTTTTTAAGATTAACAAATATATATCCAACAAATATATTATCATGTTGTTTTTCTAAAAAAGTTGTTAATTCAAATAAAATCACAAAACTAAAAAGTAGAATCATTAGAGTCTATAATTAGTCGCCAATGTTACTTTTGAAAAACACACTCTCCTAAAAGTGAGTAAATGATGGAGTCTTGTATAGATTTAAGATTATGGTTATACTGAGCTTTTTTGGTAATTGATATATGTCATTTTTATAGTAAATAGTTATTTCTGAATAACTAAAATAGAAATATCCACAATTATTCTGAGAATAGAGATGTGCGAAGAGACGCGTTGTGTGTAACATACTACTCCAATGAATATCAATTCAATGGATTCTTGTGTGCAAATGAACGCCGTTTGGTCAATTGCTAATCTATCTATATATGCATAAAAGTATACACACACACACACTCAATATACATATATACACATATTCTTATAGCATAGTGTTTTAAGTAATGTTTATAGGAACATATAACGTATGTGGAGTTGATTTCGAAACCTCTATTAGAGGTTCATATATGAAAGATAAATATTAGCTCACGTGTATAAACTAAAATAAAAGAGATAAATTTACGACTTATTTATACTAGTCCATGTGATTTTATGCAATATCCAGTAATCTACTAATCAAAATTGTTAGTGGACTCGTAGTTATGAACTTATGAAGGCTAGACGGAGTATTAGTTTAAAAAACTCTAATGTGCCAAGAGATAATATTGCGATGAACTTTATTCAATTCATAGCATTGGACGTGTTACTAAAACTTGAACATTTTTATGAGAAACTAATTTCTTCTATAAAACTTCCAATAAGCTTAGTGAAAGTTGTTAATTTCAGTTTTTATACACACCTTATAGTATTTACCTTTACACAATGACACAGATTGAAGTCTGTAATTTCATGGGATTCTTGCATGTAAATGAAAATACGCATGCTACCATATTAGTGTTTTATATGAATAAGAAGATAGAAGAAGAAGAAGAGTTGATACCATTGATCCAATTTTGTTTGGGTTGAAAATGGTAGGCTGTTTTATGAACCATCTTAACTTTCACGGCACTTTGAGACTGAAAACTTGGATAAACCTCATGAAAAGCCATAACTCCTCCACCACCACCATTAAAAGTAGTTTCTAAGATTATTATTGGGAAGCAACATAACAAAACCCTGATTAATTTACTGCAAAATATCATCATTCCAATGGATTTTTAATGATTTTAGTATATGTAAATATGTATGAAGAAATGTGGATTGGCTAAAGGAAGAAGGATGAAGAAAAATGAGAGGTTATGGGGAGTTACGAGGTAATGGTTGGTTTTATGGGGTATTTATCGAGAGAAATTTTACTAAGTGACAGCATTTGGATAAGGTTAAAATTTATTAAGTTTTAACATATATAACGGACCCTTCGTGTTAAGTGCAAAATGGAAGTGTAAATTTTAGTATTTAGGGTACCTTTAGCAAAAATTGATGTTGTTGGTGTTGATGTTGTTGTTTTTGTTGCTAGTATTAGTGTTGGTGTTAAAAAAAATTAAGATTATATTTAATAAAAATAGATTGTATTGTTATTGGTGTTATTGTTGATGTTGGTGACTTGTGATGTTAGTAAAAAAAAAAAGATTTATAAAAAAAAATTATTTTTATAAACTACATATAGTAATCTTTTATTTTCAGAGATTATGAAAAATAATTTTTTTTATAATCTTTTATAAGTTATTTCTGCCAAACAAATGATGTGTTTAGCAACAAGAATTATGGTATAGGAGCTAAAGATTATTTAAAAAAAAAAAAAAAGTTCTCATCTAAAAAGTAGCCTTGTTTGGCTAAGCAAGATTATTGAAACTCTAGCAAAATAATCTCCTAATTTGGAACGCTCATCCAACTAACGTTTCAGAAAATCCTGAAGATTATAATTTGCAAATTTACCAAGACACCCTTCCTAATACCCACGTTCTATTATAAATCCATAGTAACCCTAGCAATCTTTCATCTTTCACAGCCTCATACGTTGAACTCAATCACTCAATTTGTTGGTGGATCAATCGTCTGCACTTGTTGGATCCACTTGTTGTAAGTACGTACCATGTTATATATTACTAGCATTGTGTTTTTTTTGTTAATTGCATGATCCTTTTTTTTCTTCAGTCGGTGATCTATGTATTTGTCTATAACTCAAATCCATTATTAGCCTAATACTTGTTTTGCATATCATGTAGCTTTTTATGTTCTTGTTGCATTATTTATGAAAAGTGTGACTGGTGCATTGATTTATTATATTGCATGAGGTTAGATGTATGTGTGTGTGAAAAATTGCTACTTGGATATATAATTGAGTTATGGTAGGATTATATTGCCAGCTGATTAAATTTTGTAATTTTTAAATAGTTTAACGAGTGTCTGATAATATGTTTGTTAGTTGGGTAAGTTATTATGTAGTAGGATCGTGTTGCCAGCTGTTTTATTTATGTGGTTTTAATCCTTATATGTGTGTGTGTGAAAATGTATTTGTTAGAGGTGTAATTGTTGTTGTAGTAGGATTATATGTGGCTGATTGTTTAGTTGTTGATTTTGTATGATTAGTTGGAGATTGTATCAGTGTGACAATTAAATTAAGGCGGAATGGAGTGTATGCATTGGAGTTGTGTGGGTGAAATATGTTGGTTAAATGCATAGGTTCTGGTATAACAGGAGTGTACTGTCAATTGTTTCAGTATTGCATTGCCCTAGCTACTTAGCGATTGTATCTTATAGGTTAGCGTGTGTGTGAAAATGTGGTAGTTAGATTTGTTGCTGTATAATGTAGTGGGATTGTGTTTGTTTAAGTTATGCGATGTTGAATTGTATAATGTGTTTGCGTGTGGGAATATATGTTATTTCAATATATTCTTGTTCTGATAGGAGGCTTGTTTTGAAATTTGTTTATCTATTGAAATCAAATAGTTAGTTAGAGGTCATGTCTGAGAGGCAAAATGTAGCAGATATCGAAAGAGCTAGACAAGCTAAGAGCCTGAGACACTGGATGCTAAAATTGAGTGAAATTGGAAATTACGTGTATTGTGTTCCATTGAATGGGCGTGAAGTGTTAATGATCAAGTGGAATGGCAGACTTTAACATCATTTTAATTTTGCTTGTATTTTTACATGGCTCTTAGCTTCTCATGCAATGCTACATATTTATGATTTTTACAAATAATTTTATTTATTATTTCTATTCATAATGAGTTATTTATTTATATGTCCAATTATGTCATTTTACACTTTTAATCCACAAATTCAGCTAGTTTGCCAAACATCGCTACAAAAAAAAAAATCTACAATTTTAATTTTTTTTAGCATCAGCAACAGCACTAGCATCAGCACCAGCAACAACAACTATTGTTGCCAAACATACCCACAGATTATTTTTTAAGTAGCATATTTTTTGAAAAAATAAGCATAATCTCTCTATAATATCATGGGTATGTTTGGAAAAAATAGATTGTACTGGTGTTGTTGCTGATGTTGGTGCTGTTGCTGATGCTGATGCTGGTACTGGTGCTGGTGCTGGTGCTGGTGCTGGTGCTGGTGCTGTTGCTGTTGCTGTTGCTGAAAAAGATTATAAAAAGAGATTATTTTTATAAGCTACATGAAATAACATTTTATTTTCAGAGATTATGAAAGATTATTTTTTCTATAATCTCTTATAAGTTATGTCTACCAAACAAAGATTATTTTTTAAGTAGCTTATTTTTTTGAAAAAATAAGCATACTCTCTTTATAATCTCATGTGTCAAACATAGCATGTGCTAAACATATCCTAAAATTGTAGCTTTTTTTTAGTGGTGCTGGTGTTATTGCTGAAAAAGATTAAAATCAGTTAATTTGTGAAAAATAATCTCCAAATCTTTTTACAAACTGGTTTTGAAAACTTATTTTTTGAGAACTTCTTTTTCTAAAATAATCACAATCTGTATGTTTGGCACTGGTGATGCTGGTGCTGGTGTTGACGCTGGAGCTGTTGCTGAAAAAGATTAAAATTGTAGATTTGTTTTTTGAAATCATGTTTGGCAAACTAGCTGAAATTGTAGATTAAAAGTATAAAATGACATAATTGGACATATAAATAAATAACCCATTATGAATAGAAATAATAAATAAAATTATTCATATAAATCATAAATATGTAGCATTGCATGAAAAGCTAAGAGCCATGTAAAAATACCAAACAACATTAAAATGATGTTAAATTATCATCCACGATGTTCATTCCATATTAAAGTAGCAATATCGTTACGTATATGCTTCATCTCATTAGATGCTCCTTCAGAATTGTCTTCATTTTCGTGTTATGACTATGAACATCGTGAAGTTCGTCTCGTGGTATATAATCCGGATGTTCATCCATCACCGTAAACATCAAGTCTTTTGTGAACTGTTACGGATGTAGTTATGTAAAGCAAATGCAGTGATAATAACATCAATCTGAGTTAAATTTAGGTATTCTACCAAGTATTTTCCATCGTTTCTTTAAGACTTCGAATAATCTTTCAATGTAAGTCCGTAAAGATGGATCTTGCGGTTGAAAGCTTCTTGCTTGTTGCTTGGTGGCTCATATTCAAACTGAGATTGATGGTATCTTGTCTTGGAATATGGAACTAGATATCCGTTTCTATCAGGATATCCTTTATCTACCAAATAGTATTTGATAAGGATTTAAAACGTATACTTTTAAAGGGTCATTTAAGCCCTTAATCGCCCACTTTTATATCCGTTACTGCTTAATTTCGTTCCTTTTCACTTTTTAGGTCTCTTGGAAGTAAAATGCTGGAATGATGCATTTTTGGACGAAAAGGAGTGAATATGTGAAAAAAAAGGCTAAGTCAAGATCAAGACACTCAAGCTGCTGGAATTACACCTGACGGCGTCCCAAACAGAGGGCGACGCCGTCCCTATTTTGTGACGACTTAGGAGCGAATTTGCTATTTTACACCTGACGGCGTCAGGCTTTGAAGAGTAAGGGCATCACGAAGACTTTTCTTATCAGACGGCCTAGATCCAGATTCAGACGACGTCACTGCTGAAGACTGACGGCGTCACAACCACAACGTGAAGCCGTCCCAATGATGACTTGGCCAAAGACGAAACCCTAATGGCGGCGATCTGCCGGAGTCCCAACTATAAGGTGACGCCGTCGCAGTTGTAAGACAATGTATAGAAATTGAATTTTCAGAATTTCCAAGAGGTAGACTTGTGGAGTAAAAACCTAAAACGATTTTGGTTCGGTTTGGACAGTATTTTAGGGTTCTATTTTACATCAAGATAAGTAATTTACTTCATTGATTTCATTATGTCTTCAATTGTATGTGTGTATGTTTGCATGTTTAACATGTCCGGCTAAATTTCTTGTGTGTTTGCTTAGATCTATGAAACCTAGTTATTAATTATTGATTGGTTGTCTCTTATATTAATTGTAATTGGCTTAGGATTGCACTAGGTCATCGTTGTGTTTTTACTGCTTGAGTAATCTTTGTGATCCTTAGTTTATAACCACCTAGCGTAATTGTAGGCTAAATATCCAAAGATAACCTTAGTGTTAGTTTAGGAATCCTAGAGATCTCGTAGGCAATAACCTCAAGGTATTCTCAAAGAGTTAGTGATAAAAGCATACCCTACGACCTAAGAAGACACAACGCGTTAAGAATAAGGACGTGACAATTTAACCACCAATAAAAGATAAATAGGGAGTAATAGTATCTAGGTAGACACATTTTTAATCATCATACGAACACACATCAATAGACATAGACTACCCCTTAGTTTAGATGATTAGATAAGTAGAGTAATCGGTAGAAGTACCAACCCCCAAATTCAAACCCCGAGATTTTACCCTTAGCTTTATAAAAAATATAAAAAGATAAAAAAATAATCTTCCTCAACCTCAAACCTTAGCGTAGTACATCTCTCACTAGCATTCCTATTCCCCTAGAGAACAATATCAATACCCGAGGCTTACCCAATACTACACTACAGCGATTAGGTTCACTGCCTAGGGTGTTGAAAAACTTGCTCGACGAAAAGGAAGTTCCTTTGACCCCGAACGCGTTATACGCGCATCAGTATTTGCCTGGTAAAATGGTTAAGAAACAAAATAAGTGAATTGTAATTCTACAAGTAACATAGAAATAATTACCTCTAGGTGGTTTGGGAAAGTTCATTGATGGTGTGTTGAGAGCGTGAAGAAAAACCCTTGTATCATGTGCTGATCCTCCCCATCCCACCGATATAAAAGTAAAACACATATCAAAATCGCAAGTTGCCATTATCTTGAAAGTAGGTACCCCTTTTCTACCTATATAAGGCACTTGTTGATTCTATGGGATACATGCTCCTATGTGTGTACCATCTATACATCCAACGCAATCCTAAATACAAATGAAATTGTTTAAGTCTTAATAAAGGTGTGATATGTTAAAATTATATTGAAAAAGCATACAATTTTGTACCTTAAAATATGGCACGTATCTTTGATCATTCATAATTTGAGATGGTATGAACTGAAATGATGGATCTTTAGGCCTTATTATGTCATGTGCTAGCCCTTGGAAACCATTGTCTCTACCGGTTATTGCCTCTAGAACTTCATGAAATGCTCTACTAATTGTCTCCCCTGAGCATTGAAAGAGCTCCCCAACATCCCTATTCGAAAAACCTACTGCAAGGATATAGATAAATACCCCCAAATTTTCCACAACTGACATTTTATTACTCGACTTGAGTCCATATGTTGACTCCAGTTCTCCACATAGATTAATGAATATGGTTGGATGTAATCTAAATGCATTAACACATCGAATATGATTACCTTTCAAAACTTCATTCATCCAAACTTCACCTGTTTGAGGCGATGTCATGCATGTTGCTTGTACATATATTTATAATAGTACGCGACAGCTAGAGAACTTGTAGAATACTAAGCAAATAACAATTGTACAAGATGTATTTTCTTTCTCCTCTTTCTTATTTCAATATCCATAGTAAACCTATCCAAAATTAGAAAGCATAAATATATATGTAACATATGAATGCGTTAAAGAGAATCTAAGAAAACAATATAATAGAAAAACATGAACTAACATACGATTATTCAAATTATAAAAATGTCAAGCTTAAATACAATAAATATCCCAATAACAAACGAGAAAATGAAATAAAAGAAAGACAACATGATCCTATTGCTTCGTGAAACTTTATTTTCCTAATTTTTGTTGATATTGTAGCCAAGCTACCCTACCAACATCAGTTGGGAAATTCAGAAAGAACTCTCTTTTTACAGGATCCTCAAGTAAAGTCATTCCAAAGCACCACAAATCATCATATTCTGTTATTAGTTTTTGCTCGACCATGCGGTTCATCAAACTTATTAATGACTCAACATTCGTTTTACTAAAACCCCTGAACCCGAACCTAGGACTTTCAACAAAGCCCGAGAAGCATGGAGGGGCAAACCCGACTATAATTGGGGTCAAACCAAAGAATTCACCTCTAACGACTCCCCATGGTCCCAAAAACACAATCAAAGCTCTCATGCCCCTAGTCAACACAACTTAGAAGGGATGATGCAACACCTAGTTACATCCCAAGAAGCCCAAATAGCCAAGGTTTCGGACCGCTTTAACCAACAACAAGTCGAGATGAATAGGAAGATAGATAACCTTTTGAAAGCCATAACCAATAATGATAGGACAACCACCGAAAAGGTTAATTCCATCTCGACTCATTCTCCCGAAAAAGCTTCCGTTGTTAAGATTAAGGACCCGAGCAAGTACTTCGCTCATTCACAATTAGGCAATGAAACTAGGGACCCGTCTTCATCAAAGCACGTTCAATTCGTCAATGCCATCACCTTAGTGAGACCAATAGGAAGAGTGATGAAGCAAACCATGAGACGGTACTTGAGGTTAGTAAGACTCCTAAGGATGAATCAACCAATGAAGTAGACGAAGTAGGTGATGAACACTTCAATAAGTTTCCTACGGATGAGGAACTTTCATACCACCCACACCTAGTGGGCGACCTTCGTCCCTTTTATACAAAGAGATGCCCACGAATCACCTTTGGAAATCCTTGAAATCTCAACATACCATGTTGCATAGGCCTACATTGATCGCAAGTCCCCAATAAACATCATGACTAGCACATACTATAATTGGGTGATGAAGAAACCTATCCCAAATAGGCAAGACCCCAATGATCCTAGAGTAAGATGTAATTTTCTTGGTAGAATTAAGGGATTGCTCGTCTATGTAGGTAGCTTCACGTACCTTACGGATTTCGTGATTGTGGAGGATGTTAGTACGGCTATAGATCCTAGCTTGTCCCATGTAGTTTAGGAAAGCCATTCATGGATAGCACCGGGATGAATTATGATCCGTCATTAGGGATAGTTAGATTCAAGGAAGAGACCGATGATGTTGCCTACCAAATGCCAATTAAGATCGAGAAATTCTCATCACTATCCAATGATGAGAAGGAACTAAAGCTATCGGTATACTATAGGAATGAGGAGGATAAGAAGAGAGGAGTAGACTATGTGATGAATAAGATATTTGGGTTCTATAAAGAATGTGTGAAACTAGGACCGAAATATAAAACCAATTGGGGGCAAGATGACTTCTTAGAAAGATGCACGATAGGGCATAACTATGCCATGGAAAACCCCAATAGAGATCGTCATGAGGAAGAAGATGACGGTAAAGAAGTCACGTAGGAGCACGACTTCAAGTCTAGCTACAAGACTCATAAATAAAGATGTAGGACCATAAATCTATCAACCTTATCACAAACCCAACACATTATGCGTAGAACACGAACAACACAAACACAAACTATGCGTGAAGATGAAAGAAATAAAGATGAGAAAGATGGTGACTTGAAGATCTATGTTTATGCGTATGATATATGATGAAAGAAAACTTTATTACTTGAAAGGAAAACACACACACAAAACACACTCAAGCACACCCCTCAAATGAGACTTTGAGGGGTTTATATAGTACAAGTAACATGATGCCCTAAAAGGCTTTCTATGGGCTTCGTGGGTTGGACATGGGTTGGATTGGATAAAAGGCAAGCTTAACATAACTAGTACCCATTTAGCTTAGTCCAATCTACGAGCCCGTTGACTATTCTATCACGATATCTAACACACGTTACAAAGTTCCTAAACGTGAATGACCATCACTTCTAATATAAACTATTAAGGCTAACAATCTCCCCCTAAGGGGTGGTCATTCAAAAGATGCTCCACTTGATTAGGTCTTTACTTTTCTCGAGCTTGAGCTTTGTGTGTAGATATAGAATAGTCTTGAATCTTTGTTCCTTCATGCTTTGTGATCAATTAATGTGGTTGTATGCCGTTGTCAACTTCGTTAGTTAGGTATCTCCACGTCTTTCTCCACCATGCTCACACTTCTATTTGTCTTTTGGTTACCAATGATGTAGTTCTCGAGTCTTTAAACTTTGTAGATTCTTTGACATTGACGAAGAATCATCTTTGACTTTGTGTAGCCTTTGATTTTGATGAGAACTTTCATGTGTTGTTGGTATGAGCATGTGGAGAGTCTGCACGATCAATCCGCTCCGGAGCTTCCATAAGAAGAAAACATAAAACAGGTTAGTAATAAGCGGATTCCGGCACTTACAGGTTTGAATTTCGAGGGTGTTAACAGCATAGTGTGAAAACACTTCTCTAATTCTCACAAGGGCCGTTCCTGAACTGGAGTCCCACAAGTGAGATAACACGATATACCGAAGTACACCTACAGTTCAAATGAGTCGCTGAGGTACACCGAAGCATTACTTCACGACTGTAGACCGTTTGAGACACACTAAGCGTAATCCACGGGGAGTTACCGAAGTGACCTGCTGTCAGGGCTGCTTGATGTTGACCCTGGCAGGAGTTTCCATTCAATCACTAAGGATCACAATTGTGAAACCTCTCATAAATGTTCTGGCAGATTGCTAAGATCTACGTAGGACTCTAGAATATATCACTTGTGTCCTAATTGATGAACAACAAGCGATGTCATGTCAAGTGTTCCTATGAGATCTTTTGATGAATCTCGTGGCTCTAGACTCAATAGTGCATTTTGGTTTTCCTGAGCGGAGACTAGGGAGAGGGTCTCCTTCTTCAATACCAACGATCTCTAAGAGAAAGTCGATAGATTATGTAGGGTTCCCAGTGAGAATGAAACAAATCTTTTTAAGAGGAATTGAGTGGCTAGAAGGTTTAGTGCAAGCAGTCGTCACTGGGTCCATGACGTCTTTGTCTTCAATACCAGTGTCATCTTAGTGACAACCAGTAGCAGATGAATTGAACCCAGTTTCTGCCCTAAGGTTGAATATGGAGGGCTATTTCTTTTCACCCTTTCTTTTACATTTCTTTTTAATTCTTCAACCCCTTCTTTCTCCTTTCTTACATTACTCCTTTTTTCAATCATTCCTAAGGACTTCTAATACTAACTATTTGTGATGTCCTTGGGTAGATCCCTCCGGCTCTGGCGGATCAGAGAAAAACTTGGAGTCGGAAATATTATCTCAAAGATGAGAGAAGGTAGGTTGAGGTGGTTCGGCCATGTCAGGAGGAGACCACAAACAGCGCCGGTTAGAAGGGTCGAGGCGCTAGTAGTAGATGGGGTGAGAAGGAGGGGCAGACCCAATCTCAGGTGGGAAGATAGACTTAAGCTTGATATGTCGGAGCTTCTCTTGTCGGAGGACATGACCTCAGATAGGAAGGTGTGGAGAGATAGGATTAGGATATGCGGTTAGATTTGGCTAGGGTCCTTGGGGGGTTTAGGTGGTTTTGGTGTGTTAGGCTTTTAGGCGTCTTTTGCTTGCTTTGCCCTGGCGTTTTTAGGTCTTTGGCGCCCCATTTTAGCTCTGTCGTAGATCTAGGCCCCGTGCGTTGCTTTTGCTTTTGCTTGGTTTCTCTTAGGTTTGCCTGCTTTTCTTGCCCTGTTTTTGTTTTGTTTTGGTGCCTTGTTTCTATGCTCTGCCTTTCCTTTAGGTTCGTGCGGTTTTGTTTGCCTATGCTGCTCCCTTTGGTCTGCTTGTTTTCTTAGGGCTTTGTTTCCTTTGTTTTGTTTGTTCTTGTTTATGTGCCTTTGCCTGTGCTCTCCCCTGTGCCCCGTCACTTTGTTTTTGCTTTCGTTCATGCTTGTGCTTGTTGCTTTTTTGTCTTTGCTTTCTTCTCTTCTCCTATCTCACCCGCACACCTGCACTTGCCGGAGGTCTCGTTGGAAGCAGTCTCTCTACCCCCGGATTTATCCTGGGGCAGGGGTAGGATCTGTCTACATTTTACCTCCCCCATACCCCGCCCCGGCGGGATTTGGGTTTGTTGTTGTTGTTGTTAGTCACCTTATAACTCCATGACTGTCCTATTGTTGCCATAAAACCATTTTTCTTGAAAATCTCTCTGAGTGTTTATGATAGAAAACATGTTTAAGACACTCCGAGAGTTTTATATTTTCAGAAACACTCCCCCTTCACATGTGCTTATAAGTTTTGACAGAGATCTACACAGTGAGAGTAGAGTTCGCACTTTTTGAATTGATCAGCTCATGATAGACAATTCCCCTCGAGACACGGTTATGTTGCCTAGTTAAAGAGTTCCATTGTCAGTTTTTAGGTGACAACTAGCTCTAATAACTAACTTTAAGTTGTAAAAACTCCTTGAAAAGGAGGTTAGACCCATGAAAGTGCATATCTATCACAAGTTTCTCGAGATGGTACATTTACTAACATTGATTCCCGTCAATTCGTTGGTTCCGTCTGAGTCGAGCTCATTTTGAGATTCAAACAACGATCATTAAACTTTTTGATCACATTTTAATCACGTCTCCTCCCCCTCAAAAATAGCATATTCGTGATATTTTTTATATAAACGGATTAAACAACATTTTAGAATCTTTTGGGGAGATAAACGGATTTGATTTAAGCATGAATTTGAAACATTTTAGTTTTATACTCCCCCTTTGATAAAGCATAATCAATTAAGGGTTTTAGAGGGAGTTATCTTGAGCACAAAATATTTTGAAAGATTTTGAAAATCTTTTTGCACAATCTTGAAAAGGTGCTCAAGATGATGATGATTTCTCACCATTTTTAAATGTAGTGCACTGAAGCGTACACTTGATTTTTTCTATAAAAGCACGAGTTTTGATTTGAAAAAATAATCAAAAGTCATCATTTTGGTCCGGGTTTCGTACTGAAGTATACGAAAGCCATTATTTTGAGAAATTTTGAGGAACGACATGTTTTAGAAAACATATTAAAGAACTCTAGCTCAAGCATCTGTACATACCCGTATCATTGTTGAATGACATTTCTAGAAACGTACAGAATATCGATTATACGAGAGACATGTCGTGAGAAGAATATTTTTGGATTTTTGATTTTATATTGTTTTTGTATTTTTTGAGAGTTTTATATTTTTATATTTTGCTTTTGTTGGTTTTTCAAATTTTGTATTTTGTTTTTCAAAAAATATTTACAGCGAAGCTTTTTGGAAAAATCATTTTCAAGAAGATTCGAGAAGACGTTCTAACTCCTCAGGGGTTAGGCTTCGCATTCCAATTCGTTGAACTAAATCGTCAAACCTTTCTTTTGGAAGGGCTTTAGTGAATAGATCGGCAAGTTGGTAATCAGTCTTCACGAAGAATAATTCAACAGTACCATTTTCGACGTACTCTTTGATGAAGTGATAGCGGACACGGATGTGCTTAGTCTTTGAGTGATGAACATGATTGCATGATATGGCTATGGCACTTTTCGAGTCACAATACATAGGTATTTTATCGAAAGTAAAGCCATAATCTGTGAGTTGTGTTCTCATCCATAGAACTTGAGCACAACACGCAGATAGAGACACATACTCAGCTTCAGCGGTTGAAAGTGCAGTGCAATCTTGTTTCTTTGAAGACCAGCTGACTAACTTTTCACCCAAAAATTGTGCTCCTCCGGATGTACTTTTTGCTGTAACTTGATCACCTGCGTGGTCCGCATCTGAAAAGGCAATTAGATCAAAGCCGGATTACTTCGGATACCAAAGTCCCATGTGAATGGATGTCTTCAGGTACCGAAAGATCCTTTTAACCTCTTTGAGGTGCAGTTCGGTAGGCTTTGCCTGAAACCGTGCTAATAAGCAAACAGCAAAATGAATATCGGGTCGACTAGCAGTAAGGTACATGAGAGAACCAATCATGCTCTGATATTTCTTCGGATCGATAGGTTTCCCAAACAAATCGGCTCCAATTTTTGGTGAAGTTACCATTGGTGTTCCGACCGAATCACAATTATCCATACCATGATTTTTCAAAATCTCAGTTTTGTATTTAGCTTTATTTATAAAAATTCCACGAGGGGATTAATGTATTTGTAAACCAAGAAATAATTTTAGTTCCCCCATCATGGACATTTCAAATTTGCTTTTCATGAGATTTTCAAAATATTTTGAAAGATTCGGATTAGTGGACCCAAAAATGATGTCGTACACGTAAATCTGAACAATCAAAATGTCGTTTTTGCATTTTTGTGTAAACAAGGTAGGATCAACTGTTCCTTTGGTGAAATTGTTTTGGATAAGGAAAGAGGACAGTTCGTCATACCACGCTCTCGGAGCTTGTTTCAAACCATATATTGCCTTTTTGAGTTTGTAGACGTAGTCTGGATGTTTCAAGTCAATGAAGCCTTCTGGCTGACTCACGTACACTTCTTCTTTCAGAGTTCCATTCAAGAACGCGGTCTTAATGTCCATCTGATAAACCGAGATGTTTTTGTGAGCTGCATAGGCTAAGAATATCCTGACTGCTTCTAGTCTAGCTACCGGTGCGAATGACTCTTCAAAGTCTATCCCTTCCTCTTGTCTGTATCCTTTGGCCACAAGACGAGCTTTGTTGCAAATTACAGTCATCTCTTCATCCCTTTTGTTCTTCCAGAACCATTTGAGATCAATGACGCGAAAGTCAATTGGTCTTGGAACCATTTCCTAAGAGTCATGTAGACGGTATTGGAGAAGTTCCTCCTGCATCGCTTCTATCCATGCGGGTTCTGCCATTGCCTCGCGAATGTTCTTTGGCTCGATATTGCTAATTGAGCAAAGGTAAATGCATAAGTCGCAATCGGTGGCAAGTTGGCGTCTCGTCTGAATTGGCCTTGAAGGTTCACCAATAACTTGTTCAATTGGGTGGTCTTTTGTCCACTTCAGAGTAGAAGGATACCGTTGGTTATACGTATGCGAGTTAGATGGTTCTCGTAAGCTTGAAGAAGATTCAGCTGATTCCGTAGCAAACGGATTTTCAAATAAGTCGTCATCTAACGTTGCATCGTTCTGGTTTTGGTTTTGCTCATCAACTGCTGGTAGAACGGGTGCAAGAACTGGAGTAGATGTAGATGATGTTGATGGAGTTGGTGCATTGGTTTCGACTGTTGTAGATGCATCTTCTGTTGGTGGTGGAGGATGATTTTGAGCGGGTGCAGCGGAATGATGGTTTGATGCATTTGTCGAAGTTCCACCATAGTATTCATCAAACATTAACTCAAAGAAATTCTCCCATTCTTGTTCTTTAGGATTGTCAATCGAAGTTGATTGAGCTCTTTGAGGTACGAGTCCTGTTAGCCTTAATAGTTTTTATTAGAAGTGATGGTCATTCACATTTAGGAACTTTGTAACGTGTGTTAGATATCGTGATAGAATAGTCAACGGGCTCGTGGATTGGACTAAGCTAAATGGCTATTAGTTTAGATAAGCTAGCCTTATATCAAATCCAAGTCCAATCCAATCCATACGAAGCCCATACAAGGCCCATGGCCAAGCCTTAGGGCATCTTCTACTTGTACTATAAATACCCCTCAAGTATGTCATTTGAGGGGTGTGCTTGAGTGTGTGAGTGTGTGTGTTTGTTTTGAAGTTTTGGTAAGATACGCGTTAAGCTCACGTTTTACATCTTTGATACGCATAAAGCTTTAATTTTTGCACTTAAAAATTCAAGATTCTTGTGGTTTAAGGTATATTTGGTGCTAAAGTTTCAGTTTTTTGCAAAAAGTTTGAAGCTTTACGTGTTTTTCTTCATTTTTGAACACGTTTTGGTTCGTTGGTCATTTCTACTCGTAACTTTTATAAGCACTTTGGGTGAAAAAGGTCAACATTTTTGGGTTATTCGAGTGTTTTTAAGGCTATCTGTGCAAAAGAAATCATTTGAATCATTGGAAATTTCTTACGAGTAGAAGTCAAAAAGTCAAAACCCTAGTTTTCTACTCATAACTTTTTGGTGAAGAATCTTCGAGCTTCAAAGGTTACTCAGTGCTTCCCTCACTTGGATAAGTGTGTGGAACACTTCGACTTGTGGATATCCCTTACGCTGTGACAGTGTAAAGGATTTTTGGTTTTTAACCTAAGTTTACGCATAAGCATAAACTCTTACGAGTAGAACTCTACGCATAAGATCACACTTACGCGTAAGGTTTTACGACTAAGTTTTTTTGTCTACGCATAAGCCTAAGGTTACGCGTAAGATACTTTCTACGCATAAGATCCTACGCCTAAGCTTCCTACGCATAATATCCTACGCCTAAGCCATCCTACTCGTAACCATTTCCTACTCGTAACTTCTGTTTCTACGCCTAAGCTCTTTCTACGCATAAAGGTTTTAAAAAAAAAATTAATTTTTTGAGGAGACTAAACGTTCAATTTTTACGCGAGATTCAAATTTTGGTTTAACTGTGAAATTTTGGTCAAAAATTCAAATTTTTGGGCCTAAATTCAAATTTTTCGGGTCAAATTTGGCGTCAAAATTGTCATAACTCAAATTTTTCATACGTCCTTAGAATTGATTTTTATAGTGAATTTCAAATTTTGGGCGAAATTTTTTAGAACCAAGGTTACGAGTACGAATTTTAGAAAAACCTCAACCGAGCTTAATCTTCATCAACCTCAACTCCTTTATCGTTGAATCGATCCTACATCAACTTTATCAGATTATACCTTCATCAATGGCAACTCAACAAGATATTCATGCAGCCGGTGCCGAAAACCGACCTCCTATGTTGGCAAAAGGTGGTTATCTTCAATGGACAAGTCGTATGCTTCGCTACATCAACACCAAACCTAATGGGAAACTCATGATTAAATCCATTCAGGATGGACCCTTCAAGCCTCGACAAGTTCATGTACCTGGAAATGCTGATGCAACACCTCCCATCCCACCATCCTCTCATCTTCAAACTAAATCAGAATACACTGAAGAGGATCAGAAACAAGTCGATGCAGATGACATGGCAATTCATATTGTCCAACTGGGTTTACCAATAGACATTTTTGCTGCTGTAGACAGTTGTGAAACTGCTTTCGATATGTGGGAACGTGTTAGACGACTATGTTATGGAACAGAAATTGGTAAACAAGACATGGAGAACAAGCTGCTAACTGAATGGGAGAAGTTTACATCTACACCAGGAGAATCCATTGAATCCTACTATGGAAGGTTTTGCACTTTGATGAATGAGCTTATCAGAAACAAGTTGGCACCCAGAACAATCGTTCAAAACATCAAGTTCCTGAACAATCTTCCAGAAGAATGGGGACGATATGTCACCATTGTCAACCAAACAAAAGACCTTCATCAGGTGAACTTTGATCAACTGAATGATTTTCTGAAACAAAACCAAGCTGAAGTCAATGAAGTCAGGAAAGAAAGATTGGCAAAGACTCATGATCCATTGGCACTTATTGCAAAGACTCAACCTTCAGTGAATACACAACAACAAGCTTCATCATCTTCCAACAACAACAACTTGCAGCAATACATTCCACAACCACAACAACAATTCTATCCAGATCAACAATACCAGGAACAAGGAATCACTAATCCTGAAACTGACCCAGAAGCGACCTTACAACAGATATACTCTTTATTGGGTAACGCACTAAAAAGTCGCTATTCCACACCAACTAACAACAACCAACGGATTTCATCAAACACTCGCAACAGGTAAATTGCACAGCCGGGTGTGAATATGGGTAATCAAGGTCAAATGGTTGGAGTTATTGGGAATCAGCAGGGATATGCTACTGGATATCACATGGGTAATCAGGCGGTTCCGTATCGGGTAATCAGGTTGGGTCAATGTTGGAAATCAGATGGGACAGAATGTTGGGAATAGAGCAGTGGGTAATCAGAATGGGAATGTTGCAGCTCCAGTCGTTGGGAATTATGGAAATGTGAATCAGGGTAATCAGGTTAAGTGTTATAACTTTCAAGGAATGGGTCACATGGCACGAAACTGTCCCACTAAGCCGCACAAGAAGAATGCAGAGTTTCTTCGGAAAGCTATGTTGTTAGCACAGAAGCAAGAAGCAGGGATGCAGTTGAGTGCTGAGGAAAATGATTTTTTCGCTATTGTGGATGATTTGGAAGACCTCGAGGAACTCAATGTGAACTGCATATTCATGGCAAATCTTCAGGAGACTAAGTACGACACTGACTCTGACGCACCTCATGTCTATGACGCCAACGTAGTATCTGAGGTACCAATCATTGATCCATGCTATAACAATGTCATATGTGATGTGTTTACTCATGACGAACAGCATTCTGTGACGCCAGCACCTACTTATGATACATACATGGACAATACGAGTTGTAGCAATACTAACTCTGAAACTCCATATGTGGATCCTAATGGAGGCTGTGTGGCACAAAATACTGAGACTGATGAGGAAACACGTGCTTATTTTGAATCATTAATCAATAAGTGTGGCATTGAAATTGAGAAAGTTAGTAAGGTCAATCGCGAGGTTAAGGTCGCGAATAAGAAATTGACCGCTGAGCTTGAGAGTTACAAGGAGCACGCCAAAGCCTATGAATTTCATACAAACAAAATGTCCGAATTAGAAATTGGTTATCGAGATTCTGTTTTAAGAGAAAAAGAATTGCAAATCAAGTATAACACACTTGATGTGAATTCTCACTTGAAAATTAAATCTTTAAACAAGGAAATTTCAGATCTAAATGACAAACTTTCTAAACAAAAACACGCATTTTTATGATCTTGAAAAGAGAAGAAAAAGTTGATTGCTGATTTTTCAAAACGAGAAGATTCTCTTCTTGATGAAATTCTGGATAAAAAATGAGAAAATTAAAGCTTTGGACAATTTGCTTCTCACAACGGGTCATTCAGATAAAACAAACAAGATGCTTTCAAACCAAGTAAATCAGCGTTTTCATACTTCACATAAAATGGCACTTGGTAACGATCCTTCTTCGTTCCTCAAGAAAGCTCAGAAATCTCAGAAATCTCAGAATGTGTTGAACAATGGAAAACCTTTGCATGAACCCATAATTGTTCGCGATTCTCTTGAAACGTTGGAACTATCTGAGGAGAGTAGATCAAAAATGAAACAAAAGAATCCAGATCTCAAACCGATTGATTATAAGAAATGGAACAAAATTAATGGAATTACTTTTGTTAATCAAAAAGAACAATCAACGTTTTCCACCACACCAAGTGTTTCAAACAAAGTGTCAACACCAGTTTCAACACCAGTTTCAAAACCAGTTGTAGTTTCCAAATCTCTTTCGAAAATCGAACAAATGTCTTCAAACAATCCTTTTAACACAAGTGATACTAGAAGCATTTTAGATGACGTTAAAACTAGAATTGGGTATCTTCAAGAGACTGTCAAGTCTAAAACCAATATTACAACTAACATCTGGTTTACTCATCATGATGACGAAACAAAAGAGTTTTTTAAAACCCAAATTGCCCCTCCGTTAACTGCCATCAGTGCGAGGGTAATTCATGTTGAACAAGCACTTTTGAAAGAAACGAGTGACTTTGTCAAGGACCATAAATCCCTGGTAAAGCAAGCTAATGAAAGTATTGAACACATCAAAGTTTTGGAAAAACTCAATGATTCTCTCTTCGAAGATGTTATGACTACCGATATCATGTCCATTATCTTACAAACATATTCTGTTGAAGATCATGAAAGACTCCAGTCTGAGACCTCCACAATCGTTTCAAAGTATGAAAAAGCTCTTGAAAAACTTGAAAAAGAAAACGTGTCCTATTTTAAACAGCTTGATAGAAAAACCGAGGAATGCAAGTATGACAAACTGTCGTATGAGCGTGCCTACAAGGACATGCAAGAGCAAAATGATCTTTTGAGAGTTCAGCTGGAAATTCTAAAAGGAAAGGCTGTGGATACTAAGTTTGCAAAACCATTGACTGAGGAGAAAACAAATATTCCCAAACCGGTTTTCAAACCAAAAATGTCTATTTCTCAGTTTCCTCCAAAAGTTAATGAGAAAAATGATTTGTCAAAAATAGTCACTCCACAGACTTTGCCTATCAAAAAGAGAATTATCAAAGCTTTTGAAAAACCTGTTTTTGAGAAAGAAAAAGTGTTTACACCTGGCATCTCTAGGAATAGTAAACGGAATGTCACCACAAATCTAGTTAAAGAATCTGTTGGTTCTAACGACATGGTCAACAATCCATATCTAGAAGAAGCTAGGAAAAAGGCACAGACTCGAAAACATGGAATTTTAGGTGCAACATCTAGGGTGATGAATTCTACAAGATTTCAAGGCACTGCTAGTAGTAGTAAACCATTACCTAGGAACACTCTACAAAAGACTAGGGATTGGCTTGCATCTAAGAGTAGTTGCGCAAAAGAATATGCTATGCCCTTAGAAAACAACACTAGGAATTCTAAGTCTTTTTCGAACAAGAATCAACTTCCAAAAGACTGTAGTGACAAAGTTAAAGCTGCTGTTTTAAACGAGAATATTGAATTTGTCTGTACTACATGTAAAAAATGTATCTTTTCAGCTAATCATGATGCATGTGCCTTACAATATCTCAAGAAAGATAAATCTCGTGCCGAGGCACAATCCACTAAGACACCAAATAGAAACAAACCCGGTGAAAAAATGAACATCAAAAGGACACCTAATAGGTGGATCTCTTCAGGACGTAGTTTTTATAAAAAAGAGTCTTCCGCTGCATCTGATAAGAAAAAAACTCCTAGATCTTACCTTAGGTGGAAACCCACGGGAAAAGTTTTCAGCACAATAGGTCTTAGATGGATTCCCACAGGAAAGATTTTTGATACTTGCTCCAACACAGATAATAGTGAAACTCATCAAGATAAGGAAGTCAAAACCACTACAATCGTTGATAGTGATCACCCTCACCGTGAGGAATCTTGTACTTCTAACACTGTTATTTGTGAAAACTCTTCTTCTTTGGTTGCAGGTGATTCAAATATCTCTGAACCCAGCTCATCAGAGGGTTCCAATTCTGTAAACTCTTCTTCATTCTCTCTATCTTCTATTTTTGATTTTCCATTTCTTTTATAAAACCAACAAAAGCAAAATACAAAAATAGAAAATTTTCAAAAAATACAAAAACAATATAAAATCAAAAAATCAAAAATATTCTTCTCCGACATGTCTCTCGTATAATCGATATTCTGTACGTTTCTAGAAATGTCATTCAACAATGATACGGGCATGTACAGATGCTTGAGCGAGAGTTCTTTAATGTTTTTTAAAACATGTCGTTTCTCGAAATTTCTTCAAAAATGGCTTTCGTATACTTCAGTACGAAACCCGGACTTCAAAATAATGGCTTCTGAACACATCAGTTCAGGACCCGCGCTTCAAAGAAAGGAAAGTGCTTATCAAAATCAAAGGTTTTTAAATATTTTTTTCAAGCACTATTCCTAAAATCATAATGGCTTGCAGTTACTTCAAACTGTAACCCGCACTTTAAAGAAAGGAAAGTGCTACGCAAAATCGATTTTCATAAATATCGAGCACTTATCCTAAAACAAATGAAGATAATTCTTCTTGAATATCTTCAAAAGATTTTCAAAATCTTCTTCTCATCTTGCGTACCATTGATTCGAAATTTTTCAAAAAGATTTTTCAAAATCTCTCACATTTGGTACCAAGATAACTCCCTCTAAACCCTTAATTGATTCTAAATTTTCTGTATGAAAAATATGCTTTCGTTAAGGGGGAGTATAAAAGTAAATTGTTCCAAAATTCATGCTAAATCAGTTTCTCTCCAAATGCTTTTCGAAAAACATATCTTTTAATCATTTTGTTTCAAAAACATCATGGCTATGCTATTTTTGAGGGGGAGAAACGTGATTAAAATGTGATCAAAAAGTTTAATGATCGTTGTTTGAATCTCAAAAGAGCTCGACTCAGTCGGAACCAATGAATTGACGAGTAATCAAAGTACCATTTCGAGAAACTCGTGATAGACATGAACTTACATGGGTCTAACCTCCTTTTCAAGGAGTGTTTACAACTTCAAGTTAGTTATTAGAGCTAGTTGTCACCTAAAAACTGACAATGGAACTCTTTAACTAGGCAACGTAACCGTGTCTCGTGGGGAATTGTCTATCATGAGCCGATCAATTCAAAAAGTGCAAACTCTACCCTCGATGTGCATATTTTTGTTAAAACTTATAAGCACATGTGAAGGGGGAGTGTTTCTGAAAATATAAAACTCGCGGAGTGTCTCAAACATGTTTTCTATCATAAACACTCTGTGAGATTTTCAAGAAAATGGTTTTATGGCAACAATAGGACAGTCATGGAGTTATAAGGTGTCTAAGGATAGGAAATTCGTCCTATGATCCGCCAGAGCCGGAGGGATCTACCCAAGGACATTACCAATAGTTAGTATTAGAAGTCCTCAGGTATGATTGAAAAAAGGAGTAAAGTGAGAAAGGAGAAAGAAGGGGTTGAAGAATTAAAAAGAAATGTAATGAGAAAGGGTGAAAAGAAATAGCCCTCCATATTCAACCTTAGGGCAGAAACCGGGTTCAATTCATCTGCCACTGGTTGTCACTAAGTTGACACTGGTATTGAAGACAAAGACGTCATGGACCCAGTGACGCACTGCACTAAACCTTCTAGCCACTCAATTCCTCTCAAAAGGGATTTGTTTCATTCTCACTGGGAACCCTGCATAATCTATCGGCTTTCTCTTAGAGATTGCTGATATTGAAGAAGGAGACCCTCTCCCTAGTCTTCGCTTAGGAAACCAAAATGCACTATTGAGTCTAGAGCCACGAGATTCATCAAAAGATCTCATAGGAACACTTGACATGACATCGCTTGTTGTTCATCAATAAGGGCACAAGTGATATATTATAGAGTCCTACGCAGATCTTAGCAATTTGCCAGAACATTTATGAGGGGAGTTACAACAGTAATCCTCAGTGATTGAATGGAAATTCCTGCCAGGGTCAACATCAAGCAGCCCTGACAGCAAGTCACTTCGGTAATTCTCCGTGGATTACGCTTAGTGTGTCTCAAACGGTCTACAGTCGTGGGTGATGCTTCGGTGTACCTCAGCGACTCATCTGAACTGTAGATGTACTTCGCTATATCGCGTTATCTCACTTGTGGGACTCCAGTTCAGGAACGGCCTTTTTGAGAATTAGAGATGTGTTTTCACACTATGCTGTTAACACCCTCGAAATTCAAACTTGTAAGTGCCGGAATCCGCTTATTACTAACTGTTTTTATATTTTCTTCTTATGGAAGCTCTGGAGCGGATGGATCGTGCAGACTCGCCACATGCTCATACCAACAACACTTGAAAGTTCTCATTAAAATCAAAGGCTACACAAAGTTTAAAGACTCGAGAACTACGTCATTGGTAAATCAAAGTCAAATAGAAGTGTGAGCATGGTGGAGAAAGACGTGGAGACACCAAACCAACGAAGTTGACAACGGCAGACAACCACATTAACTTATCACAAAGCATGAAGGAACAAAGAATCAAGACTATTCTATATCTACACGCAAAGTTCAAGCTCGAGAAAAGTAAAGACCTTATCAAGTGGAGCATCATTTGAATGACCACCCCTTAGGGGGAGATTGTTAGCCTTAATAGTTTTTATTAGAAGTGATGGTCATTCACATTTAGGAACTTTGTAACGTGTGTTAGATATCGTGATAGAATAGTCAACGGGCTCGTGGATTGGACTAAGCTAAATGGGTATTAGTTTAGATAAGCTAGCCTTATATCAAATCCAAGTCCAATCCAATCCATACGAAGCCCATACAAGGCCCATGGCCAAGCCTTAGGGCATCTTCTACTTGTACTATAAATACCCCTTAAGTATGTCATTTGAGGGGTGTGCTTGAGTGTGTGTGTGTGTGTGTTTTTCCTTGAAGCAATATACAACTTATTGTTTTCATCTTTCTTCTCTCTATCTCTCTAACATACATACGAATTCTATCATTCAAGTCACCAAGTTCTTTCCTTTCTTCTTATTCATACGCATAACGTATTTGTGTTTGGTTCGTGTGGTACTTGTGATAAAGATAAGGTATAAGTGGTAAAGGGGTATAACAAGTCCTGAACTGATGTGTCCAGAAGTCTGCGGGTTTTGTGCGGG
>OU343221.1:134949601-135041946 GCA_910596185.1 Chrysanthemum makinoi
TAGCACAAAAACCGTTTACCACTCAAATTCCACCCCAAAAATGTGAGGTTCGCCCCTAGATCTTTAGGAATAAAAGCATTCACCTTTAATGCTTAGTGACTGTACCAGTAGTATAATAGATTCTAGAACTTGTTTTGTGATGCATTCCGAGATCGCTAGTGAGACTACACTTATGTAATTAGGAGTAACTAAATGATAAGAGGCATTAGGATAACCCTTGTTTGAAACATGTATTATAATTACATCTTCCACATCGGTTGAGTAATTACCCCACACCTTTGCGATGTACTCATCTTTAGTACACGATACCCCTAGTTAACCCCTCAGAGCCTATCCTTTTCGCGGTTCTCGTGATGTTTCGGTTTTCTGGAATATCAATGAAGAGCATTGTTTACAATCCACCCCCAAATATACACCCAAATCGCCTTAGTCTACCTTGTATGCACTCATCTTTAGTGCAATATTGTTATCATTACTAAACCCTTAGTTCAATTATCTAGTTACTTGCATGGTTGCTAAGTCGAGTCATATCTTTTGTACACAGTTTTGGGACGATTGGGACTCATGGGTAAAAGTAATATTTTGGAGTAACGGGAAAGAACGATAAATTCAAATTCCCTTTGTCTACGTAATTAAATACTCCATGTGTTTTGATCTTTTCAAATCGGGTCAATTAGTTTAGTTCAATAAAAACTCAAGTGTAGGGATGCTCCTATAAATCCTTTATATTTTAATATTATCGTAGAGGATGGTAGAGTAAAAAGGTATGAAAAAAAAGAGAAAAAAAATTGAAAAAGAAAAGAGTTGTTCAAAAAAAATGAAAAAATGAAAAAAAAACATACGGGCTACCATCTTACATCTATCTTTATGTTTATATTTTTAAGTTTAAGTTTATGTTGTTTTGTTTCAAGTTATCTAGTGTTAGTGAGTCGAGTCTTGGCTTAGCAACGCCACGCTTTACATGCTTGTAACATAAGATTTTTGACATGTCACCACTAAATATCCCCTATCCAACAAAACCCTTTACTTCCCTACCCTAAGCCTAACGTTACAACCCTTGTAAAGACCTCTTAGATAGTTTGTTGGGAATAATCTGTTACCACTGATAGCTTTGGAAGACACTGCTTAGATTGCACTAGCAGTGGAAACGTATTACCACTGCTATTAGATAATGATTAGGAAAACGTGTCTAGATAAGTATAGAAAAGATCTCGTGTATATTCTATTCTGTTAGCTTTATACTTATCTTGTAAAGGACTCCTTGTGCTATAAAAGGAGGTCCTAGGTCATTGTCTTAGATATAGAATTACATACATACGTATTATTCACAAAGGCTTCAAGGTGTAACCCTAGTGATAAGCAAGATCACTCGTATTATTCATTAATAATATTGGAGCTTAAGTTTTGTGTTTAATCTGTGTTCACTTATAATACATCATACAATCTGTCTTCTAAGTATTACTAAGTAAATTCCGCGTGTTTATTAATATTACACAAAATATCATTGACACAAGGTGTGTGTCCACATCCATCAAGTGGTATCAGAGCGAAGGTTCTGATATTTTGTTTTAGAAGATCCAAGGAATAAGCTTAACCTGCTCACTCAAATCAATGGAGATGGAAAATAACCAGTCCAACTCTGCTGCTAAGCTTCCTAAGCTCAAACTTAATGAGTTTGAGATGTGGAGGATTCTGATTGAGCAATACTTTCTCATTCAAGATTATGCTCTATGGGAAATCATTCAAAATGGTAATTCCTTCCAAACTCAGAAGAAGACTGAGAAAGTTGGTGATACTGAAGTAGTAACATTTACTGCACCATAAACTAATGATGAAAGAGCAAAGAAGAAGAATGACCTGAAGGCCAGAAGTTTGTTGCTAATGACTCTTCCAAGAGATCATATCGTTGCCTTCAGCAAATTCCAGACAACAAAAGAACTCTTTGAAGAGATTTGCTCAGTGTTTGGTGGCAATGATGCTACAAAGAAGACACAGAAGACATTGTTGAAGCAAAGCTATGAAAACTTCTCTGCTTCAAGCAATAAATCTCTTGATAGCATCTTCACCAAACTCCAGAAGATTGTCACATAATTAACTGTGTTTGGAATTAAGGTAGATAAGGAAGACCTAAATCTGAAGTTTCTAAGGAGTTTTCCTGCTGAGTTTCATACTAATGTTACAGTTTGGGAAAATAAAGCAGACATTGAAACTATGAAGCTCAATGATCTTTACAACAACTTCAAACTTATTGAACAAAGGTTGAATAAAGGCAGGAAACTTGGTACAAGCTCTAGTAGCTTGGCATTGTTGTCAACCTCTGTTGAGTGATGATTCCGATGTCGACAATGATGATGATTATGCCCCTGATGGTTCTACAGTTTCCACTGGTAATGTTAGTGTTACCACTGCAGGTTAAAAGAAGAAGGTTGCTGGTATTGGAGATCCTACCTTTTATGCTTTTATCTACACTCAAGTTAATGGCTCTATATTAACTCATGAAGACATAGAGCAAATTGATGAAGATGACTTGGTGGAGATGGACATAAAGTAGCATGAGGGCTAGGAAATTCAACAAGAAAACTGGGAAACCAATTCACATCAATGGTGGTGAAACTGCAGGGTTTGACAAAAAGAAAGTAGAGTGTTTCAACTGTCATAAGTTGGGACATTTTACAAGAGAGTGCAGAAGACCAAGGAAGCAAGACAACAAGTCTACTTGGTACAAGCAAAAGAAGGAACCAACTGTGGAGGAACCAAAGGCAATGTTGGCTATTGATGGTGTTAGCTATGATTGGAGTTTCATGGCTGATGAATAAGAGGAACAAGCTTCAGATGGTGCTTTCATTGCTACAGAACATGCTCTCATGGCTTTCTCGACTCACGAGGTACAAAATTTTGAAAGTTGTTCTAAAATATGTAGAGCTGCTAGGGAAGTTGAAAGGCTTAATGATCTATATTCTAATGAAAGACAAGAGTTGTATACTGCTAATTATCTTTGTGTCAAACCTTAGGAGAGGCATAGCTGTATTAGAAAAACAACTTGAGCATTATAGAGAAAATGAGTCAAAATATAATGATGATATGATTATTCTTAGGAGAGAAATAGATCATACGAAAGCTGTGAATGAAGCTTTGAAAGAAGAATTTGAAAAGCTTAAAAAGAAAAATGAGAATGTTAATTTATCTGTTGATACTTTGTATTATCAGTCAAAGTCAATTGATAAAATTTGGAATGCTCAAATCATTAGTAAAGCTAAGTCTGGTATGGGTTACAACACAGCTCCCCCACCATTAAGAGGTGTTCCATCACCTCCAGTCATAGATTTAGCTCATACAGGCTTAGAAGAGTTTCAGGATCTTGAACGTTAATATGGTCTTCTTAAGAACACATTTGTGAAAACAGAGGAACAGGTTAAGCAAGAAACTGATGTTTTTGAAAGTGCTAGTGACTCATCTGTTGTTGATGAGAATGTTAAAATGAATGAAGAGGCTTCTATCCCAAAAGTTGTTAATCTTTGTTACAAAGGAACCTAGGAAACCAGTTAATAAACCTAGATCACTGTAAGGTATCTTTGAAATGTATAGAAACAAGCCATCAGCTCCTAGGGGTAACCAGAGGAGTTGGAATCATGTTAAATCTCAACAACTTGGTAGTGATTTTGTTATGTACAACAAAGCATGTTATATCTGTGGTAGCTTTTATCATTTACATGCTAACTGTGACTATCATTTTAGGAGAAGGGAAGTTCATGGGCACAAAAGGGTGGAGTCTAACAAGTTCCAAAACAATTTACACCCTAAACAACACAGCAAAATGGTCCCAAGAGCAGTCCTATTAAGAAGTGGTCTTAAAACTTCTGCTCACCCTAAATCACCTGTTTTAAGTGCAAAACCCAAAACAACTTTTGCAAAAACTGCACAAACAGGTAAAAGATCTTTTCTAATAAAAGGTTCAATCTAACCTCACGAGTGGGTACCAAAACAAAGCCAGCAATTACCACTACTCAATCAAAAGTTACCCTTTGTAAGGAGTATAAACAAGACCGGGGACACATGGGCAATGTTGTGAAGGCCTCAAAGACGTTTAGAATGGAAACCTAAAGGAATAACCTCATCAACCAATCCCAATGGTGTATCAATGACCTTTGATAAATATAACTATATTGATACGGCGGATCAAGTCTATCATGGCTTGGGTATCCAAAGAAACTAACTCATTTTTAAATGTGCAGGAACACTCAAAGACAAAAGGTCGGATCAAGGATATACAGATAGTGGGTGTTCAAGGCACATGACTGGCAACAAGTCCTATCTTTCTAATTTTGAGCATTATGATGGACAAGATGTCGACTTTGGAGGTGGTGTTAATGGAAAAGTTGCTGGTAAAGGAGTTATTAAAACTGGTAACTTGGATTTTGAACACGTACTATGTAAAAGAGCTAAAGTATAATCTCTTTAGTGTGTCGAAAATGTGTGACAAGAAAAACAATGTTCTTTTACTAAAGATATGTGCTTTATTCTCTCTAAGGATTTTAAGATGCCGATGAAAGTGATTCTTTTTAAGATTCCTAGAAAAGGCAATCTATATAGCTTTGATATGAACAACATTGTTGCTAAAGATGATTATGCTTGCTTAATTATAAAAGCCACAGTGGATGAATCCATGCTATGGCATAGAAGACTTGGTCATGTTAACTTCAAAACCATTAATAAGATTGTCAAAGATGGTTTGGTAAGAGGCTTACCTCAGAAAAGATTTGAAAATGATCAAACTTGTGTGGCTTGTCTAAAAGGCAAACAACACGAGCTTCTTGCAGTCAAAGTTGGTTAACTCTATTGCTCATCCACTTCAAATGTTACATATGGACTTGTTTGGTCCTACTTCTGTGAGCAGCTTAAACCTTAAGAAATATTGTCTTGTTGTGACTGACAATTTTAGTAGGTTTACTTTGGTTTTCTTTCTAAGAACTAAGGATGAAACAACTGGCATCCTTGAGATGTTTATCACTGAAGTTGAAAATCAATATGATATGAAAGTTAAAATCATCAGGTGTGACAATGGGACAGAATTCAAGATGAGTTTTATGGGTGAACTTACATTCTTTTTGGGACTTCAAGTACAACAAAGGCCAGATGGTATTTTCATCAATTAAGATAAATATGTACGAGATACTAAGGAAGTTCAAGTTCTCTGATGCAAAGTCATCCAGCACTCCTGCAGACAAGACTACACATCAACTCTTGAAGGAAAATAGTGGTGAAGAAGTTGATGTGCACATATGTCTATGATTGGCTCTTTGATGTATCTTACATCATCTAGACCGACATCATGTTTGCGATATGTGCTTGTGCAAGGTTTAGTCTCTCCCAGCTTTCTCACTTGAGCTAGCGTGAAGAAGATTTTGAGATATCTTAAAGCATTTCCAAATATGGGATTATGGTACCCTAGAGAATCATCTCTAGACTTGGTTGCTTACTCGGATAGTGATTATGCTGGAGCTAGTTTAAATAGAAAATCTACAATGTGGATGCCAATTTATTGGAAATAGGTTGGTGTCATGGCAAAGGTGCAAGAAACAAACAATGGTGGCTAATTCATCAAGCTGAGTAATATGTGGCTGCCGCAAATTGCGTGCTCAAGTTCTATGGCTTCTGAATCAACTTTTGGACTATGGGTACAATTTCATGAATACCATCATTCATATTGACAATAGCAGTGCCATTTGCATAATTAAAAATCTAGTTCAACATTCAAAGACTAAACATATTGAAATCAGACATCATTTTATAAGAGACTGTTATGAGAAAAGGCTATTCCAAGTTGTCAAAATTCATACTGATGACAACTATCTTTGATTTATTAACAAAAGGACTGGATGTGGGTAGATTTCAGTACTTGGTAACAGGTATTGGAATGCTTAATCCATAAATTGTTTGTGTCGATGGTCTTTGGTGTGAAAGGAGGTTTTTGGGTACTAACATTGTTGTATAAGTTTGTATGGTTGTTTTGTTGCTTCACTTTTATGCATCAAAGATGGGAGTTGATCTTAAATGGTGTGTAATGAGACACACAACAAATGGTTATTGATTCACCATGTCTAATCCACATAAGAATCAACTAGTCGAGCAAACGACTCTTGGTAAAGACTTGACAAATCCGTTTATGGTTGATAGTTTACCAAAAACTATATGGTTATCAACTCACCATATTCTTTATGATTAAGAGTTGGCTAGTCCATAGCAAACGGCTCATGGTAAAGACATATCAAATCCGTTGATAGTTGGTAGTTTGATAAAAACTATGATAAGAGCGATCTAGTTTTTTATATGTTTTTCTTTACCTGCTCTTTGAAAATTTTTGTGAAAATTTACCCTTGCTAGTTCACAGTTTCCACCGACAGTGTTATTTTTACCACTGTTGATCTAGCCGTTACAACTGTTGTGTCAGTAACAAATTTTTACTAGCCGTTGTAGAAAAATTGCTTTCCATATATATAGGGTAACTTCAAGAGAATTATCTACTTTCCTTTTTGATATTTATCCTCTAAAGATAAATACTTTCCTTAGATAATCTTTCTTGCTCTACACTCTTAAACCCTACCTCTATATATCTTTTTTCTCAATTGGCTAGTTATTCCTTCAATTCTTACTGACATAATATCTTTTTCATCAAAATTTTCTATGGCACCATTAAAATTTGCAGACGAGCACAACCAAGTGGCCTACCTACAAAAGTCAAACGAAAAGAGTGGCCCTGTTTTTCATCAGATTGTGGACTTTCTTAATACTATCCATATAAGGTATGCTCTACTTTTAAATCCCACAATTTATATCTCTCAAATCAAACAGTTTTGGACTTTCGATCCATAACACTTGAGAATAGAGATACACATGAAACAGTGGATGCTCTTAGAGCCACTGTGGATGGGGTAACTATTAATGTTACCGAGGCATCCTTGAGGAGAGTTCTCCAATTGGATGATCTCAATGGTATCATCACATTACCTATGCCAGAAATACATGATACTTTATCATCCATGGGGTATGATACCACTGATAAAAATGCTACTTTCAAAAAGAGTGGTTTTTATCCCCAATAGAGATTTTTGATACATAATATTTTACATTGTCTTAGTCCAAAGAAAACATCTTATGAGCAATTTAGTTCAACCCTGGCTTACCCTTTGGTTTGTCTAGCCACTGATAAGATTTTTAACTGGTCAAAATATATTTTTACAAGTATGACTGGCAATGTAAAGAGTTCAACAAAATTTTTAATGTATCCAAGGTTTGTGCAAGCAGTGCTAAATGAGTTTCAACTGCAACCCCACAAAAGTGTTTACAAAATCCGTTGCCTTAAGCCTAAAGTTTTTCAAAAAATGAATAAAGATGGCAATATGGATTTTACACCTCTCTTTCCTTAAATGCTTGCAAAGCTTTCACCTGAACAAAACTCACCCATAATCTCTGTTCCAAACATTGATTATACTCCACTTGTTTCTCACACCTATGAGAGGAGCGCAAACAAACCAACTTCTCTCATGACAACACAGCATGCTTCTGAACCTTTTGGTCTAGGAACAAGCAGTGGTGGTTCTAGACTTCAACCTAGTCTAACTAGGGAGGAATCTGAGCCATTGCCCCATGATTCACCTCTCCCAACAGGTCACACAGTTGGAAGTGATGAAGGCAGTGGGCAACAATTGGAATTGATGGTTTTGTGTACAAAGTTAGCCAAACAGGTCAAATCTATGGAACAAGACTTGGCATCTTAAGGAAGCAACATGCCAAGGATATTACATTTTTGAAGGTAGAGATTCAAACATTGAAGGAAGAGTTGCAGGGGTTCAAGCAACGAAGAACTGCAAATATTGTGCTATCATATCCATCTTCACCTCCTCGGTGATGATTGAGAAGACTTCAGTCTTTGATTTGGGTAATTCTCCCAAACAAAGGAGGAAAACAGATGCTGAAACTCAGGGGAGGAAAATTGATTTTGAAGATGAAGGTGTTTCTGGTAAAGGTGCAGAAGAAGCTGATACTCAAGAAGAGCAACTAGAGCAAGATATTTTCAGTACTGCAACAGATTTTACCATTGATCCAATTTCCACTACAGAGCCAAATATTCCCACCGTTGAACATGATGTTGCCACTGCAAGTGAAGAAATTGATAAACAGATGAAAGACAAAGGTAAAGCAGTTATGGAAAGTAAAGAGCAACCTGGAAGGAATATTTCAAAGAAAGAACAACTTCAGATTGCTCATGATAAAGAAGTTGCTGAAAAGATATATGAAGATGAAGTTGCTGAAAAGAAAAAGCTTGAAGAATTGGAAGTTGCAAGCTTTATAAAGGCTAAAAGGCTGGATAGATTGGATAATCCAATTTCCACTGTTCCACTTACAAGATTAAGAGAAAACTCGAGTTCAGCTATGTACCTATTGAAGAAGAAATTGATTTCTTGATTGCAAATGATCCAGTAATCAAGAGAAAGGCAATTGACCTTGTAGGCGATAAATCTTTAACGAGGAACAAAGAACTACTCAGTTGAAAGATTTTATTCAAATGAAGAATAATCAAGCACTTCAAGATGTGATTAGTTCAGTCATAAACGGTCAAAAGAAACCAAGGTAACCAACTAAGGCACAAGTTATTGCATACATGAAGACTTATTGTTGTAATGTTGGTGGTTGGAAAAGACATCAATTCAAAGGAATGTATGATGATAAAGTTGAAAGTATTTACTATAGAGTTCAAAGACAAGATAAAGATTTCATTCCAATGGACTCTGAAGAAGAAGCAAGAAGGTATCCTTGTTTGAAGAGAAAGGCCAAAGACAGATTCTCACTGATTAAAAAGACAAAGTTTCTTTGAAGAACAAGAAGTTCCAACGGAGAAGTTCAGCGAAGAACAAGACCGATATGATTGTGATTGAAGAAAAAGATTTTTATCAAGAACCACTGCAAGTCAGACATCCTATCATTGATTGGGAGGTTTACACTGCTAGCAATTTTGCTCCAACATGGAAGATCACAAGGCTAGGTGGAGCAACTTCCTCATTCATTCAATTTGAAGATCTCATCAAAGCTTTTGACAGAGATGATCTTGACAAATTATGGAAGTTAGTTCAAGAAAGGTTTGATGCTCAAGATCTCAAAGATATAAAGGAGATGCAGTTATGGGTTAATCTTAGAAGGCTCTATGAACCAGATGATAATGATGATTTCTGGAAATTCTCATGTTCATGTCCTGGTACTAAATGGTTCTACTATGATTCATGTTAAGTTCATCATGTTTCTCTGACAAATGGAGTAGATACATTCATGCTTGCTGAGAATGAATATCCACTCAGAGCTGGAACTCTCACAGTGATGTTGTGTACTAATATAAGAGTTCATGAAGATAGTGAGAAGGTCAGAGCATTGTTACTCAGGCTTCAAGATCAATGTTCAAGAGCTATTCAGAAGTTAAGGAAGAAGTGAAGTGTTTGGTTAGAATTCCCCAAATCCTTGAAGATGATGCAGATTGAAGAAACTTATTGATTTGCATAGAAATCATAAGTTTAGGGGAGGATTGTTGGGAATAATCTGTTACCACTGATAGCTTTGGAAGACACTGCTTATATTGCACTAGCATTGGAAACGTATTACCACTGCTGGTACATTATTACCACTGCTATTAGATAATGATTAGGAAAACGTGTCTAGATAAGTATAGAAAAGATCTCGTGTATATTCTATTCTGTTAGCTTTATACTTATCTTGTAAAGGACTCCTTGATAAGTATAGAAAAGATCTCGTGTATATTGTCTTAGATATAGAATTACATACATACATATTATTCACAAAGGCTTCAAGGTGTAACCCTAGTGATAAGCAAGATCACTCGTATTATTCATTAATAATATTGGAGCTTAAGTTTTGTGTTTAATCTATGTTCACTTATAATACATCATACAATCTGTCTTCTAAGTATTACTAAGTAAATTCCGCGTGCTTATTAATATTACACAAAATATCATTGACACAAGGTGTGTGTCCAGATCCATCATAGTTATTCCTAGGTGCTTACACCAAAGCGGTGGAGGTTTGATCTAGTCTCAAGCTTATGGTAATCTATGTACTATGCTAGGTAATGAGTGTTTATCTTCAATTTTCATTCATATTATATTTCATATAAACCCGATAGATGAGAGAATCCAAACACCACTTGTGAGGTGCTAGTGTATAATTTCCGTGCTTGTTATAACTATTGTTGCGCTTTTACTTGTTGTAGACTATTTTAAACCAATGCTTCATGCCCCCTAACTTATAAATTGATTGGCCAAAAGCACATTTTCTTGAGGACAAGCAAATACCAAGTGTAGGGATATTTGATAAGGATTTAAAACGTACGCATTTAAGGGTCATTTAAGCCCTAAATCGACATATTTTATATCCGTTACTGCTTAAAATCGTTCCTTTTCACATTTTAGGCCTTTTGGAAGCAAAATCTTTGGAATGAAGCATATTTAGACGAAAGGAGCGAAAACATGAAGAAAATGGCAAAGTCAAGATCGAAGACACTCAAATCCTCCATTAGACACCGACGACATCCCATCCAAAGGGCGACGCCGTCCCTCTATGAAGACTTGATCAAAAAGTGCACGCGACGGCTCAACGGAATTTCTGGTCCTAAAGCTTGACATCGTCACGCCTAACTTCTGGAAGGCGTCACTCATACTTTTCACACTAGACGCCCAAGATCCAAGATTCAGACAACGTCCTGCGTGAAGACTGACGGCATCACACTTCTCAAGTGACGTTGTCCCAACGATGACTTGGCCCAGACGAAACCCTAATGACGGCGACCTGACGACGTCACTAGCAAAAGGCGACGCCTTCGTGATTGTAAATCTATGTATACAATTCAATTTTTCTGTTTTTTAGGAGGTAGAATTTTGTAGAGCAAACCCTAACTCAGTTTTAGTTCGACTTGGACAGTATTCTAGGGTCCCATAGCTTATTTTACACATCAAGATAAGTTTGTTATTCCAATTTATCATTATGTCTACCCCATGTTCAATTGATTGTGTGTATGCTTGCTTGTTTAACATGTCTATCTAAATTACTTGTGTGTTTGCTTAGATCTATGAAACCTAGTTATTGATTGTTGTTAGGTTGTCTCTTGTCTTAATTGATAACAGCCATAGGAGTGCAACTAGGCTATCGTTGTGTTTATTGCGTGAGTGTGCTTTATGACGATAGGGTATTCGGGGAAGATAGTATTATACTTGCCGATCCCATTTATTCTATAGGAGAAATACATTCATAGAACTAGGGAATACGCAACCCCCATGACTAATAGGAATACAACGCGTTAAGATAAATGATGTGACAATTCAACCGACTAATAAAATATAAGTAGGGAGTAATAGTTTCTAAGTGAACACATCTTTAATCATCATGCGATTACACCTCAATTAGCATAAACTATCCGTAGTAATTAGATAATTAGATAAGTAGTTAAAGTAGCAAAATCGGTAGAAGTACCACCCCCAATCATAAACCCCGAGATATTTACCTTTACTTTCTAAAAAAACATAAAAAGAATAAAAAGAATCATCCTCAACCTCACCTTCTCGTCATATATCTCTTTCTAGCATTCCTATTCCCCTAGAGAACGAAATCAATCCCCGAGGCTTACCCCATTGCCTAGAGTGTTGAAAAGCTTGCTCGTAGAAAAGGAGGTTTTCTCGACCCCGAACGCTCACGCATCATCATGCTCACTATTATTGTCCAAATCATCAATCTCAAGGAAATCACCAAAGTGGTGATCGGGCGAAAGGTCGAGTGGGTTCGCATTTTCCATAATGGGAGATGGAATAGGCAATGTAAAATTTTCACGAACAAAAACACGAAGAAAAGACATAGATTACGAGAAAGCTAATAAAATAAAAATAAAAATCTCACTTGATAGGAATCCAGTGAGTAGACCTAAACGAGATAGAAATCGAAACCTAAACTATTCTCCGGCAGCAGCGCCAAAAACTTGATGCATTGGATTGCAACACACTAAGTTTTACAATCTTTCTAGGTAGTGTACCTAACCGTTGTAGTGTAGTATAGGTAAGACACAAGGGATTGATTGTTCTTTAGGGGAATAGTGTTGTGAAGGTCAAAGTGTATAACAAATTAGGTCTGGAGGTGTAGGATGATTCTTTTTATATTTTTTATATTATATGAAAGCAAGTAAAATTTCGAGGTTTAAATAATGAGTTATTTATACTACTTAATTAAAAATAAATTAAACTAATTGCAAGAAAAGTAAATTGGTGAACTCGTATGATGGGAAAAATGTGTTTACTTAGATTATCTTTACTCCCTAGTTATCTCTTATTAATTGGAGCGTTGTATTCCGGTATTATCGTAGGGTGGTGCCAAATTCCCTAACTCTATGAATGTATAAGTCACCTTTAAGAAACCCTAGATCTACAGGTGACAATTAAGTCATCTCCTTAGAATCTCCTAAGATCTACAAGCTGCAATTCACGCGATAAATACAACGAATAAAAACCACCAGTGCACTCTAGGGTATAATGCGTTTAGTCGGATTTACAAGCTAACACATATAAGATTATAGCCATTTTTCCTACTCCTAACGTGAGATAACCAATTAAACAAGAGACGATAATTAATAATTAACAACTAGGTTTCATTCAATCCAAGCGAACACTAATAAATATAGCTAGACATGTTAATCGAAAGAAAAGAAACATATACTCAAACAATATATAGACATATTGAATGATTAAAGTGGAATAACTTATCTTTAATTAAATATGAAGTTGGGGCTGTAAAAACCCTAAACAAGCTGCTAAAATTAAGACTCTAAAATGTTCTCAAGATACGTGTTACAATGAATGAAAAATATACGAAAAATAAATATAGGTATACAGATGTGACGACGTCACTTTGTAGTTGTGACGCCGTCAGCTCGCCGTCATTAGGGTTTCATGTTGTGCAAGTTGTCATTGTAACGCCGTCGCTTAGTATCTCTAACGCCATCATGAACTGTTTCGTTGGTTGTGACGCCCTCAGCTCTCAAGCCTTGTAATATTCCTGAGCCGTCACGTATAAAATATTCATCAAATCTCCATGCCAAAATACAAGTGACGGCGTCATGTTGTAGCATGTGACGCCGTCTGGATCATTTTTCCATACTTTTACGTGACTTGGTCATTTTTTTTGTTTTCTTGTTCAAATTAGCCCAAAACGTGTCGGTTTCCATCTTTTGCGTCCCAAGTACCTAAAATGTGAAAAGGAATGATTTAAGTCAATAATTACACAAATGTACGAGGTTAGAGCTTAAATGACCCCCTAAAAATGCACGTTATAAATCCTTATTAACAACTAAATCAAGTTATTTCCAGTAACAATACATATATTTCAAACAACTAAAAAAAACTGCAACCTAAATACAGATATCTAAAAATTAGACATTGATGACACTGACTCAGATTACTGTATTATGTTGAAGATACAGTTTTTTAATCAAACATTGATAACATTGACTCGGCATTTTAAAAAACTAGAACCATTTATAACATTGATTCAAAACTTGAAATTGAACACTGCATACATAATTATTTGACCAGACATACGCCACATAATTCAGTCACATTGGTAACGTTACAAAGAAACACACTTCAATAATAACAACTATTCTATAATGCCATCTGCTTATTACTATACCAAGTTAAGATTCTGAGCTCCTACAACCCATATCATTTTTCTTAGAAATCAAAACACGACTAAAAATATTTATTGCTCAAAGCACTTTTACAATTATACAAATATGGAAGAAACACTAAACGCACACCAAGGCTACAATGACATTTTTAGTGTCAATGAATCGGCAAGACACATTGTCATAGCTACTACATGCCACCTACGTCTACAACCACAACCCAAATTACATTTGCATTGTTCTGACCGCAATTCATTTACACAATGCCATAGCTACTACATATCAATGACAGCTGTAACCATAACCCAATTTAGGTTGATTCTAATATGCATGAGATTTATTGCCATATGCACATTCACCCACCAACTTACGGTTCACATCTCCCCCAATACATATCATTTCACTCAGACAACAAAACAACATGAAAAAAACTTATTGCTCAAATTAATTTCAAACTTAATAGTCATATTTGCAGTTGAACCCTTAATACCAATACGTACTTATGATTATGCAACACTTACAATTTGTACGCATAATTAATCGCACATCTGTGAATATGCAAACAACACTGAAAACCCAGTATGGCTGCAACCACACTTTTGAGTGTAGTAGCCACGACAACCCACATTGTCTTTACCACCAACTACTACAACCACATCCCAACTTAGGTTTGGACTGATCTCACATACAACAACCCATATCATTTCACTTAAACAACCAAACAACCTTACGAACATCTTCACAATACAATTCAAGCACATTGCTAAGGTTACAAACAGACACACTTTTTAATAATAACAACTATGGTATTATACCATCTACGCATTTGTTTACCAAATTACAATTGACACCTCCTACAACCTATATCATTTTTCCCTGAAAATTAACCGCAACTAACAACAACTTATTCATCAAAGTACGTATACAATTATGAAAAATATGAAAACATTAGAAACAAAACAATGCGAACAATAACATAATAAGTAATATTTTCATTATTATTATTCTAAAAATCCATACATTCTAGACCTAATAGCAGGTCCATACATCACCAATACTGAAAATCCAACACTGAAACTACCCATACACACCTACAAGTGAAATACTAAAACCCATCCCCATCCTCGACATCCAAAGCCTACCTACCAAAAGTTTTTTCACCCAACAACAACTACAAAAGACAATTTACCCACATTTATAAACTACTTAAAACCATAAAAGCTTCAAAAGATAAATATTTACAAAAGGCACAAACATTAAGAGACTTATTTAAACTGCCTTAGCTTCTTCATGATCATGGACTTCTCAGCAGCATGTAGAACACTAGCTTGGCGCCTTTGAATCAAGTACCCTATTTCATCCAAATCTTCCTGCTCTGCAAATCTGAGGGCTTTCAAGGGCTCATTCAACACACCATGGTTTCCAAATTGCTGAATCTCAAGAATGATAGCATGCATGTTCTCAACACGAGCCTTTCATCAATCATTTTCCATAATCTTTTCATCAAACATGTTACCTTCCCTCTCTCGAGAAAAAAGAGTATGAAGCACCTTATCCATACGCCTGGTACCAACCTGCTCTGCAATCTGATCGTAAATAGGGAACCTTGAAGCCATTGATTAGCAAAGAATAAAAGTTTAAAGAAGATGTTGGATCTTAGGTTGGATTGAAACTGATGAGAGAGATACCTACTTCTTATATAGACAAAGAAAGAAATGTGATACGAACGAAACTAGAATAGTAATCAGTTGGGTTTCATTTCCCATGCAAAAAAACCTAATCTAAATATCTATAAATCATATATTAATAATAAAAGATATACAAAACTATTTATTTTTATATACATAAAAAGTAGATAGCCAAAAAAATGAATGATAAAAATAAATACGTCATAGCCCATGTATAATATTAAACGGCATAACGAAAATTGATGCATAAAAATGAAAACTATGTAAGTATACCAAATAAGCAAATGCACATTTAAACACAAAAACAAACATTTTGGCAAAACTATCTCGTCTCATAAGCTTATGAATCCCCGCAAAATACGTACGGCACAAAAAATACAAGAAAAAAAGCCACATAAACATACAAAAAAGAGAAAAAAAAATCCTTAAATCGTTACAAAAAAATATATAACAAAATACATACGTAAAAAAATAGAGGCAAAAACAATACTTGGCTTCATTTTGCAAAAGACATACATAATAAAAACTTCAAAACAAATCCAATTGAAATGAAAAAAAAAATGAGTTTACACAACTTTGCATATAATATAGAACAACAACCTATTAAAACAAAGTTGCTTATGCCGATCAAACAAGAACATCCCTATTTCCAAACTATCCGAGTTCCCTAATATAGTAAAATAGCTAAAATCACATAACCATTAAGAACAACATTTAACAAAAAACATATGGAAGAAAAAACTTGAAGCAAAAAACCCGCCGCAATGCGCGGGTAGCCCGACTCATTAACATCAACCTACATCCAAACCATTAACTATTACATTTAGTATAGATAAAACCCTAGACTATGATCTACACTTTTTGTGTTCTAACATTCTTCCCGTAAGGGTAGATTATAGAGGTCTTATACAAATCTTCACTTGTTTAAACGTTCTCTTGGATACTTGCGAGTTCTGAAATAACTCTTCATGCATTTCTTGAATTCTCAAAGTTCTAGCCTTTCATTTGTCAACTCATCAACTTTTCAAATCTTCTTAACCTGTTTGTTCCTCATCATCTAATTTGATATGTATTTCCTTATCCTCTGAACAATGCCCTTGAAACTAACAATCTTCCCGTAAGCTAACCGCTAACAATCTCTCCATACCAAACAATGGCATGTAGATACTTCTCCAGGATTTTCAACTGCTTGTTTCTCCACATGAAGATCATTGTAGATATACCATTCAGCATATCTTGATTGTCACGAAATCTTTCATTGTTCTTTTTTCTTCCCCTAAATCAACTCTTAGAAACTCTTCTCCCCCAACATCACTCTCAGAAAAGATCTAAATTGTAGAGAAATTCCCAATTAGCAAAGATCAAATAAGTTACTTGCATCCTCCTAGGAACTCTTCTTCACATAAACTTTCAACTCTTATAAATTCTTATTTAATCTTCTCCCCCCAGTATCATCCAAACAATGGCATTATTATAAATGTGTTTATGGTGGTGAATCATGTGATGTTGTTGCTTCAGCCATTGTTGATGTTGATGATTATGTAGATTGAGTTGTTGTTTTGATGTAGTATGAGCTGATGTTGTTGTTGTTGTTGATACGGAGTTTACATGAGTAGGTTATATTATTGTTGATGTTGTAGATGTGCATAGCAGTATCAGAGTGTCGGATTATCTTCATAATCAAATCAATATCTCGTGATAATGATGCGGAAATATGATCATGAAATCCAATGCAGCATCCTCGACGTGAAATCCAGATAAATAACCTAGACCAGTTAGGTTAACCAAATAACGTACAATTTGAATAATCAAATGTATGACTTGTGTTAAGCGTTGGCGTAATGATAGCACTGACAAGATTTCTGGACGATCATCGTGAAAGATCTTATAGATTATAAGCATATAAATTTGATCTAACTACGTCAATATTAGATCTCGCTATGTCAGTTATCACTTTGTTGAATCATTTAAAGAAACAACTTAGTGACTTACGTCCAACGCTGACATGATGTTAACACTAGTAGGATTTCTTGACGATCCTCGTGAAAAATATTAGATCTCGCTATGTCAGTTCTGGTTATGTCAAAATAGATATAATTTTCATGCCTTGATCATGTGGATACCAACTAACACTTGTTAGAAAAAACTAAGTGAGTTACGTTCAGTGTTGTTTGATGTTGACACTGGTAGGATTTCCATTCCATTATCGTGGAATACCAAATTTAGGTATCATTATGAATGTTCTGGCAATGTCATATATACATGCAAAATTCATAGATACATATGATAAGCTCTTGCATAATTTGTATCTTGATATTTAACACAAACGTACTTTAATGTCCTAAAGATATTATAACTGAATATCATTTTGGCTCTAGACTCAATTTGTGCACATTTCGTAAGCAGGAACCGAAGCAGATTATTCCTTGTTCAATATCAACAATCTTGGAGTGAGAAGTCGATTGATTATGTGTTTAATCTCCGTGAGAATGAAAATAACTTTTTGAGAAGTACTTGAGTGGTTAGGATGGGTTGTGCATGACATCACTTGGTCCATAATGTCTATCTTCAATACCAAATTTCAACCGTGTGATATTCGATAGATTATATATTGAACCGATGTCTATACTAGTGTAGGGAGGGTTTTCAATTCTTTTAACCTTTTCACCAACCCCTCGTTTCTTTTCTTTTAGCCAACTCATTTTTCAACTCCGTCCTTTGGCTTTTTATTTTTCTTTATCATTCTTTTCTATTCTTCTCCTTTTCTTATCTTTTGGCTAACGATGTATGTTGATCTGCCTCCATTTAGTAGTCACTAACTTTCCTAAATTGGAAGGAGTCTCCTGGATAGATCTTTCCGGTTCTGAAAGATTATAGGAGTATTATGAGAGTAACTATATTGCACCGTGCAGATTAATTAGCATACGCCAAATTTCTTTTTCATGATGTAAGAATGAAATCTTTTGAAAATCTTGTAAAGTGTTTGAATATATCAAAAGCATTTATGATAAAATCACTTTTCTTTTCCATGTGTTAAACCTTTTGATATTTAAAATTTGTTTTTACAGTAAACCAGAAACTCCTAGTCGGAAGTTATCTTCTCGAAATTCTAGAGTACAAGGAAAAACATTTGCTTTATTTGAAACTGCATAAATCTTTTGAGATTAACTAGATTCCAATTCAAAGGTTATGTTTTCGGTCTTCTAGACAACATAAAAGAATCTTTTGTTTCATTTAAAATTTCATAAATGATCATTCTAAATGAATTTCATCAAACTTAAGAGATTTAAAGTAAAACATGAAATTTAACAATTTTGCAAAACGATTAAGCTATTAGTTAGTGTCATTTATAATTTTGCAAAAGGTTTTAATACACACAAAGGTCACTGCACTTTGTGTTATTTTCAATTAAGTCAATGTAATATTTTTATTATTTTCCGAGCAACTATACTATCAAAACTTCTTAATAAAGTCGTTGATCTATCAAAATTTGATAACTAAGTTGTAATTTGTGTTTTTGTGCACTTGAGTCATTGAACCATCAATAGAGTTTTATAACCGAAACTTTTAGATCATTTCGGTAATCAGACACCTAATATCAACCGATCACTCTTTTAAAAATGATCAAATTATTTGTCATGTTAAAACCTTACTAGACAAAACCCATAATTCCTTTATACGCTCCCCTTTGTTTTAAAAATGATATAAAAATGATCAAATTATTTGTTTTATGTTAAAACATAAAATAAATATGTTTTAAAAATGATCAAATTATTTGTGCCATATTATAATTATCCATGACACTCCCTTTGATGTCCATTTGAGGATTATGCCTTGTTAAAACCTTACTAGACAAAACCCAGTGGGACAAAAATCTAGTGAAGAAAAAAAAATACATAATTCCTTTATACTTAGATGTTGCCTCATTAAAAACCTTTCCGAAACCCTATGGGGACAAAACCATGTCAAGGGAAAAAGAGTGCAACGCTGTTCTTCTCTCCCCTTGATGATCACGTCACTTAAATCTCTTAGTTGGTGCAATCCAATATAATAAACTAACTTCTTTAATGTCAATATAGTAGGTGTCTTGATAGAATATATATTTGATTCTCATATAAACAAGTGTTCTCCACTTAACCTTGACATATCAGGAAGGATTAAACTTATGTCATACTTATCGCTTATCGAAAGTACATCCCACTTCACAAGTTATATAGTATCAACGAATGCAAAGTAAATGATACATTATTTCATTTATGACCACTAGTGAGAACAATCAATGTTTATAACTATGACACCCATAAATCGATATTGTGATCATCATCTTTATAAGTAAAGGGGTCTTTCATCAATTGACCTCATGAACGTGAGTGTCGTTTATCCATATAAAGATATATAGCATCTTTCTTTAGCTTTCATTATTAACAATGATTTCATCTTTAAGATGCTTAATTCATAAAACAAGACAAAACTTTGTATTTCATTTCAAAGTATTCAACCGGGTTTGAAAATCTCCTCACGAGTTTCATTCACATTTACCTCATCAAATCATATGTAACTTCTACCATATTCAAATACAAATATCTTTAAAACTAACATGGGTAAATTTTGTTATTTCAATGGCTCTTTTTTTAACCAATATCATATTTTCACCTATATAGTGATTTTTATTTAACTTGATCAGTGTTATTCCTAAAACTTTCTTATATGTTTTAGAAATCACTAGAATGCTTCATGCATTTTATATCCCTCATGGAATCTCAACTTCAAATGAGCTTTATTCATTTTCTTTTAGACGCATATTAATTATTTTACACATTGCCAGACTTATACAACAATAAAATACATTATTGGATCCACCACATGCGAACATGCATCTGCATGATCATTTATAAATCTTTGAGAAAGTATGTGTGTGCCATCACTTATAACTTATGCATAATTTAATTTCGATTTTTCATAAAGACAGTTGCATATCCAATAAGTTTACATATTCATTTGTACGGACTTTAAGTCCCAGTAACCATGTCTCATTACAAGAGACTTCACTCTTTTCATTACTTTGCGCTTTACATCTTTTGGCCATTCATTATACATCTGCATTTCATGCAGGTATCCATGATCCTCACCACGATTATAGCGCTATCTTACTTATTTACATAATCATTACCATATGTATTATTGTATACAATATCACCATATGTATTATTGTATACACTATCTGCATTTCGTGCTGATAACGTGTTGTGAACAAGAATTGAGAGAATGAAAGTATTATTCTATTGATCATAATGTAGGAGATACAAAAGGTATATATAGATAAATATTAGGGTAAAAACACTAATAGCTAATTGGGTCATGGGCTCTTATGGGTTATGGACATCCACATATATATTATCATAACACTCTTTGATGTCCATATATTATATTACGCTTTTAAGTACGCCTCATTAAAACCTTGTCGAAAACCCAGGGGACAAAACCATACTAAGGACAAAAAGAGTGCAGCGCGTATTGTCTCCTCCTCGATGACTATATTATTTGAGCTCTTGCATGCATCCTAATATTGTGACTTAGTTTCCTAAATGTTGATGCAAGAAGTGCCTAGGTAAATAGATCCGCCAAATTTTCGTTTGAACGAACTTGTTGAACAATAATATCACCATTATTCTCAGTTCATGAGTGAAGAAGAATTTTTGGTAAAATATGTTTCGTCCTATCGCCCTTGATATAACCTTCTTTAAGTTGAGCAACACATGTTGCAATATCTTCATGCAAAACTGTTTGTGCCTCTTCTTCAAGAATTACCACATGATCTACATATGTGTTGTATCACACTTCTTAGCCAAACACATTCTCGACTTGCTTCATGTATTTCTAGAATTTCTGCATATGGATGAAGTCACGAGCTCGCTCTGCTAAACTGAATATGAAATTGTTGTTCTCCACTTGTAAATACATATCCAGTTTGAGATCGACCATTGTGATGGTCAGACATTATGGAAGATATGTATTCTTCTAACATAACTCAAATACATCTAATCAGTATCCTATAAGATATGGACATCCATATTATAATTATCCATAACACTCCCCCTTGGATGTCCATTTGAGGATTATGCCTCGTTAAAACCTTACTAGACAAAACCCAATGGGAAAAAAATCTAGTGAAGGAAAAAAATACATAATTCCTTTATACTGATGTTGCCTCATTAAAAACCTTGCCGAAAACCCTATGGGGACAAAACCGCGGGTCAAGGGAAAAAGAGTGCAACGTGTATCTTCTCTCCCCCTGATGATCACATCACTTAAGCTCATTGAATCAGTGAATGCACCTTAATGTGTCTTGATAGAATCACATGAATAAATACTCTCTACATGTTGTTCGCATATTCAATTTTAAGGATTAAGATACGTCATACATCTCATTTAAGTACATCCTTGTACTTCACATATATACATTTTAGTATGACACATGTAAATTGATATTGTGATCATCATCTTTAAAAGTAAAGAGGTCTTTCTTCATCAATCAACTCATAAACATGAGCGTCATTTATCCATATAAAGATATATAGCATCTTTCTTTAGCTTTCATTATGAAAAATGATTTCATCTTTAAGATGTTTAATTCATAAAACAAGACAAAACTTTGTATTTCATTTCAAGGTATTCAAATTGCCTTGAAAATATTCTCATGGAGTTCCATTCAAATTTGCCTCATCAAAACATATGTAACTTATACCATATTCAAATAAAAATCTATTTAAAACTAACATGGGTAAATTTTGTTATTTCAATGGCTCATTTTTAACCCATACCATATTGCCTTTCACTTATATAGTGATATATTCATCTTGATCATGACCAAGTGTTATCCTTGAAAACTTTCTTATACTTTCAAGATGTTAAATCACGACATGCTTCATTCATTTTATATCCCTCATGGAATCTCAACTTCAAATGAGCTCTATTCATTTTCTTTTAGACGCATATCGATTAGTTATCATATCGCTAGACTTATAAATATTAAATAGATTATTGGATCCACCACATGAGATCATGTCTCTATATGCAAAGTCTTTACGAAAATATTTGTGTGCCATCAATTATACCTTAAATATAATAGTTTTCAATACTTTGATTTCGGCCTCTCATAATGACCAATGCATATCCAATAATTTTACACATTCATATGTACGGACTTCAAGTCCGAGTAATCATGTCTCATCACAAGAGATTTTAATCTTTCATTAGTTCTTTGCGTCTTTACTTCTTTTGGCCATTCATTTATACATCTGCACTTTTGGAAGGTATGCTTCCATGATCCTCACCATGATTATAGCGCTATCTTATTTATTTACATAATCATTACCATATGTATTATTGTATACACTATCACCATCGACGTCGATTCATTTATATTTTATTCACTATCTTACTTATTTACATAATCATTATTTACACGCTATCTTACTTATTTACATAATCATTACCATATGTATTATTGTATTATTGGCATGACCAGTTAGACCATGCCGAGTCAATAATGATGCGAAATGTATAAAAGAACCATGGGTTCTTCAAGGTTTAGTTGTATGTTCTTATTGTTCTCAATGGAAGTTAATTGTTCATCTATCACCACAAGACTAAAGTAAGGATTATGTCCTATAATTTTTGGAAAGAATATGACGGGGATGTATGTAGGCCTATACATCCGCCCATGTGAATCATTTTGAGTTTTAAATCATGCATCACAAAATGATCATTAAAGACGAACTTAGGTTAGCGTGATGCATGGCTCGCTCTTATAAAAATGAGCATGGTTTTCAAATTGTATCTTTGGAAATGGTGTAATACTTCCCATATGTTGGGCAATTATTGGAATAAGTGTCGAACTTAAAAGTAGCCCATGTTCGTATGCGAATTGCTTTTGTTGAAACGTTCATAAACGCCTACAATTGATTACAAGCCATAATGTGAGAACAAAACTGTTTATGCGGGCATGTAATTTTAAATGATAAAATATGAATTCGCATCTTGCCAACAATTAATACTGAATTCTCCCTATTATAATGGTTTCGGTCACAAACCATATGTTTCCCATATAAAGTTTTCTGTACGAAACATGTATTGTAAATCCACCAATGACACAAGGGATGTTGAAGTTGGTAATTCATTCGTGGGAGAATGAGCAAAGCAAGAAATATTGAATGAATTATGATACAAAAATGTTGATCCTTACACTGATGAAAATGAACCTAAAGTTCAAGGGACAATTTACATTCCAGATCTAGTAAAGGCATGTTTTGTGACCTAAATATAGTGACTAGATCATACATAATGCCGCTAATGCTCCAATTAAAATGTGTGTCCCAACATTAAAACCAATGATTGATAAGAGTCTATGGCACGCCTAGAACGTGATAGACTAATCATTCCCAAAAAGTCCTCGAATGAAGAGATAAAATGGAGCAGAAAATGAAGATGGTCAAATCATGTAATAAAAGACCCCATAATAGTCTCTAAAAGAGAAACTACATGCAAGTTATGAAAACCCCGTACATGAAAACTTTGAGATCTCAACAAATGATAGAATAAAATGTCTAGTAAAGTGTGGAATCGAAAAGTAACGAATCGATGTCGATATGGTAATGATTATGTAAATAAATAAGATAGCGCTATAATCATGGTGAGGATCATGGAAGCATACCTCAGAAGTGCAAATGAATAAATGAGTGGCCAAAGATGTAAAACGCAAAGAATAACAAAGAGTAAAGTCTCTGTGACGAGACATGGTTATTGACTTGAAGTCCGATATATGAATGTGTAAATTATTGGATATGCATTGGTCTTTAGGAGAAAGTGAAATTAAGTATTGAAATTTTCATATATAAGGCATAACTAATGGCACACATATTTCATAAAGACATGGAAATGATCATAAGGAGATATGTTCGATGTGGTGGCTCCATAAGTCCGCAATATAATAAGTAATCGATATGCGTCTAAAAGATAAATGAATAGAGCTCATGTAATGTTGAGATTTTATTATCATCTATATAAATGCAAGAAGCATGCTAATGATTTTTAATGCTTAGAGCATATAAGAAAAGTTCTCGAGAACATTATTTGATTATACTGAATCAATCATATTATTGGGCATATATGTTATAATCGCCTTAGAATATACTCGCCGAAAATTGTGCCATAAAATAAATATGTTTTATTTGTTTTAAAAACAAATAAAATAAATATGTTTTTATATCATTTTTAAAACATAAAATTATTTTTAAAACATAAAATAAATAACACGTCATTTATAACTAATTTTTGGAAGTTAATTTTTAATATATATCTTCTTAGATTTAAGATCATTTGAGGACAAAAACTTCTTTACATACTAAGGGATCAATCTCCATCATTCATTTTTATTAGATCTAATTGTTGAGATTAATCCCAACAATTAAAAAAACCCACTTTCATCATTTTTTTCAAATATAAATATCTTTCAAACCGTTAATCGTTAAGCGAAAAAAAATATACTATTACGACCAAAGATTTAATTATCTTTCTATAGATTTTGACAAAAAAAAAATTCGTGTTTTTCACGTTTTTTTTTTTTAAGTTTTTTCGTTTTTTTACGCTACTGAAATTAGCATGAAAAAATCATATATGATTTAACACTAATTTGAATAACACATGTGATATTAGTGTTAAATCATATATGATATGTATATGATATGTGATTTATCATATATGATTTAACACTAGTATCACATATGATATTACATATCATATGTGATTTAACACTACTATTACATGTGATTTTCAAATTAGTGTTATATCATATATGATATTTCATACAAATTCCAGATTCAAAGAAAAACGAAAAAAAGACGAAAAAACGTGAAAAAAACGATTTTTTTTTCTTTTTTCGAAAGTATATCAAAGTGCCCGTCTATAGAAAGATAATTAAATGCTCGCCGCGATAGTGTAATTATTTTTGCTTAACGATTAACGGTTTAAGAGATATTTAAATTATAAAAAATATGTGAAATAATAAAATATTTTTAATCTTATCAATTGATTTTTTTTAGATGGATAGTGGAGATGAATCCCTTAATATGTAAGAAAAGTTTGATATGTAAAATAACTCTAATCATTTTCTTATTAATTTTTTTTCTTTATATCTATGTTATATCTCCTCGTCCTTAAAGAGAAAATAAGGTTTTGCTTTTAAATTGTTTTATAGTTTGTCACATAAATATATTTCGACTACATCTTCTAAGTCTAACCTCTAAATAAAGAGTATTTGGCAATTTTGATAGTACAATAAAGGTAATAAACGTTTTTCTAAGTATAGTAAAAACTAAAAGAAAAAGTATATTCAAGTAAAAAAAAAAAAGAAAAAGTAGGACGACTCTTATGTTTATTAACGCTTTTGCAAACTAGGTTGGTAACATATTTTATAAAGAAATGTCAAGTGTGTGTTTTGTTAGATAGGTTTTCTTACAAACTAACTAAACTTAATGTAAATGTTGAAAAGCTTAATCAGCTTACGGATTAAACGCAAAATGTTTCTTGCTTGGTTGCTATTTTCACCATCTTGTAATATGCGACATTCACGAGTGGGCCATGTGCTAAAACTATTACTATGATACCTATTTACCAAAATCAATCATAGTCTTGTGTTTTTGGCATAATCATTATTTGAGCAAAACATTGTTTCATGTTTGAACCTATCATCAAATAGTCAATAAGAATGCATAGTTGAGTAAAAAATGCAGAAGGAACAATGGCCGTAAACAATTTAAGTTAAATAACCTACACTATCCATTTTTATGCATGTAACGACTTATAACTATAAAACCAACATGCACATTGCACAGGCCAGCGTTCTTATTATCAAAAAAAGATATCACGGGCATGCATTTTTTTAAACGATGCAACCATTAGACTATCTCTAATGTGCGCAACCAAACAATAATTAGCCCGGTTTAACATTAGGGCATCGTTTTTTTATTTTGCGTATTTATATGTTGCTTGTACAAACTTTTCATTTATTAAGTAATACGAATGTTTATTCTCTATTCGATTACTACATAGTATCAAGAGCCATGAACCCGTACATATAAGACTAATGCTAATGGGAGTCGTTTTGCAACCACAAACACAATCACATAAATGCAATGCGTTGCCCCATTAGCTCACCCCAAAGCGACGCGTTGCTTGATGACCATTTCAATGTTTCGGTTGATTGAGTGACCGAAACATTTAACAAATCAAATCCAATTTCTGTTAGCGTTTATATGTATATTTACGGGGTTGTTTTTGTTGTCATCACTAGCTAGTTATGGTTAGAGTAGAGTTGTGGAGAAAAAAAACTAAAATAACGCCAAAATGACGGAATTACTTGAATGAAAAAATGATCATCACTAGCATTAGTCTAAATTCGCTTGTTTCCACATGCTAGTCGCTAATTAATTGGTGTTTATTATTTGAAATCGTTTGAATTGGCCCATCGTTACTTTTATTATATTTGGTTGTGGTCGGCACGTGACCAAGATATTTGTTCTAAGTAAGTTTTGTTTTATTGCTATAAATTGATTGGATGATCAATTTGATTTATTAGTTAGTGGGACGGTGAATGATAAATTTGATATATTATTATCGGGACACTAAGATATAACTTTGAATTTTTTTTTATTTTTTTTTTTATTTTTTTTAATGATTGGAAATTAAAATAGACTTTTATAACTGACATAATAAGATTTATAAGAACGGCAACAAAACCAGTCTTCAACAAGAACCCCTTTGAATGGCAAAACCAATTTTATTAAAATGAAATTTTGTGATTTAGGGTGCGAAAATTACTTTGCACAACCCGTTGAACCCTCCAAAACTCCACAAATGTTTTGGAACCCAAATGTATCAAAAGCAAAGGAGGTAAATACGTGTTGATTCTCTAAACAAACTTTCTCGTGTTTAGCAACTTTGCTCGATATGTTTTTCTTTAAATCTCTTCGCTATTGAGTGATTTTATCTTAGTTGATACGGCAACGTATGCGAATGATTTACACATGGATCATTATTAGTCGAGCAATTTCAAGAGTTTTTAGACATGTATAAGAAGTTTGAGATATTTTTAGATATGTTAGAGCAATTTAAAAAAGTTTATAGACTGTAAGTCTTATGCTATATCAACATTATTTAGTAAAGATTTGTCATCATCGTTTTTTAAATGGATATTAAACTCATGTGTCACTCATCACATGTCTCATATTTTGCCACATTTCATTTCGTTAAATTTTATTTCTTCAAAATCAATTGTGGTTGCTAATGGTGATTCAACTCTGTTAGCAAATATTGGTTCAGTTGACACAAATTCTGTTTGCTTATCTGATGTTTAACATACCAAGCCTTACTATAAATCTTGCTTCTGTTAGTAAAATTTGTGATTTTGGATGTGATGTCAAATTTTCTGTTTTCGATTGTTTTATATATGACTGGTAAACATAGGAGGTAGTTGGACAGGTCATGGGATACACGAGAATGATGAGTGACATGATGATGATCACGAAGGCAATGTAAACCATGATGATGGAAATCTTCCTTGGGTTGATGAAGAAGAAGATGAAATTTGAATGCGAGGTATTTTGAAAGTGGGGTTTGGTGGTATTTTAACGATCGGGGAGTGTTTTTATGAGAAAGGAGGAATTTTTGAGATTTGTGTTTTGTTTTATTATTATTTAGAAAGATTTGAATTTTAGGTTTTAGGTTAAGATAACACATATTGATATACCTAGGTTTAGACGGAAGAAAACATTTATTCACGAAGGTTTTCTAATGAAGCTACGTATATCACAAAAGCATATATTATAAATAAGTAAATAAAGAAAAAATTAATATAACCATATAAATTTCTATGCAAGCATACCTATTCTTAGCTAATGTTATTTGGAGATAATTTTTAACGAAAATCATACCTCTAATGCAATTTTGAATGTCCCTTACTTTCGACAACAAGTATCAATGGACAACTCTGGTTTCTTCGAGATCTAGTTGGTAGTATGTTAAGACACCCTTTTTGAAAAGGTTATCTTATTACCAAGGAATTCTGATGGCTTGTTTAATATGAGGTTAACTAAATAAAATGACAAGAGACGTTAGTGCATTTTGTAAGACAAAATAGGATGTAGAAAAATTGATGTTGTCATCCAATCAACATCCAACAAAAGTGTTCTTAAAACATGGTATTTGTTTTCAGAAAGTCTTCTTTGTAGTTTTCAAACATACACGGATCGTATCAAGTTTTTAAAGTACAATATACTCTAAGAAACTTGGTAACGAAGCTCTGGTACCAATTGTGGAAAACTAGAGAGGGGGGGGGGTTTGAATAGTTTTACCGATTAAAACTTCGTTTTCAAATATTTAGATCAACTTTTGTCAATCTATTTAATGTGTGTGTTGGATGATGATAGATAAAGCATATAAACATGTAGGACCTTAAATATATCAACCTTATCACTTTACCAAACTACCAAACACGTAAAACACGAACATAAACACCCACGTTATGCGTGGAAGAAACAAGAAACAAAGATGGAAAGATGGTGACTTGATGATATAGGTTATACGTATATGTGTTAGAGAGAAAAGATGAAAACAAGAAACTTGTATTACTTCAAAGAAAACACATACACATACACACTCAAGCACACCCCTCAAATAAGACTTTGAGGGGTATTTATAGTACAAGACAAAAAGCCCTAATGGGCTTTCCATGGGCCTCGTGGTGGACTTGGATTGGATTGGATTACATGAACTTATTCAAGGCTAGCTTAACATAACTTCTAGCCATTTAGCTTAGTCCAATCCACGAGCCCGTTGACTATTCTATCACTATATCTAACACACGTTACAAAGTTCCTAAAATTGAATGACCATCACTTCTAATAAAAATGTTACGGCTAACAATCTCCCCCTAAGGGGTGGTCATTCAAAAGATGATCCACTTGAATAGGTCTTTACTTTTCTTTGAGCTTGAACTTTGTGTGTAGATATAAAATAGTCTTGTTTCATTGTTCCTTCATGCTTTGTGTTTAGTTAATGTGGTTGTCTGCCGTTGTCAACTTCGTTGGTTAGGTGTCTCCACGTCTTTCTCCACCATGCTCACACTTCTATTTGACTTTTAATTACCAATGATGTAGTTCTCGAGTCTTTATACTTTGTAGATTCTTTGACATTGACGAAGAATCATCTTTAACTTTGTGTTGCCTTTGATTTTGATGAGAAATTTCATGTGTTGTTGGTATGAGCATGTGGAGAATCTGCACGATCTCTTCCTCCCGTGAGCATCCATAAGAAGAAAACATAAAACATGGGTTATAAATAATCCAGCGCTTGCAAGTTTGAACTTCGAGTGTGTTAACAACATAGTGTGAAAACACGTCTCTAATTCTCACAAAGGCCGTTCCTGAACTGGAGTCCCACAAGTGAGATAACGCGATGTACCAAGTACACCTACAGTTCAGATGAGTCGCTGAGGTACACCAAGCATCACCCCACGACTGTAGACCGTTTGAGACACACTAAGCGTAATCCACGGGAGTTACCGGTGACCGCTGTATCGTTTGATGTTGACCGGCGGAGTTTCCATTTAATCATTGAAGATCACCGAAGTGAAACTTCTCATAAATGTTCTGGCAGATTGCTAAGATCTGCGTATGACTCTAGAATATATCATTTGTGTCCTTATTGATGAACAACAAGTGATGTCACGTCATGTGTTCCTATGAGATCTTTTAATGAATCTCGTGGCTCTAACTAAATAGTGCATCTTGGTTTTCCTGAGCGGAGACTAGGGAGAGGGTCTCCTTCTTCAATACCAACGATCTCTAAGAGAAAGTTAATAGATTATGTAGGGTTCCCAGTGAGAATGAAACAAATCCCTTTTGAGAGGAATTGAGTGGCTAGAAGGTTTAGTGCAGTGCGTCACTGGGTCCATGACGTCTTTGTCTTCAATACCAGTGTTATCTTAGTGACAACCAGAGCGAATGAATTGAACCCGTTTGCCTCTAAGGTTGATTATGGAGGGCTATTTCATTTCACCATTTCTTTTACTTTTCTTTTTAATTATTCAATCCCTTTTTTCTCCTTTCTCACATTACTCCTTTTTTCAATCATTCCTAAGGACTTCTAATACTAACTATTTGTGATGTCCTTGGGTAGATCCCTCCGGCTCTGGTGGATCATAGGACGGATTTATCTATCCTTAGTCACCTTATAACTCCATGACTGTCCCATGTTGCCATAAAACCATTTTTCTTGAAAATCTCTCAAAGTGTTTATGATTGAAAACATGTTTGGAACACTCTGAGAGTTTTATATTTTCAAAAACACTCCCCCTTCACATGTTCTTATAAGTTTTGACATAAATCTGCACATAGAGGGTAGAGTTCGCACTTTTTGAATTGATCGGCTCATGATAGACAATTCCCCACGAGACACGGTTACGTTGTATAGTTAAAGAGTTCCATTGTCAGTTTTTAGGTGACAACTAGCTCTAATAACTAACTTGAAGTTGTAAACACTTCTTGAAAAGAAGGTTAGACCCATGAAAGTGCATGTCTATCATGAGTTTCTCGAGATGGTACATTTACTGACTTTGATTCCCGTCAATTCATTTGTTCCGACTGAGTCGAGCTCATTTTGAGATTCAAACAACGATCATTAAACATTTTGATTACATTTTAATCACGTCTTCTCCCCCTCAAAAATAGCATATTCTTGATATTTTTGATATCAACGGATTAAACAACATTTTTCAAATCTTGTAGGGAGACAAACGGATTTGATTTAAGCATGAATTTGGAACATTTTGGTTTTATACTCCCCCTTTAATAACGCATAATCAATTAAAGGGTTTTAGAGGGAGTTATCTTGAGCACAAAATATTTTGAAAGATTTTGAAAATCTTTTTGAACAATCTTGAAAAAGGTGCTCAAGATGATGATGATTTCTCACCAGTTTTAAATGTAATGCACTGAAGCGTACACTAGATTTTTCTATAAAAGCACGAGTTTTGATTTGAAAATAATCAAAAGTCATCATTTTTGTCCGGGTTTCTTACTGAAGTATACGAAAGCCATTTTTGAAGAAACTTTTGAGAAACGACATGTTTTAGAAAATATTTAAAGAACTCTCGCTCAAGCATCTGTACATGCCCGTATCATTATTGAATGAAATTTATAGAAACGTACAGAATATTAATTATACGAGAGACATGTCGTGAGAAGAATATTTTTGGATTTTTGATTTTATATTGTTTTTGTATTTTTTGAAAGTTTTATATTTTTATATTTTGCTTTTGTTGGTTTTTCAAATTTTGTATTTTGTTTTTCAAAATATTTAAAGTAAGCTTTTGGAAAATCATTTTCAAAAAGATTCGAGAAGACGTTCTAACTCCTCGGGGTTAGGCTTTCGCATTCCAATTCGTCAACTAAATCGTCAAACCTTTCTTTTGGAAGGGCTTTAGTAAATAGATCGGCGAGATGGTAATCTGTCTTCAATGGCTAGAATAATTCAAATAAAGACCTTCTTCCACATGTTCTATTATGAAGTGATAGCGGACTGATATTAGTCTTTGAGTGATGAATAGGATTGCATGATATGGCTATGGCACTTTTCAAGTCACAATACATAGGTATTTTATCGAAAGTAAAGCCATAATCTGAGAGTTGTGTTCTCATCCATAGAACTTGAGCACAACACGCAGATAGAGACACATACTCAGCTTTAGTGGTTGAAAGTGCAGTGCAATCTTGTTTCTTTGAAGACCAACTTACTAACTTTTCACCCAAAATTGTGCTCCCGGATGTACTTTTGTTGAACTTGATCACCGCTGTGGTCGCATCCAAAAGGCAATTAGATCAAATCCGATTCCTTCGATACCAAAGACCCTTGTGAATGGATGTCTCTTGGTACCGAAGATCCTTTAACCTCTTTGAGGTGCCGTTCGGTAGGCTTTGCCTGAAACCGTGCTAATAAGCAAACAACAAAATGAATATCGAGTCGACTAAGAAGGTACATGAGAGAACCAATCATGCTCGATATTTTTGGATCAATAGGTTTCCCAAACAAATCGGCTCCAATTTTTGGTGAAGTTACCATTGGTGTGCCAACAGAGTCACAATTATCCATACCATGATTTTTCAAAATCTCAGTTGTGTATTTAGCTTGATATATAAAAATTCCACGGGGATTGATGATGAATTTGTAAACCAAGAAAAATTTTAGTTCCCCATCATGGACATTTCAAATTTGCTTTTCATGAGATTTTCAAAATGTTTTGAAAGATTCGGATTAGTGGACCCAAAATGATGTCGCCCACGTAAATCTGAACAATCAATATGTCGTTTTTGAATTTTTATGTAAACAAGGTAGGATCAACCGTTCCTTTGGTGAAATTGTTTAGGATAAGGAAAGAGGAAAGTTCGTCATACCACGCTCTCGGAGCTTGTTTCAAACCATAGATTGCCTTTTGAGTTTGTAGACATAGTCTGGATGTTCCATGTCTATGAAGCCTTCTCGGGCCGACTCATACACTTCTTCTTCTGAGTTCCATTCAAGAACGCGGTCTTAATGTCCATCCGATAAACCGTGATGTTTTTGTGAAGTGCATAGGCTAAGAAAATCTTGACCGCCTCAAGTCTAGCTACGGGCGAATGACTCTTCAAAGTCTATTCCTTCTTCCCCTGTCAGATCCTTTGGCTACAAGACGAGCTTTGTTTCAATGACGCCCATTTCTTCATCCCTTTTGTTCTTCCATAACCATTTGAGATCAATGACGAATGTCAATGGTCTTGGAACCATATCCCAAGAGTCATGTAGACGGTATTGGAGAAGTTCATCCTGCATTGCTTCTATCCGGTTCTGCCATTGCCTCGCGAATGTTCTTTGGCTCTATATTGCTAATTGAGCAAAGGTAAATGCATAAGTCGCAATCGGTGGCAAGTTGGCGTCTCGTCTGAATTGGCCTTGAAGGTTCACCAATAATTTGTTCAATGGGTGGTCTTTTGTCCACTTCTGAGTAGAAGGATACCATTGGTTAAACGTATGCGAGTTAGATGGTTCTCGTAAGCATGAAGATGATTCAACTGATTCCGTAGCAAACGGGTTTTCAAATAAGTCTTCATCTAACGTAGCATCGTTCTGGTTTTGAAGGTTCTCCTGAAATGATATGTTTTGGTTTTGCTCATCAACTGGTAGAATGGTTTCAAGAATGGAGTAGATGTAGATGATGTTGATGGAGTTGGTGCATTGGTTTCGACCGTAGTAGATGCATCTTCTGTTGGCGGTGGTGGATGATTTGGAGCTGCGCGGAATGATGGTTTGATGCATTTGTCGGAGTTCCACCATAGTATTCATCGAACATTAACTCGAAGAAATTCTCCCATTCTTGTTCTTTAGGATTGTCAAACGAAGTTGATTGAGCTATTTTAGGTACGAGTCCTGAATCGATGTGTCCGAAGTTCGGGTTTAGTGCGGGTTCTAGAGCGAGTCTCTCAAGCCATTTGTGAAAGTTCATCAAAATTTTACATTCATCGCCCATGATCCTCCTAGTTCTCCTCTTATACACCCTGAATGCCCTCGAGTTATCTGAATATCCAATGAAGATTCCAATATCACCTTTTGCTTTCAGTTTTCCAAGATCTTCTCCGTCATTCGTAGGATAGCACAAAGCGCCAAACACATGAAAGTAAGAGATATCGGTTTTCTGTTCACAAGTTCATAGGGTTTTATTGAATCTTGGATGGATTAGGGATCGGTTCCGAGTGAAACAAGCGTGGCAATAGCATCACCCATAGAAATAACGGTGCACTAGAATAGATTAGCATTGTGCGAGCAGCTTCCACAAGAGTACGATTTCTTCTTTCAACTACCCCATTCTCCTGTGGAGTTCTAACAACTGATGTCGATGAGTTATTCTTCTTCAAAATAAGCTCTTAACTCCTGATTTGTGAATTCGCGGCCATTGTCTGCTCTTACAACCCTACTCGGAGTTTGAAGAAGTACTTGAATACGCCAGAAAGGTGATGATGATGCCCGGTGCTTCGCCTTTGATCTCGAAACCTAACCCATGTATATCTTGAATAATCATCGACGATAACAAGAATATACTTTTTCCCATTAATGCTTTCAACTCTTATTGGGCCACATAAGTCCATGTGCAACATATGCAACCTGCTTCAACTAGGTACGGATTTGGGTTTATATGATGCTCTTTTGCTTTTCCTTGTTCGCATGATGGACATAAGTGATCCTTGGTGTATTTGAACTTTGGAAGTCCGTTGACGATGTTGTCTTTGGCAAGTTTGTTGATGGTGTCGAAGTTGAGATGGGATAATCGCCTCATGCCACAACCAAGACTTTGTTCCAGATGCTCGTGTCATAAGACATATTGGTGATGAAGAGGCCATTTGGTTTATATCGATAGCATACAAGTTTGTATCACGATTCCCAGTAAGAGATCGCCATCCAAGTTTCTAACGAAGCGCATTTCTCCTAAAAGCAACCTCTAAATCGCATCACGAATCGCCCGATGAAAACAAATTGTGTCCCAACCCTTCGACATAGTAAACCCGAGTGATCAAATAATTTCCAAAGGTAGATCTCCATAACCCATGATAGCTGCTACATGATCATTTCCAAAGCGTATGGTTCCCATGAATTTCGACGAAATTGATCGCCAGTCAGATTCGGTCATGTGCTTGGAGCAACCCGAGTCGACGATCCAAAGACATATTTCGATAACCTGCCAATAATAAAAGAAGAAGATTTTGGAAACCGTTTTGATTTTGGTTCCTTTGGGTTAGAGGTAAAATCTTGATCACACTCAAAGAAGTTTTCTACCTGGTATTCGGTTTATCACTCATTGTACCATTCTCGAGTGTGAAAATTCTACCCGTGGGTTTCCAAATGTCATCCCTAAAGTAAACACTATGCTTTCTATCAGTAGTGTAAAGCCTAAGTCTTGCAACTAGTCTTCCTACTCGTTTAGCATAAGTTCTTTTTGGAACGTTCTTCTTAACAAGCTTATCATTCACATTCTTAGAAACACAATCATCTTGAACATTAATTAAAGATTTCTTGCAAGTTAAACAAAGAGATTCAACACATTCATTAGACTTAGCAAGTTTCATAGGTTCATTACATTCAGATGAAATGTCTTTCTTATTACAAAGCGTAAATTCCTAGGGTGTTCTTCTACTTTCTTCTCTTTATTCAAGCTACTACTCTTAGAGGCACGCAAGACTCTATTGTTCCTTGTATTGCTCTTAGGCTTTAGTCACTGCTCCTAGAGAGGTGCTTTCTAGTCCTGAGAAGGTAAGGCACACATTAGGATTCACATTTTTATCTAGAGAAGTGGTTTCAGCTTTCCTAGTCTCTTTAGAGTGCTTGTTTAAACTTATGTCGTTTGTTCCATATGTTTTAGATGTGGAGGTAGACGCATTAGTGGTACTCATCTTAAAAGGCAGTGCTAAAACTTTGATGTCTCTATAACGCTTTTCCTTTTTCAACATTTTGTTTAGGCAAGGCGTGGAGTGATTTTGATAAATCATTTTTCTCATTGACTTTTGGAGGAGGAGAAACGGACATTTTTATTTGAAAACCGGTTTGGGAACATTTGCTTTCTCCTCGTCAATGGTTTTAATCTCGGATCCATCGCCTTTCCTTTTTGACATTCCAGCTGAGCCCTCAAAAGATCATTTTTCGCTTTCATGTCATTGTTGGCATGCTCATACGACAGTTTGTCATACTTGCATTCCTCAGTTTTTCGATCAAGTTGTTTAAAATATGATACATTTTCTTTTTCAAGTTTTTCAAGAGCTTTTTCATTTTTTGAAACAATTTCGAGGTCTCAGATCGAGTCTTTCATGATCTTCAACAGAATATGTTTGTAAAATAATGGACATGATATCGGTAGTCATAACATCTTCAAGAGAGAATCATTTAAATTTTCAAAACTTTGATGTGTTCAACACTTTCATTAGCTTGCTTTACCAGGGATTTATGGTCATTGACAAAGTCAACTGTTTTTTTCAAAAATGCTTGTTCAAAATGAATTACCCTTGAGTTGATGTTATTCAGCTGAGGGCAATTTGAGTTTCAAAAAACTTTTTCATTTCATCATCAAAACTAGAATACCATATATTAGTTGTAATATTGGTTTTAGATTTAACACTCAAGATCCCCAATTCTAGTTTTAACGTCATCTAAAATGCTTCTAGCATCACTTGTGTTAAAAGGATTGTTTGAAGACATTTGTTCGATTTTCTAAAAAGATTTTGAGACAACTACAGGAGTTGAAACAGTTTTGAAACTGTTTTGAGACTGGTGTTGACACTTTGTTTGAAACACTAGGTGTTATGGAAAACTTTGATTTTCGTGACACAAAAGTAATTCCATTAATTTTGTTCCATTTGTTATAATCAATTGGTTTTATTTCTGGATTCTTTTGTTTCATTTTTGATCTACTCTCCTCAGATAGTTCTAACGTTTCAAGAGAATCATGAACAATTATAGGTTCATGCAAAGGTTTTCCATTGTTCAACACATTCCGTTCTTTCTGAGCTTTCTTGAGGAAACAAGGAGGTGTGTTACCAAGAGCCATTTTTTGTGTTGTATGAAAATACGGATTTATTGATTAATCAAAGCATATTGGTTGATTTGTGAATGACCGTTGTAACAAGCAAATTTTCCAAATTTTTATTTTTATTCTTATCAAGAATTTCATCAAGAAGAGAATCTTCTCGTTTTGAAAAATCAGCAATCAACTGCTTCTTCTCTTTTCAAGATTAAAAACGTGCTTTTTGTTTAGAAAGTTGGTTTTTAAGATCAAAAATTTCCTTGTTTAAAGATTTTATTTTTAAGTTCAAATTAACATCAAGTGTGTTATATTTGATATGCAATTGTTGTTCTTTTTAAACAATCTCGATAACCAATTTCTAATTCTGACTTTGTTTTTATGAAATTCAAATGCTTTTTGATTCTCCTTGTAACTCTCAAGCTCAGCGGTCAATTTAGCATTCGCGGCCTTAACTTTGCGATTGACCGTTTTAACTTTCTCGATTTCAATGCCACAGTTATTGACTAATGTTTCAAAATAAGCGTGTTTCCTCATCGCTCTCAGTATTTTGTGTCACACAGCCTCCACTAGGATCCACATCTGGAGTTTCAGAGTTAGTATTGCTACAACTCGGATTGTCCAGGCATGTATCATAAGTAGGTGCTGACATAATATTGTTCGTCATGAGTAAACACATCAAATATGACATTGTTATAGCATGAATCAATGATTGGTACCTCGATACGATTGGCCATAAACGGAGGTGCGCGTGAGTCGTGTCGATGTAGCTTCCTGAAGATTTGCCATGAAGATGCAGTTCGCATTGATTTCTCGAGGTCTTCCAAATCATCCATAATAGCCATAAAGTCATGTTCCTCAGACTCAATGAAGTCCTCGTTTTGCTCTTTGTACCAACATGATAGCTTTCTGCAGATACGCAAGATCCTTCTTTTTCGGCTTAGTAGGACAATTCCTTGCCATGTGACCCACTCCTTGACAATTATAACACTTAACCTGATTACTCGATTCACATTTCCATAATTCCCAACGACTGAGCCGCAACATTCCCATTCTCGATTACCCATCGCTTATTCCCAACATTCTATCCCATCCGATTTCCAACATTCTGACCTAACCGATACCCCGATACGGAATCACGATTACCCATGCGAAATCCAGTAGCATATCCTCTTGATTCCCAATAACTCCAACCATTTGTCCTTGATGGCCCATATTCACACCCGACTGTGCAATTTGCCCTGCTAAGAGTGTTTGATGAAATCCTTTGGTTGTTGTTAGTTGGTGTGGAATAGCGACCCAATGCTTTACCCAAAAGAAAATGCGTGACAAAGCTTCTTCTTGTTCGTTTCAAGATCGTGATTCCTTGTTCCGGTATTGTTGATATTGTTGTTGAATGACTTGTTGTTCTTGTGGATAGAATTGTTGTTGAGGGATAACAGCTGGGCGTGGAATGTATTGTAAGTTGTTGTTATGGAAGATGATGAAGCTTGTTGTTGTGTAGTTCACTGAGTTGAGTCTTTGCAATTAGTGCCAATGGATCATGATTCTTTGCCAATCTTTCTTTCCTGACTTCATTCACTTCATTTTGGTTTTGTTTCAGAAAATCGTTTAGTTGATCAAAGTTCACCTGATGTAAGTCCTTTGTTTGGTTGACAATAGTGACATATCGTCCCCATTCTTCCGGAAGATTGTTGAGAAATTTGATGTTTTGAACGATAGTTCTGGGTGCCAACTTGTTTCGATTAGCTCATTCATCAAAGTGCAAAACCTTCCATAGTAGGATTCAATGGATTCTCCTTGAGTTGATGTGAACTTCTCCCATTCAGTTAGCAAATTTTGTTTACCAATTTTCTGTTCCATAACATAGCCTTCTAACACGTTCCCACATATCGAAAGCAGTTTCACACTGTCATAGCAAAGAAAGATGTCTCTTGGCAACCTAGTTGGACAATATGAATTGCCATGTCATCGTGACGACTTGCATCTTATCCTCTTCAGTGTATTTTGATTCATATTGAACACGAAATGATGGTGGGACGGGAGGTGTTGCATCAGGATTTCTAGGGATTTGGACTTGTCGAGGCTTGAAGGGTCCATTCGTAATGGATTGAATCATGAGTTTTCCATTAGGTTTGGTCTTGATGTAGTGGAGCATACGACTTGTCCATTGAAGATATCCACCTTTTTCCAGCATAGGAGGACTGTTTTCAGCACCAGCTGCATGAATGTCTTGTTGAGTTGCCATTGATGAAGGTATTTAATGATAAAGTTGATGTAGGATCGATTCAACGATAAAGGAGTTGTGTTTGATGAAGATTAAGCTCAGTTGTTGTAGTGAAAATTTGGTCTAAAAACTTAAAAACCTCAATAACTTCTTTTCGGAGCATTTTTAGGACTCGAAGGTTGACTAGTTCATTCGGCGTGTCATTCTCCTCGTTCTCACGGTCGTTTTGATGGGTAGAACGCTAAAAACGGAGTTACGGTTCAAAAGTTATGGCCGTTTGAAGTTTTGCTCAAGATCTTCCTCGTAAACCTGTTCTTAAGCGTAGAAATTAGTGCTTATGCGTAGGATTCCTTATTCGTAGAAATCTTAGGCGTAGGATTCCTTATGTGTAAAACCCAGCTTATGCGTAAACTTAAGGTTAAACGTAAGTCTTATGCGTAAACAAAATGCTTAGTCGTAAAAACCTTACGCATAAGTGTTAGCTTAGGCGAGTGTTACCGTAGCGATTATGCTTATGCGTAAGTTTAGGTTTAAAACCAAAACTTTACACTATCACGGTGTAAAGATATCCACAAGTCGGTGTTCCACAAACTTATCCAAGTGAGGAATCGAAGTAAATCAAGAGCTGCACGAAGATGGTTCACCAAAAGCTTATGCGTAAAATTCAAATCTACGCCAGACCTTATGCGTAAACAATTAGGGTTTTGACTTTTCTTACGCGTAAAAAGAGGGTTTTGACCAAATGATACTTACGCGTAAAAACTGCCCAGAAATGCAAAAACACAAATTTTTCACCAAAAACACGTTTCCAAACGATTCCTTTTGCACAAACTTCTTTCAAAACACTTAAAGTTCAATAAAGTCTACAACTTTAAGCTTAACATCACGTAAAAATCAAAACCTTTATGCAAAAGCCCACGCTTTTTAAAAGAAAAACGCGAACTTTTCGAGAAGCTTTAAAGCTAAAAATCATTACACTCCTAAACCATTGTTAAGCATTGATACCTATTGTAGGACCTTAAATATATCAACCTTATCACTTTACCAAACCAACCAAAACACATAAAACACTTAACGACAAACACTAATGCTATGCGTGGAAGAACAAGAAACAAAGAGGAAAGACCGACTTCGATGATATAGGTTAAGTGCTGTGATATGTGTTAGGAGAAAAGATGAAAACAAGAAACTTGTATTACTTCAAAGAAAACACACACATACACACTACACACCCCTCAAATAAGACTTTCGAGGGGCATTTATAGTACAAGACAAAAGCCCTAATGGGCTTTCCGGCCGTGGGGTGGACTTGGACGATTGGACATGAACTTATTCAAGGCTAGCTTACATAAAATTCTAGCCATTTAGCTTAGTCCAATCCACGAGCCCGTTGACTATTCTATCACTATATCTAACACACGTTACAAAGTTCCTAAAATTTATGACCATCACTTCTAATAAAATGTACTAACAACAAGTAATGCAAAGATAAAGAGTGGAGAACACAAAACCACTTCCATTATGTTTATAGTGTTCTGGCTACAATGACACCTTCCTTCCTTTTCTCCACTCTCGAAATTCCCACGGGAGAGTTCAGAAGTACCACACAACACAAAGATCCTTAATGGCTGAGAAGCCTTCAACATCAGCCTACTCTTTTTATCCAGCATTGCTGTATTTTCACCGTTCTTCCACTTATAGAACCAAACCTATCACAATGTCGCTTTCTACACTTTATCCCAAGTACAAGGCTAGATAATGAAGTTCCATTACAAAGAGGAACTACTACCCAACACTACACAACTAACCCCAAGGAGACACACTCCTTATTACAATATGATAAGGATATCACTATCCTTTAACCCAACCTAACTAACTTGTACATCGATACACCATATCGAATGTACTCCCTTGGCACCTTTCATTAATGCCTTTAAATTGATCCTTTGGCACCTTTCACTAATGCCTTCGACACGACCCTTTGGCACCTTTCACTAATGCCTTTGACTTGACCATTTGGCATATTTCACTAATGCCTTCGACTTGACCTTTTGGCACATTTCACTTAATTCCTTCAACACAACACTTCTAAGGAAGGAGGAAAGAACTATCAACAAGATAACTTCAGTAGTCTTGATGATGACTAAGCTTGGCAACTCATGGACTTGATCTTGTTTGATTCTCAAGAGGTGGGATCTCACCAAGAGGAACCTAGAGAATCACATAAACACAAAACTACAGAAAGAACTTGATCCGAGGTTGAGATATTACAATACCAAGAGAGAGTATGTGTAGAAGAGATGACTGCAAGAGAGAAATGGCTCTCTATTTATAGGTAAATTTCTATTGTTCCCTGTTCTACCTAATCCTTCCTGAGGGATCCAAGTGCAATTCAATGGATCCGACTACTTCAAATTTTAAGTCCGAATTTTGGGTTGCAAACCGGTTATTGGTTATGGGTTATGAACCATGGATTTACATGCAATGTATCTAGACATTGGTTCATGGGTTTTGGGTCATGGATCATGGATAATACCGAACATGACTTCATTCATGATGTCATGCAATGAGTCATTGGTTATGGATCAAGCTCCATGGGTATATATATATATATATATATATATATAGGGAAGAGTTAACGTGAGATCAAACTTAAAGTTGTAAAAATAAGATCATGTCTAAAAAACCACTAAAACATTTGTAAATAAATAATTTAGCTATAATACACATAAAAATAATATTTTAATATAAATTTACATTTTAGCAACTGATAACCAAATGATACATGAGTTTGAATTAGTGATACACATGATACACGTTACCCCAATAAATATTCCAAAACCGATACACACATACAAAACCTGATACACAACACTTTCTAATCAAAGTGTATCACCTAGGTTTCATAATTTTAAAAAGAAATCTATCAAAACTTTAACAATTTTAGTTGTAGTTAATAAAAAATTTATTTTTGTTGTAGAGGAATGTCACTTGTCCAAATTTTAATGGATCTCATTTTAACAACTTTAAGTTTGATCTTATTTGATCTAGATTCTATATATATATATATATATATATATATATATATACATATATATATATATATACATATATATATATATATATATATATATATATATATATATATATATATATATATATATATATATATATATATATATATATATTTACGTTCATGTGGTGACCAAGCTTAAAGTAAAAACAATAGAAACCAACTAAATCTTGCCAAGTGTCTTCGATTCCGGTGACCGGGTTTGATTAGCCATGGACACTAACCGGCGACCGATGTAACACCCCCAAAATTTCACAGCGAAAGCGTTCGGGTCATGGGGTGCTACTAAATCAATATACACAACACAAGATAATAAAGAATGGAATTTGTATTCCATTTTCAAAATATAGATTTAATTTAAGAAATAGTTTTACACCATTGTTTCAAAGTGCGGAAGTAAAGCCCATAAAAATATATGTTGTCCCATTAAAATTATGTTAAATACGTTTGGAAACACTTCTATCGGCCTTCTAAACCTAATGCCTTTGCCATACCAATGCCAATCAAGAAAACCTGAGAAAACATGCTAAAATGTCAACATAAAGGTTGTGAGTTCATAGGTTTAAGTTTAAGAAATCAGCCAATTATTACTGCACACATATAGCATCTCCGGAATGATAACTATATGCAAAAAGGCTAATACGCTAATACCAAGTTCATGACCAAACTACGACAATGCATGCATCTAGAAGCATGTTAAATAAAAGCCCAACAAGTGTATTTCTAGTACACTCAATCAATACGATATGATACACGCCCGACGCTTGTTTTATCCACAAACTCGAATCCGGTGTCATCCCCAAGATCTATTCATAACAATCGCCTCCTAAAGGGAACTAACGTAGCATAGTTGGGATCAAGGTTGTTCCATCGTAATAGTGTTTTCGGGCCAAGTCCTGGAAGAGTTTTGCATGTTTTCACCCCATAGTTTTATTAAGCAAGTAATAAAAGTGTGGGGCTATAAACTCACCTGAAGAAATGATGAATAAAGCACAAAGAGATCGACGGGCTCCAACAAGCAAACCTAAATATTATGGCAAGTCTCGGCCATTAGCTTTGAGTACTCACCACCGGGTGTGTGAATAAATTTAAGTGTTTATATGTGGTTGTGTTTAATGTTGTTTCAGTGGCGAGTTTACGCCTAAATCATTTCAAAATATTTTGTAAGTATTGCTCTGACTACATATGAGAATATATACTATATATTCACATAAGAGTTCACCAAATATCGATCAAGTATCGGATAGATAAATATAAGTAGACAAGTACTTATTAAATTTGTTTGGGTTTCGAGAGTATACATATATATAAGTTATATACATTTATTGAAGTTGGGGTAAATAATATAATGAGACAAATACATTATTTAAAAGTTCTAATGAGGTCAGTCAAACAATTATAGTTAAACATATTCATTTTAAACAAAAAAAAATGATACAATAATATAAGTTATTTAAATTTATAAAATTTTTGGGATGAAAAGTGTCAAAATGTTCAATTTGAAAGTTAAAGTTGTAAAAAAATTATACAAGTTACAACCTTATAAATGTTTTTAAGGAAAATATTAAGTGTGTTAAAGTTGGAGGGTTGAAAGTGTAACAATTAATGTAAGGTAGGAAACTTATTAAAATTATTAGGAAATGTTAATCTGCTAAAAATCTGAAAATAAAATCAACAAGTCAAGATGTTAATGTTGTAAAATAACAAAATAAAATGCAAACTCACAATTCCGTGATTCGAACATGTGACCACTGATCAAAAGGCCAAAGAATTTACCAACTTAGCTAGGTGATTTTCTTTGTTACTCTATGCTTAACTTTTTACAAGTAGTAGCAATCGCTTTTGTTTTTGTGTAAACACTACCAATGTAATCGAAGCATACATGCGTGTGATTATATATATCTTTTGTGTTCCATCTTCTTTATCTCTTCGCTACTTTCATTCTTAAGAGATCGAATGATTTTAAGTTATTTAATACAAGTTAACGTAAGGTGACCCAAAATAAGTTCGATTTTGTTGAGTTTTTACAACTTAAAACTCCAAACACTCTTTAATGGTTCCGACATTTTGATAAAACATCAGCGATGCTCACCGTGGGTTCTAATTCACTGAAGTCTCGACTCAAATCATGGTCCAAGTCGTTACGAGTTTAAAACTAACTCCTCAAGCCAACACTTAGTCTTTGATTAATTTATGTTTCCTTTAGATGTTTTAAGTCAAAAACTTTAACAAGCCCCATATATATGGGTGTCGACTAGGAAAACAAGTAAGTATTAGCTTATTTCTTCAAGCTCAAATATGTTACGTAAGTTTAAAATTTACCACACAAGCCTTCTTAAGCAACAAAACCAATTTATATCATGTGTTTGCATTGTTGCAGGTGTATATATACTTACATGTGACGAAAAATATATTGTGCAATGTGTATGAATAAAAGTAAAAGGAATGGAAAATGAGAAAGTGAGGTCAAAATGGGTTTCAATGAGATGTCGTGAGTGAACGAGTGAAGAGCTCGGTGAAGAAACCCGATATGCCAACTAGCTTTCAAAAGCTTATACCCGATTAGAAACTGACCCGAAGTGAACGCTTAGCTTATGAAAATGAAACCCGAAACCTTGTTTCTCGTCCTTCTTCTTCTTGACAAAGGAACAAAAGAATAACTGAGATGTGTTTGAGAATGTGTTTGTGAGCGAGTGTTTGTGATAGAAGTGGCTAGGTGTTGGAGTGGCATATCAAGCGTATGGCTTCTCATGTATTTTATGTGCTAGCTACCTAGGGTTCAAGAAAAAGAGAAGAAAGAGGAGATGAATCAACAAGCATGCATGGAATCGGCTCAATCTTAGGAGCACATTTAGGATGGGTCACATCATACTAGACACATTACATGATGGATTTAGAAGTCAAAAGGGAGGTCAAAGGGTTTAGGGTAGTTGTCTAAGGTTAGGGTATAAAGGGTCTTGTCCCTTTGTTTTGTCTCACAGACAGAAGCAAATAAAAAAGAAACATATATTGTGTTTGTTTTGGTTGACCAAGCAAAAGAGGAGTGTGTTGTCACATTGTGTAAGTAACAAGAAGAATGGAACAAATTTATCATATTCAATCACACATGCTTGTGTTTCTCGTGGAGGAGTGAAAGAAAGAAAGAAAAATATATAACTTTGACCATGGTTTTGTTAATTGTGTTTAACACAAGGGAAAAGGTAACAAAAAAATATATAAAAGTGTATGTATTTGTGGACTAACGATAGTGAAGAAAAAAAAGAAACAATATGAAAACTTGTTTTATTACATTGAATTTAATCTAGGCTTGGGTTTGTTTAGTGAGGCACAAGACAAGAAATAAGAGTGGATCGGGTTAGGCTTAGAGAACCCGGTGGGAAATAAAAATATAAAAGTTTATTATATGAGTATTTTATATAATTTTTATTCTCGAGGTCGAGGTAAGTTTCAAAATAATTCGCAACTTGACGCGGATTATAGATTGAAACGAAAGGAAAAAAAAATATAGTCGCCAAAATCGTAGGGAAATTTATTTAGTGGTTACATTACCTACCCTTTAAAGAAACCACGCCCATCGGTTTAAGATGCGAGAATCTTCAAGGTCGATACGGTGAAGAGATGTGAGTATATACTATTAAAACGTGACGTGGAAAATGGGCTAGTCGTTCAAGAAAGATTTGATGATGTGAGGCGATAAGTGAATAACAGATAAAGGATTCATTAAGCGGAATGTTACGCGATTTCCAAAAAGAGTACGATAGTTGAGTTCAAAAAACAGAGTGAACGAGTCGAATGAGGTTTGGGATAGAGCATAAGAGTGCCATAAAGAGATCACACCGCTGGATGGTTTAATCCACGCTAAGTAAGCAAAAATAATATAAATCAAGTAGTTGCATGTTACATAAAGAAATAACATAGAAGCAAAGGATTAGTGGCAATTACATAAAGAAATAACGAGAGGCGTTATGGAAGCATAGCATAGTGTGTACAATAGTGGGCATGTCACGCAAATTAACATAGATGGGTAACAAGTATAATCATTCGTAGTCTACTCTACACCTCCTTAAGTTAATATTCCTTAATTCTCATTTAGTTTGTTACATCAATACATGCCTCCATTTAAACTTCACAACTTAATCAAACAAGAAACGTTCTAAAGTTAAAAATGAGAGGCATATACATATTTAAACTGCAACCCAATCAAACAAGAACAGCCTTAAAGTTTAAATGTGAGTTAATTAAGAAACTTAATGATTTTGAGAAATAATTAATTTAAATAAGAGTTATATAAACCTAAAATACAATAGTAATAAATAGCACCATACATCGTGGTAATAGTAGGCAAGGCATGGCAGATATGGCGTACTGGGGCGAGTTTGAGTGTTTTATGAAATGTGTTGAGAAGTAGGTTTTGAAAAATACCTAATTCTCTATAACCTCACTAATACCAATCAGTAACAATCCCAAATTTCACGAAAGCTGCTCGTCATGGGGTACTACTAAATCAATATACATAACACAAGATAATAAAGAATGGAATTGTATTCCATTTTCAAAATATAGATTTAATTTAAGAAATAGTTTTACACCATTTTTCAAAGTGCTAAGTAAAGCCCATAAAAATATATGTTGTCCCATTAAAATTGTGTTAAATATGTTTAGAAACACTTCGGATGCCAAAGATTCAACTTAATGCCTTGCCATTGCCCACCAATCAAGAACCTCGAAAACATGCTAAAATGTCAACACAAAGGTTGGTGAGTTCATAGGTTTAAGTTTAAGAAATCAAGTTTGTTGGAATCACTCCTAAACCTTATTCAAGTGTCAGTTACTCATATGTAATAGTTAGCTTATTATGGCCTTTATGTTTGTTATTAGCCTTAAGCTTATGTAGAAGGCCCATGAGCTTAGGCCCAAGCCCATAGGAGAAAGGAGGGGACTAGGAGTGTTGCCCTAGCTTCCCTCCTATAAATACTATGTAATAACCCTCACTTGAGGGTTGGTTGTTCAAGTTATTTCTATCATTCACATCTTACGATAACCCACATACATATCGTGTGTGTGTGTTTGGATACTTGTTCAATCGCCTCTCTATCTTTCTTGTAAGCTTGTGTTGTAAAACTAGTGACCTAACAGTGGTATCAATGGCCAAATAGTTGGGTTAACACTTTCGTTTTTGAAGTATTTTGTTTTAGGTCTTACGCCAAAAGTGGTTAACTTTGGACGCTTAAAAACTCGTTTTTACACTTTTTAATCCAAGATTCTTGTACTTTCAATGTTTTAAGGTGTTAAAATATTTGTTTTGGTCAAAGTTTCAATCTTTACGCTGGATCTAAGTTTTTAAGCTTGTTTTGTCGTAGTGGTTCTCACGCAGAACCGCTTAAGCTATTTTGTTCATCAAGGTTCACACTTTTGTGTTATTTTGGTACTATTAACGCTATTCCATAACAAAAACTGTTTAGAAACACATTTGGGCATCTTCATTTTACGAGTAAGTCTACGCAAGAAAACCCTAATCTTACGCGTAACGCTTTCCTTTGTTTCGATCTTCGCTGGTTTACTCCGTTTTCGCTTGGATAAGCCTGAAAATACGTCGACTTTGGATATCTTTTGCACTGTGATAGTGTAAAGATCATTTGGGATAAAACCCTAAAATTACGCAGATAGCATAGCTTACGCCAGAGAAATCCTACGATAAGATTCATCTTACGCCCTAGTCTTACGCCTAAGATAATCCTACGCCTAACTTTCTACGCCTAACTTTGTGTCTACGCATAACTTTAGTATCTTTTCCCTACTTACGTAAGCTAAATCTACGCGTAATCCTCCTTTGTTACGCTAACTTTGGTGTTTTTACGCATAAGTACTTGGCTATTGTGATTTCTACTTAAGGATACTTCATCAACAAAGGTTCATTCGACTACAAAGATCCATTTTACCAACACAAGTTTATCAACATGTCACAACCACCATACTCTAACTATTTCCCTTACACTTATTCTCAACGTCACCAACAACTAACTCCACAACATCAACAATGGAATCAACAACAAGCAATTTATCAACAACAATTTAATCAACAACATACTCCACAACTTGCTGCAATTCCACAACCTCAAATGGTTCAACCACCACCAAGTCTTCAAGTTCAACCCTACACAAATGAATTCAATCAACATCCATCAAGGAACACTATGAAGGAACCCACTTGGTTTGCAAAGATGTGTGAAGCTTTAAGTAACCAACAATCAATTCATGAGGCTGGATCACTTGATAGACCTCCAATGCTCACTTCCAGAAACTACGATCAATGGGTGATAAGGTTCTTTAGGTTTTGTGATCTCAAGAAGCCACATGGAAAGTTCTTAAAGCAGGTTATCTTGGAAGGTCCATTTCAGATGCCTCATCATATCGCATTCGCCGATCCAAATGCTATTCCACCAAGAGATGAACAAACGAACATTGCTACTGCTGCAGACTTGAATCCTCAAGAACTTCTACACTATGAAGCTGATGAACTTGCAATGCAATATATCCTCTTAGGATTACCTAACCCAATTCTTCGAAGTGTTGATGCTCAAAATACTGCAAAGGAAATGTGGGAACATATTCATCTTCTTATGGAAGGATCTCAGACTCAATCGGAGGATTTGGAATCCAAAATTTACTTGGCTTATGAACACTTCATGATTGAACCTCGAGAGACACTAGAGTCTTATCATCATCGCTGGACATCATCAATGATTTGGATAAACACAACATCATCATGCCAAGAATTGCAAGAATACTAAGTTCCTGAGTAGTCTTGGTTCTGAATGGGAGAAGTATGTCATTTTCCTCCTTCAAGCGAAGAATTTGCATCATTCTACATATGGATTGTTGTACGATTACTTGAAGCCTCATGAAAAGGAAGTTGATAGGGAAAGGATTCTCCCTGCTCAAATTGCTCCACCGACACATCCGAAAAATCAACAACTTGCCTTATATGCTCAAAATAGTTATTCTCCTCAACCAACAACTCAACCAACTGCTACAATCACACCACATGATCCTTCACAACCTCAATCTCAACAAACTCAATTGGTTCCATACAACAACAACAACAATGCTCGTTTGCTAATGAGGAATCTGATCCGCTCAAGCATTGCAACAAGGATTTGCTATGATTGCTAATGCCTTTAGCCGTTATACCAACAAATCCAACAACCGTATTCGCTCCTCATCTAATACAAGGAATCAAGCTGTTGTGAACAATGGACGAGTTGAAGTTCAAAATCGTGGTTATGGTAGTCGATGGGCGTGGTCAAGGGTTTAATGTTGTGGGTAGGAATAACAATCTAGCTCCAGTGGTGGAACAGGGAAATGCTCTAATGGGTTGAATGGTCTTCGATGCTACAACCTGCAATGGGACACCGGCTAATGCATGCCCAAAGCAAGGACTAGGGCGCGGCTTATTTCAAAGAGGCTCTTCTTTTGGCTCTTAAGGATGAAGTGTGGAACTCTCACACAAAGAACAGAGCTTTATGGCAAATGCATTCTGATGATGATATGGAGGACTTGCGCCAATGCTATGTATGTTGATGGCTAATATGCATGAGTTACACATGAGTGACACAGGCCCAGGTATGACATCGATGGCTTGTCTCAAACCCAACAAACCATATTTATCTCGATCTCATATCTCCGCCAACATCCAATCCCAGGCTTAGAATGTTCAAAATGAGTCGTCCACATCTCATTTCGACGATTTTCAACTAGACCCCGTCGTTATATTTGACGATCAAGATGACCAAACGGTTTCCCTTGATAATCAAATTGACTCCGGGGTTATACTTGAGGATCTCAGTAATGATCATGTTGAGACTCACGTTGAACACGCCTTAACTTTTGCCTCATCCGCATTTTGCTCGCTTAATACAAGACCAATGCACCATAGTGGGAAAATGTCATGCCATTAATCAAGACTTGAAAAGCAAAAATGCACTGTTAACCAAGGATTTTGAATGTTTACAAAAGCAACTCAACTTTTTCAAAACTCAAGAAAAACGTGAAAACGGTTTTGAAGAAGCCTTTGCCAAATCTCATCAAAACGAAAAATATTTAGAAAGACAGATGCTGATCTAGCCTTCAAGAATGCTTTGTTGTCCAAATAGAACAATCAAACATGAACATAAAAAGCAAATTAACGCCTCACCTTGGAAAATCAAAAGCTAAGGCTGAAGTTGTTAACTTGTCAAAAACAGCTCGCATACAAAAGCATTCAACGAAACGAATAGATGATCATCTTGAAGAAATCATCTGCCTGCAAAACAAACTTAAAGAGTTAAAATGTTGTTTACAAACATGGCAGTCGGTCACACCATTGAAAAGTTTACTTTAAAACCCAATCCAAATGGATATGGACCGAATCTTCTGATTACAAACCTAAGCTTTCAACAAAAGCATTCAAACCAAATCCCTAAGTTTTCAAGGTGCAATATAAAATTGATAACTGTTATGAGTGTTGTTGAATATCATCGCAGAGGAATTAGATGCGTAACGAGAGTCGATCAAAATTAGAAAAAGTTGTTTACAACAAACCTTTTAACTATTCAAAAGGGCACTTTCCACACCAACGGATTCTTCTAACACACCAAGGGTAATCATAAAACACTCGAGTCTTCTAATGTTAATCCCCAACCCGATTATGCACAAATTTATGGTCCTTTACCTTCCATCAGTGAAGTAAACTCAAAACCCGAAAATCGCAAAATTCTTAGATATTTTGACATTTTCATGGTTGACCTCAAAACTTTACAACATGAGATAGAATATCATTCTGAAATCAAAGTTCAACACTTTCAATCTTCTAGCGAGAACAAAGAGACATTTTTCATAAAAATCTTTTACCAAATGTTAAAAATTTGAAAAGTTGTGCATTGTCTTGGGAAAAGGACATTCATAAGGAACTTGGATTAATGAAGGTCGTTGAAAACAAACATCTATTTCTAACACTAAACGTAAAAAGAAACTGTTGAGAAAAGATGTTGATCGACTCTTGAAGATGTCATCCGGCCGATGTCCATAATGTTGTGTTATTGAATTCTTTGTCATATGCATTTGATTATATCTCTCACATACGTTGATCTGCGGGTAAATGTTGAGAACACCGATAATGTGCTTCAGATCGAGTCCTTAAAAGTTGAAAATAAACGATTGTAAAACGAACTTTCAAATGCAATACGTCGTCTTAATTGGTGTCAAAAAGATATTCACGATCAACAACTTGCTTTTTAACACAAAATCGCCCATGCAAAATCTTCGATCCTAAAATTGAGCAACGGATGATCAAAACGTGTCTTTTAAGTGTCAAATCTCAAAATATGAACAAGAACTTGTAAAAGTTAAAAGGAATATGGTGTCATATTTGATTTACTCAAAAAGACTCGTGATGAAGCATCAAATGAACTTGATCATTATCTTGCACACACTAAAGAAGTTATGCATTTTGCTCGAAATATTCGTTCTGAAAATCAAGATCCGATTCACACTATCTTCAAGTTAGGAGAAATGTTAGGAAAGTATGAACAACTTCCGCCTACCGTGATTAAGAGAATAGCCCCAATAACACTTAGTAATCATGAACCTAGAATCACTACTGCCAAATCACAAGTTGCTAACGTGCTTCCTTCTAATGAAACAAGAATAGTTGCGTCTTTTCCAAACGTCCCATACTTCAGCCTAGAGCACTACATCGAAGAATAGGAAGTTGCGACCTAAGAAAAGATCAATAAGGAATGCTAAAGTAGAAGAACACCCTAGGACTATGAATAAGACTCACGCTGCCTCCACTATAGATATTGCATCTCGCAAATGTAATAGAAATAGTGATGTAACGAATGCTAAACCATTAAGCACTTTTGATATTCAGTCCGATGCACCTTGTGTTATTTGTCGTAAAAGTATGAATTTTGATTGTCATGACAAATGTGTTGCTAAAGCTATCATCTCTCGCTTAAGGAATCCTAAGAACCGGAATACCTCTAGGCCCACTAATCTTTCTAAGTCTGTGCTTGGTAGACCGCCTCTTTAGATTCTAAGAAACGCTTTGTCCCTCAGCTCCAGCCACCTCCTAGGAATGTAGTACCACCTAGTGCATTCACTAAGACTAAAGCAAATACTAGTTGGAGATGGCCGAAATGGATATATAACACACTAGGATTTAAGTGGATACCTAAAGCTATTGATGTTTGTATATCTACTATAATCGCCACGGAACCCTCTAACATTTCGGGTTCCACATCTACTTCTATTCCATCCGTGTCGCTCTGTGTAATGCATGTGATACGATCATTCTCGGATTGTTGATAGATGTTCCCGACACATGATGTGCAACCTTAAATCGTTATCAAACTTTATTGCAAAGTTCATTGGCACCTTCAGTTCGAATGATCACTGCAGCCTATCATGGGCTACGGAGACTATATCAATGGGAACATCGAATTAGCAGGGTTTATTATGTGGAAGGCCTCGGTCACAACTGTTTTAGGGCCGCTGATGGAGATTTGGAGGTTGCTTTCAGGAGAAAACTTGTTTCATTCGTGACCTACAAGGAAACGACCTTATGTCCGCTCGCATTCAAGTCTTTACACTATCTCTATGCAAGACATGGTTGCTTCTTCTCCCATCTGCTTACTTTCAAAGGCAACATCAACAAAATCCCGGCTATGGCAACCGCTGCCTCTCACATCTAAACTTTCAAACCATCACCAACCTTGCTCGACACAAACTAGTTGAAGGACTCCCACGGTTTCGTTATTCTAAAGATCACCTTTGCTCGCCTTGTGAACAAGGCAAAAGCACTCGTGCTCATTTTTTCAAAGGTGGAACACACTCAAAGATGTGCTTCATCTTCTTCACATGGATTTGTGTGCCCCGATGCGCGTGCAAACGATCAATGGCAAACGCTACATCTTAGTAATTGTTGATGACTATTCACGCCGGACTTGGGTCTACTTTCTTCGAAGCAAAGATCAAGCTCCACAGATGATCATCACCTTTCTAACGAAAATACAAGTTCAGCTACGAAACACCGCTCGACTAATCGTAATGATAGAGGCAATCGAATTTGTTAATCAAACTCTTCGTGAATTTTATGAGAAAGTGGGAATTCAAAGATCGCATCTATTCGTACCCAAAACGGAGTTGTTGAAAGATCAAACCGAACGTTAGTGGAAGCGCAAGAACAATGTTAATCAATGCTAAACTTCCAGATACTTATGGGCGTAATGTATTCACCGATGCTATACTCAAAACCGTTCTATGATTACAAAACGCCACAACAAAACACCTTTTGAGCTTGTCCACAAAAGAAAACCGAATCTCAAACACTTTCATGTATTTGGATCTCTTTGCTATCCGAATAATGATCGCGATGACTTTGGAAAGCTCAAAGCCAAAACTGACATTGGAGTCTTTATGATATTGTGATAATTTAAAGGTTTCCGAATCTAGAATCGTTGAACAAAGGAGGTTATGGAAACGATTCATGCTCATTTTGATGAACTTACGAAAATGGCTTCCGAGTATAATGCCTTGGAACCGGACACAACCGCTAAACTTCCCCAAACCCCATCATCACCGAACAAAGCCCCCACTTACTCACAACAAATGGAAAGGTTATTTGCTCACTTCCGCTGACGATATTGATGAACGTGCTCCGTGTGTATCCGCCAAGCCGCCGCCAACCTGATAATACTCTTATACCCGATACACTGCTACAACAACTACGGTTGAAGAATCACCACCATGACTCCAACACAATTGAACAAACCGCCCAACAATGATGAACCGATGATGATGTTCAATGAAGTACCCCACCGCAGATTTTGATCCAAATGCTTCTTAACCCGCTTGCTAATGAGATCGCTGCACCGGATGTCGCAGAATCTTCAACAAACCATTTGAATCCTCAGAATCGCACAATGTATACCAACATCAACCCTCCACACATAGATGGACAAAAGACCATCCTTGGAAAATATTATTGGCAACCCGAATCAACCGGTCATTACAAGACAACGCCTCGATGGTGAACATTGCATTTATGCACTCACCGTCGCCAATCTGAACCTAAAACATCAAAGACGAATGACAAAAGACAACTCGATTGAATCCATGCAAGAAGAACTCAACCAATTCAAACGTCTTGAAGTATGGGAACTGGTTGAAAGACCAACAGGGTCTACGTCATTGGTCTCAAATGGATTTGGAAGAACAAATTGGATGTCAAGGAAATGTTATCGAAATAAGTCACGCCGGTGGCTAAGGGTTATCGTCGAAAGGGAATAGACTTTGAAGAATTTTGCTCCGCTGCCGCTTGAGGTCGCTCGGATATTTCTCGCGCTCGCGCTCATATGAATATGACGGTCTATCGATGGATGTCAAAACTGCTTTTCAATGGACAACTTAAAGAAACGGTTTATCACCAACCGGATGGATTCGTTGATCCAGTTTCCATCACGCCTACAAACCGAACAAAGCTCAGATGGTCTCAAACAAGCTCCTGCATGGTACGATAAGCTATCATCTTTCCTCATTGCTAATAATTTCACCAAAGGTTCGGTTGACCCAACTCTTTTATACAATATCACGGGGCACATATCTTAATTGTTCAAATTTACGTGGATGACATCATTTTGGGTCTACACATAAAAAGTTTTCAATCGCTTTGCAAAACTAATGAAGAAAAATTTTGAAATGTCCATGATGGGTGAACTCACGCTCTTTCTCGGACTGCAAGTTCATCAATCACCCCGTGGTATTTTCACCCAAATATGCCCTTGAATTGTTAAACAAATTTGGAATGAAAACCAGTGACACCTATGCCACACCAATGGCCCATACCAAGAAGCTAGACGATTTACATGGGAAATTGGTGGACCCTACAAAATACCGTAGTATTATTGGGTCTCCCATATATCTAACAGCTAGCGCACTGAGATATTGTCTTTGCCGATATCTTTGCTCTCGTATCGGGCCGACCAACTGAAACCCACCTCTCTGAGGCTAAAAGAATCCTCCGATACATAAAGGGACCAATTAACTTGGGGATCCGTATCCGGGATTCTCGTTTTGAACTAATCGCTTCATGACCACGCAGGATGCTTAGACTCACGGAAAAGTACCGTGAGCTTTACAATTTCTTGGTGATAAACCGTGTCATGGCAATCGAAGAGCAGGATTGTACATCGCCGTCCTCAACCGAAGGTAATATGTAGCCATGTCGGCATGTTGTGCTCAAGTCATTTGGATGAGAACACAACTCAAAGACTGGTTATTATATTTGACGAATCCCGATGTATCGCGACAATCGGAGTGCCATTGCGATCTCGTGCAACTTAGTTCAACACTCGAAATCAAAGCACATCGATCTTCGATATCATTTCATCAAGGATCACATGGAACGGGGTACTGTTGAATTATATTTTAGGGTACGTATACCAATTGGCAGATCTTCTCACCAAAGCCTTGCCTCCCGCTAGGTTTAATGAGTTGGTCCACCGGATTGGTATGAGGTGTTTGACTCAAGAGGAATTGGATAATCTCCTAAAACAATCTTTAAAACTGCCAAACACCAAAATCTCTTTTGTAAATAATTTTCAAAAACAAAATACAAAAATATAAAAACTGATAAAACAACAAAAATATTCTTCTAATCTATTTTTCTTTCAACATGGCAAGTACATTTCTTCCATCAACACTATAATCTTTCAAAATTCAGTATTTTTCGATCAAGTGTTGAGGGGAGAAAATTTATACTAAACTGCTTCAAAATCATCCGTACTTGCATGTTATCATATCCCTTGTTTTTTATCAATGGTGGTAAACTTTTCTGGTTAAACTGACACTCCTCTGACTAAAATTTATAACCTTTCATCATTTATTAAGTCAGTGGGAGGTCGTCAAAGTTTCTTTCTTAAAATCTTTGTTTGGTAACCAAAATGGAAGTTAAATGGCTTTGTATGAAAAAAAAAGGTGGAGGGACCAAACTCAAAAGTTTAAAGTTACTTTTAATAAAAACACCTCCCACCTAACTATTTCATCACATTTATTACTTACACCAAAAAGATCCTACGCTTAAGAATCATTTGACAAACCGTGTTTTGATCATCAATTTGTAAGTTGTTTCATGATCTTAACATGTTTACAAACATAGGTTTTGATTTTTACACGAATCCAACGGTCAAATTTTGTCTATGATTGTTTTTGTGTTCTACGCATAAGCGTATGAACTCACAATCAAGAATGGGTGTTTGTGGTTAAAAGAATTGTGTCAAAACATGTATTTAACATCAATGATACTAATTCTATGCTCAAAATACACCCGTAAACACGATTTAATGGATTTTATAATTAGGGTTTATGAGTCGAATTGGGTATTTTCAAAATGTGATTGTTTTTGGTCAAAAGATTGTTGTGTGATACTCATATCATGTTGAATTGAAGGTTTTGGCTCTATAACCACCCGAAACTCTCATTGATTAAAATTGAATGTTAGGGTTTAAAGTTCTTGAGTTTGGGTATTTTTGATTCACCACGATTTAGATGTTATAACTCTGTTATTAGACTCTCATAACATCCATGACCTACCAGAATTGAATTGGTGCTAATCCTATGGTTAAATCTCTTATGCGTAATTCATAACCCTTAGGGTTTTGACCTACGCTGTATTCCGCATAAATGTTTAACAAGCTTTCATGACATGATTTGATTTTAGAATGAATATATGTGTTAAGATTGATGAAATGATGATTTTATTTCGTGCTTGCTACCGTAAAATTCGTAATCAAGGTCATTGAATATCTACGATAAGGATCACCTTACGCCGTAAAGTTATGCGCGAAGAGTAATCTACGCCGCAGCCTACGCATAAGGTTCTACATGGGACTACGCCAGATCCTCGGTGAAGGATATGCGCAGGACCTCACGCGATAAGGTCTACTCTTACGGTAAGCTTACGTAGGTTTATAACGCCACGCCGAAGCTCTACGCATAAGGTCCCTTTCCTACGCCGTAACATTTCTTACGCAAGTTGGATCCTTCGCATAAGCTTCGCTCACGCAGTATGTTATTACGCATTCTTAACTTTGCCAAAACTACACCTAAGCCTTGATTGACCTTCATTATGAATTGTTACGCGTACAAACTTGTAAATAAACTAATCATAACGTCACGAATCCAATAATGTCACTAATAAACTTAATCGCTTGATATGTTGTGAACAATAAGTGATAACATAAACTTTAAAACTTAAAGTTAACTAACTCCGAAACATTTCATGGACGCCATTGGACTATTGGACAAACAAGTGACTTAGGACTAATAATCATTGTCACCCATTCAATAACTAGACAATAAGACCTTCTGTTGACTAACATTATGTCTTTCGATATGTTGGTTCTTCTGGCTAATGTTATTTCATATCACGACATGGTCGCTCAAATGAATGTGGATGCATCGAGGTTCTACTATTGCTGATATCTTCCCAAATGGCTATCCGAAAGATTGGAAAGAACAACCTTAGGTTGACTTTGACACCCTCACATGCTCAATCTTCTTGTCTCATCATGGATATTCGGGAATCCCTACCGTAACATGCTCACACTCGCTACGACCGAAATCTACATTCACAATTTGGGACTCTATGCAGAGGATCACAAGTCAAAGGATGTGACACTTAATCACAAACAAGTCACCATCACTCTTCGTGACTTACGGGCTGTTTCATCATTCCGCACATCGTGCCAACCGACTTCTTTGCCACACCTATCAAGAGACAGCTCAATTTCTACTTGATATTGGCTATGATGAAGCTTCGGAATTATTAACAAGCACTCTCACTTGGAGCTTAAGAACATTCCTCAACCGTGGAGAACACTCTACATCATCATCACTAAGTTCTCTCGGTCGCGGATGGCTATGAGCATCCCAAGCTCATGGAACTCAAGTCTTCCGTCATTGATCAATAAGAAGGACATTGAAATCGGCACCGATATGGGATGACATGATGACATTTCACAAGAAACTTGGCTCAAAGATTCCCTATGTCGGATACACAAAGTTTGATCCGAGAGCACTTGGACTTAATCCCGATATTCCCAAGAGGCTCAATGACCCCGACAATCACATGACGGTTGTCCGAACCTATCCTTTCTATCAATCAAGGAATCGCACAACAAAGAAACAAGGTGCCGTGGTTGCCTGATCACCTTCTCGACAAATGAAATCAAAAAGCTTGAAACATACAAAAGGTATCAAGTAGCAGACGAGAAGGCAAAGTTGGTCATCTCGATGAAAAGCTTCCGAACTCCTACCGGAGAACCGTAAGAGGAAGTGCCGAAGTGCAATACAATGAGTCAAAGGAAGGTCCCAAAGAGGAAACCTACCCAAGGAAGAAAGTTCCCCAAGGAAGTTGTTCCTATTCCTACACCCGAACCACAAAGAAAGCTACTGGACGAAGCTCAAGATACACAATCGACGAAGAGGTCCACTACTCAAACCGCTAAGGATGACTCTCCATCGTACCAAAACCTCCTAGTCCAATAATCAACATGGCAAAGGAAAGACTCTCTACTTGTGCCATATGATGAAAGCTCAAAAGTGATGAAGAGCAACCGATAAATCATACAAGAAGAAGTTCAAATTTGTTAGACTTCAACACGCTGCACAACAATTTGCTCAAGAACAAATGGGTGGCCCCGGAGGGTCAAGTGGTGCAGTTCAACCTTCACCAGATCCGATGTGGTTAATCAACCCGATAAGGGATCCGTGCCACCACTGGTACAACAACAAACACGCTGTTGAAGACACTATTGAGTATGATTTTGAAGAACCGTAATCGGAAGTTAGAAGGTAAAAGTGAAGCTGCAACAAAGCCAAAGTCGATGAACAAGCTAAGATCGGCAATGAAGAAGATGTTGAGTATGATACGCTTCTTCTAGATAGTCCTGCACGATCAAAGGAAGAAACTTCTGAACCACCAAAGGACCCCGAGTCTCCTCACATCTCATCATCATCAGATTCTTCTTCTCACTCTTCACCACCACCATCAAAATGACCAACCAAATCATCATCCAAATCGAAGAAGCCACTTCATCTTGGATTTCTCATACTCATGAAAGAATTGTGAAAGCTGCCCAACAAGTCGAAGAAGGACATGCTCACGAAAACTGAATTGGTTTGTCGAATAAATGCAATCTACATGATGAGAATGACAAGATGCATGAAAAGGGAATACATGTGCTTCATGCGGATGATCTACAAGGGAAAATGGACGAATGATCGAAGGCTACACTCAGTACTTTTCGATATCGCTCCTAAAGTCACAAAGGAGATGTTTACCGCACAACTATATCCAATCTTATTCAGATAGCCAAGCAAACTATAAGATCAACACCCTTAACCGTCACAATCAATCCATCTGATCCTCAGTAGTTTTCGATAATGAATTGGTGGCCAAGTTTCACACAAATGTCTAAACGATCGGGACATTTACTGATGAAGGAAAGTTGTTTGCATTGCGGACTACCAACTCAAGAAGCATGCATTCGGTGAAAAGTCTAAACGCCCTAGAGACGATGAAGATAAGGATCGATAAGAATGATGAAGCTAAACCACGAAGAAGTCCGTGAATCATCTTCCATGCCACCACCTCCCCAACGCCTCGCTCAACAAAGGTCTCCTCCTCGCTCTTCTACGATAAACCTCATGATTCTCGACACCACCCTGCACTAAAACCGGTGATTTGAGTATACGGTGGTGACGATGAAGAACACCATGAGCCCCTACAACAACCTACCTCTCCTAAACAAGTAAAGAAACGTAACCCCATCTAGGCCTAAGAAAAAAAGTGCTCAAGCACGCCCTATCATGCTAGATGAAGACACCACCGAGGAATTTGAATGGTTTTCTACACTTGTCAATTCCACTCCTACCCTCAAGAAGGTCAAGATCGGTAGGTAATACATTGGAGCATGCTAAGATTATGCAAGAAAAGTTCCATGTGAAGAAGATGACGAAATCCAAGTTGAGGCGAATCAAGAATGAAGCTTTTCAACTGTTAAAAGATAGCTCGAAAGTGCCATCGAGGTCGAATATCACCTTGAAAACATTGCTCGAGCTATGTCTAACAACATGGATTGGCTCAACCTAGAAGCAAACATCGACTTCACCAAACAGGACAACCCTCCATACTACAATCGATGGTCAAAACCTCTACCAACAATTGGCCAATCAGATGAACCAAGGATTCCATTCCGATATTTCTTCAACAAAGACTTGGATTTTCTTCTACACGGTGGCGATGGTTCAAGGAAATACGCTACATCGTTGACACTTCCATTCCCAGCAGCTATATACTCAAACCGCATAGCCATCGAGGAACGTGCCAATCACTTGTTCTCCAACAAAGTGGAAGCATACGACCGAGATGCATTGTACGGGATTCATCATTGGCCGAACGAAGAATCTACTACGTACGCAAAAGTTCAGTCTCAACATGAGTTCTAAAAGTATCATCACACGTCGATCTTTCATCTAAGTGGGACTACACCTTCCTGAAGAATATCGTGGTCAAACGACAAGATGAAATGGATTATGCATTCTCTCAGGTGACTTTGAGAATTTGTCTATCAACGACATCGAAGACATGTACCTTGCCAAAGTATTGTGGTCATGAGACAATTCTCCACTACAAGACAACGTGAATTCATCAAGTCGCTCATCTTCATCGACGATAGTTATCCAAGAACGGTAGAAGATCTCCACCGGCAGTTGAATCTTATCGCACTGTCAACTTCACTCCACCGCAGCTTGATCTACCCGACATCAACCAGCCTTCACAATATACACTCATCAAGAAACCTTTCGTGGTTTACCGCAGTGAACTTCAAAGAAATTGCTAATATGCGTGCGAGATCTTCACAAGTTTGGAGATCACACTTTGAAGATGGTTAGGGACGGATTGGCTTACCGGTTGAAGGATATACACCAAAAGATCGGTTCTCTTAAGCGATGGAATTCTCGTGATCGGGGATGAAGAGGATCATCACCATGATTGATGAACGGTTGTATGAAGGGATCGGGCCCGTAAGATGGAAAGCTATGTTGGTGTTCACCCAGAGAAACATCATCGGCTTTCAACGCCCGACTCACACTCTGCACATCTCTCGACTACCACCCTTGAACTTCTTTCATTATAAATTTGGATGTATGATTTATTATGTCATGGCTTGTGCACACATTACAGTGTACAACCCGTACTTGTAAATAAAGGACATTGTGGTACGCTTCAGCACAAACCTTATAAAAGGAGCGAAGCTTCTTACTTTTGAGTAAAACCTATCAAACCTTTCACTTTTCAAGGTTTTGCTCAAAAGAACAAGTACTTTCCCTTATGATTTTCAAAACCTCAACCGCTTATATCACTTATGAGGGGAGTACTTGAATTAAAACTTTGTTCAAAAATTGTTCACAAGTGGTCATTCTTCCCGTAACACTCAAAATGGTCATATTTATTCTCAACTTTTCAAAAATAACATCATATATGCCATTTTTGAGGGGAGAAAATAAGTGATAAGAAATATGTTGTGTCAATGCAAATGAATCATTGTGCTATAGACTTAACCCATGAATTGACGAGATCTTAACCGTTAGTAACTCGAAAAGACTTGTCCGGAACGGGTAATAATTTCAAGCTAGTTCGCTAGTGATGTAAACTGTCCGCAAAGGACTTGTCCGAGTAGAATGTACCATTCGAGAAACTCTTGGTAGACATGAACTCTGACGGGTTTGACAACCTTCGAGGATTGTCTACACCTTCAAGGTAGTTATTAGAGCTAGTTGTCACCTAAAAGCCGACAATGCAACTCTTTAACTATGCCACGTAACCGTGTCTCATGGGGGAATGTCTATCTTGAGTTAATCAATTCAAAATGTGCGCTTTTTCCTCATCGTGCATTTTAACCGCTAAAACTCTTAAGCACATGTGAGGGGAGTATTTATGCAAAATCTTATCTCAACAAGTGGTACTAAAATGTTTTTCATTCACAAACACTTTGAGAGATTTTTCAAAACATGGTTTTATGGCAACATAGGTTAGTCATGGTGTTATAAGGTGACTAAGGTTAGGAATAACCGTCCTATGATCCGCCAGAGTCGGAGGGATCTACCCAGGACACCACAAATAGTTAGTATTTAGAAGTCCTTAGGTATGATTGTTAAAAGGAGAATATGAGAATCGGAGAAAGAAGGAGTTGAAGAATTAAAAAGAAATGCAAAGAAAAAAGAAATAGCCCTCCAGATTATTCAACTTAGGGCATAACGTTCAATTCATATGCTACTGGTTGTCACTAGATGACACCGGTATTGAAGATTTAATTCGTCATGGACCCAAGGACGATGCACTAAACCTTCTTAGCCACTCAAGTTTCTCTCAACAGAAGCTTGTTTCATTCTCATAGGAACCCTACGAAACTATCGGCTCTTAGAAATTGCCGGTATTGAAGAAGGAGACCCTCTCCCTAGTCTCCGCCAAGGAAAACCAAACGCACTATTGAGTCTAGAGCCACGAGATTCATCAAAAGATCTCTTAGGTACACTTGACATTTCATCACTTGATATTCAACAATAAGAATTTCAGTGGTACATTATCGAGTCCTTCACTGATCTTAGCAATCTGTCGAGAACATTTATGAGAGGTTCACATTTGTGATCCTCAGTGATTGAATGGAAACTCCCGCCAGGTCAACATCAAATGTACCGACAAAGAAGTCGCCGGCAACTCCCCGTGGATTGCTTAGTGGTCTCAAATGGCTCATACCGTGAGGTGATGCTTTGGTGTACACTCATCCGAATCGTGAGGTGTACTTCGCGACATCGTGTTATCTCACTTGTGGGACTCCGATTCAGAAACGGCCTTTGTGAGAATTAGAGTTGTGTTTTCACACTATGCTGTAACACTCTCGAAGTTCGAACTTGTAAGTGTCGAATCCGCTTATTACTAACCGCTTTTATGTTTTCTTCTTATGGAAGCTCTCGAGCGGAATGATCGTGCAGATTCTTCTCATGCTCACGCCAACATCATCACTCATGGAAGTTCTATCCAAAAAGCAACACAACAATGTAATGATTCTTCGTCAAATCAAAGAATCTACAAAGTTAAAGACTTAAAGAACTTCATCCAGTTCGAATTCCAACGCCAAAAGAGCATGTGAGCATGTGAGCATGTTGAAGAATGACGGAGACACCGAAGTAAAAGGGCGCACTGGTGCGCATTTGATGCGATAACAACATACTATCACTTTCATCACAAAGAACAATGATCAAAGAACAAAGTTAAAGATGACGTCAAAGCATAACCGCTCAAAGAAAACTATCTCGCTACACTCGGGAGATGGTTCAAATCAAGGCAATTCTTCTCACAAGAAAGAAGAATGTCAGAAGACGCCAAAGCTACTATTACATCAACGCCTTCACCGCTTTTCATCACCAACACTTGAGTGTTTGTTACTCATATGTAATAACACTTGAGGGGGAGATTGTTGAATCACTCCTAAACCTTATTCAAGTGTTAGTTACTCATATGTAATAGTTAGCTTATTATGGCCTTTATGTTTGTTGTTAGCCTTAAGCTTATGTAGAAGGCCCATGAGCTTAGTCCCAAGCCCATAGGAGAAAGGAAGGGAACTAGGAGTGTTGCCCAGCTTTCCTATAAATACTATGTAATAACCCTCACTTTAGGGTTGGTTATTCAAGTTATTTCTTTCATTCACATCTTACGCATAACCGGTCATAAGCATATCGTGTGTGTGTGTTTGGATACTTGTTCAATCGCCTCTCTATCTTTCTTGTAAGCTTGTGTTGTAAAACTAGTGACCTAACAAAGTTGGACCACAAGCACATATAGCATCTCCGTGAATGACACTATATGCAAAAAGGCTATTACGCTAATACCAAGTTCATGCGATCGAAACTACGACAAAGGTGCATGCATCTAGAAGCATGATAAATAAAAGCCCAAGAAGTGTATTTCCAAAGACACTCAATCAATACCGACGCTTTCCAATCCGGTCAAACTCGAACGGGGTGTCATCCCAATAGATCTATTCATAACAATCGCCTCCCCAAAGGAACTAACTACAGTAGATAGTTGGGATTCAAGGTTGTTTCACGTAATAGTGTTTTCAGTTTAGGTCCGAAGAGTTTTGCATGTTTCTCACCCCATAGTTTTATAAAGCAAGTAATAAAAGTAAAAGTAGGGCTATAAACTCACCTAGCGAGCTCGATGAATAAAGCAAAGAGATCAAGTAACAAGTGGCTCCAACAAGCAACCTAAATATATTATGGCAAGTCTCAGTTTGCAGTTTTGAGTACTCACGACTCGAAGTGTGTGAATAAATTTAAGTGTTTATATGTGGTTGTGTTTAATGTTGCTTGTGTGGCAGAGCTTACGTCTAAATCGTTTCAAAATATTTTGTAAGTATTGGCTCTTGGACTACATATGAGAATATATACTATATATTCACATAAGAGTTCACTCAAATATCGGATCAAGTATTGTCGATAGATAGATAAATATAAGTAGACAAGTACTTATTAAATTTGTTTGGGTTTCGAGAGTATACATATATATAAGTTATATACATTTATTGAAGTTGGGGTAAATAATATAATTAGACAAATACATTATTTAAAGTTTACGTGAATGAGGTCGTCAAACAATTATATGTTAAACATATTCATTTTAAACAAAACAAAATGATACAATAATATAAGTTATTTAAATTTATAAAAAATTTGGGATGAAAAGTGTCAAAATGTTCAATTTTGAAAGGGTTAAAGTTGTAAAAAAATTATACAAGTTACAACCTTATAAATGTTTTTAAGGAAAATATTAAGTGTGTTGAAGTTGGAGGGTTGAAAGTGTAACAATTAATGTAAGGTAGGAAACTTATTAAAATTATTAAGGAAATGTTAATTCGTTAAAATCGGAGGGGTCAAACCGCAAGATGTTAATGTTGTAAAAATAACAAAATAAAATGCAAAACTGTCACCTCCGGGATTCGAACATGTGACCACTGGATCAAAGGCCAAAGAATTTACCAACTTAGCTAGGTGATTTTCTTTGTTACTCTATGCGTTTAACTTTTATTAAGTAGTAGCTAATTGTTTTGTTTTTGTGTAAACACTACCAATGTAACTGAGCATACATGCAGGATTATATATCTTTTGTGTTCCATCTTCTTTATCTGCCTCGCTACTTTCATTCTTAAGAGATCGTTAATGATTTTAAGTTATTTAATAAGACAAGTTAACGTAAGGTGACCCAAAATAAGTCTCGATTTTTGTTGAGTTATTACAACTTAAAACTCCAAACACTTTTTAATGGTTCCAACATTTGACAAAAACACATCGCGATGCTCACTGTGGTTCGACCACAGTGAGTCTTTGACCCAAATCATGGTCCAAGTCGTTACGAGTTTAAAACTAACTCCTCAAGCCAACACTTAGTCTTTGATTAATTTATGTTTCCTTTAGATGTTTTAAGTTCAAAAATCTTTAACAAGCTCGACATATATATGGGTGTCGACTAGGAAAACAAGTAAGTATTAGCTTATTTCTTCAAGCTCAAATATGTTACGTAAGTTTAAAATTTACCACACAAGCCTTCTTAAGCAACAAAACCAATTTATATCATGTGTTTGCATGTTTGTACGCATGTATATATACTTACATGTGACGTAAAAAAAATATATTGTGCATGTGTATGAATAAAAGTGCAAAGGAATGGAAAAATGAGAAAGTGAGGCTCACAGTGGGTTTCGAATGAGATGTCGAGTGAACGAGTGAGAAGAGCTCGAGGTGGAAGAAACCCGACATGCCAACTAGCTTTCGAAAGCTTATACCCGACTAGAAACTGACCTGAAGTGAACGCTTAGCTTATGAAAATGAAACCCGAAACCTTGTTTCTCGTCCTTCTTCTTGACAGTGAACAAAAGAATAACTGAGATGTGTTTGAGAATGTGTTTGTGAGCGAGTGTTTGTGATAGAAGTGGATAGGTGTTGGAGTGGTATATATATCAAGCAAGGTATGGCTTCTCATGTATTTTATGTGCTAGCTACCTAGGGTTCAAGAAAAAGAGAAGAAAGAGGAGATGAATCAACAAGCATGCATGGAATCGGCTTAATCTTAGGAGCACATTTAGGATGGGTCACATCATACTAGACACATTACATGATGGATTTAGAAGTCAAAAGGGAGGTCAAAGGGTTTAGGGTAGTTGTCTAAGGTTATAGGGTGGCTAAAAGGGTCTTGTCCCCTTTGTTTTGTCTTGCATGCAGGAAGCAAATAAAAAAAGAAACATATATTGTGTTTGTTTTGGTTGACCAAGCAAAAGAGGAGTGTGTTGTCGTGCATTGTGTAAGTACCAAGAAGAATGGAACAAATTTATCATATTCAATCACACATGCTTGTGTTTCTGTGAGGAGTAGCAGCAAAAAGAAAGAAAAATATATAACTTTGACCATGGTTTTGTTGGGTTGTGTTTAACACAAGGGAGAAGGTAACAAAAAATATATAAAAGTGTATGTATTTGTGGACTAACGAGCAGGAAGAAAAAAAGAAACGATATGAAAACTTGTTTTATTACATTGAATTTAATCTAGGTTTGGGTTTGTTTAGCGAGGCACAAGACAAGAAATAAGAGTGGATCGGGTTAGGCTTAGAGAGCCCGGTTGGAAATAAAAATATAAAAGTTTATTATATGAGTATTTTATATAATTTTTATTCTCGAGGTCAAGGTAAGTTTCAAAATAATTCACAACTTGACGTGATTATAGATTGAAACGAAAGGAAAAAAAATATAGTCGCGAAAAATCGGTAGGGAAATTTACGAGTGGTTACATTACCTACCCCTTGAAAGAAACCACGTCCTCGTGGTTTAAGATGCGAGAATCGTCAAGGTCGATACGGTGAAGAGATGTGAGTATATACTATTAAAACGTGACGTGGAAAATGGGCTAGTCGTTCAAGAAAGATTTGATGATGTGAGGCGATAAGTGAATAACAGATAAAGGATTCATTAAGCGGAATGTTACGCGGTTTCATAAAAGAGTACGATAGTTGAGTTCAAAACAGAAAGAACAGAGCCGTATGAGGTTACGAAGGATAGAGCATAAGAGTGCCATAAGAGATCATGACCAGTGACAGAGGTGGTTTAACTACGTGTGCGAAAATAATATAAATCAAGTAGTTGCATGTTACATAAAGAAATAACATAGAAGCAGTGATTAGTGGTACGTTACATAAAGAAATAACGTAGATGCAGTTATGGAAGCATAGCATAGTGTGATATTGTAATAGTGGGCATGTTACGCAGTTTAACATAGAGGGGTAACAAGTATAATCATTCGTAGTCTACTCTACACTCTCCTTAAGTTAATTATTCCTTAATCTCATTCAGTTTGTTACATCAACATTATTCTCATTTAAACTTCGCAACCCAATCAAACAAGAACAGCCTTAAAGTTTAAATGAGAGTAAGCATATACATATTTAAACTTCGCAACCCAATCAAACAAGAACAGTCTTAAAGTTTAAATGTGAGTTTATTTAGAAACTTAATGATTTTGAGAAATAATTAATTTAATTTAAATAAGAGTTTATACAAACCTAAAATACAATAGTAACACATAGCATGACTACATCGTGTAATAGTAGGCAAGGCATGGCAGACATTGGCAGCTGTGGCGGTGTTTGAAGTGTTTTTAAGGAAATGTGGTTATAGTTTAGGTTTTGAAAATACCTATTCTCTATAACCTTGGCTCAATACCAATCAGTAACACCCCAAAATTTCACATAAAGCTGTCCGGGTGCTACTAAATCAATATACACAACACAAGATAATAAAGAATGGAATTTGTATTCCATTTTCAAAATATAGATTTAATTTAAGAAATAGTTTTACACCATTTTTTCAAAGTGCGGAAGTAAAGCCCATAAAAATATATGTTGTCCCATTAAAATTGTGTTAAATATGTTTGGAAACACTTCGGATGCCAGTATTCAACGAATGCCTTTGCCATTGCCCACGCCAATCAGTAAACCTGAGAAAAACATGCTAAAATGTCAACACAAAGGTTGGTGAGTTCATAGGTTTAAGTTTAAGAAATCAAGTTGGACTACAGTTACACATATAGCATCTCCGTGAATGACACTATATGCAAAAAGGGGCTATTACGCTAATACCAAGTTCTGCGCGATCAAACTACGACGGTGTGCATGCATCTAGAAGCATGATAAATAAAGCCCGCCAAGTGTATTTCCACACTCAATCAATACCGACGTTTGCCTATCCGGTCAAACTCGAACAGGGTGTCATCCCCAATAGATCTATAACAATCGGCCTCCCAATGGGAACTAAGGTAGCATAGTTGGGATTCAAGGTTGTTTCACGTAATAGTGTTTTCGGGCCAGTCCTAAAAGAGTTTTGCATGTTTCTCACCCCATAGTTTTATAAAGCAAGTAATGAAAATAAAAGTGGGGCTATAAACTCACCTTAGCGATTATGAATAAAGCACAAAGAGATCAAGTACAAGTGGCTCCAAAGCAACCTAAATATATTATGGCAAGTCTCGCTTAGCTTTGAGTACTCACGACTCGAAGTGTGTGAATAAATTTAAGTGTTTATATGTGGTTGTGTTTAATGTTGCTTGTGTGGCAGAGTTTACGTCTAAATCATTTCAAAATATTTTGTAAGTATTGGCTCTTGGACTACATATGAGAATATATACTATATATTCACATAAGAGTTCACTCAAATATCGGATCAAGTATTGTCGATAGATAGATAAATATAAGTAGACAAGTACTTATTAAATTTGTTTGGGTTTCGAGAGTATACATATATATAAGTTATATACATTTATTGAAGTTGGGGTAAATAATATAATTAGACAAATACATTATTTAAATTTTACGTGAATGAGGTCGTCAAACAATTATATGTTAAACATATTCATTTTAAACAAAATAAAATGATACAATAATATAAGTTATTTAAATTTATAAAATTTTTGGGATGAAAAGTGTCAAAATGTTCAATTTTGAAAGGGTTAAAGTTGTAAAAAAATTATACAAGTTACAACCTTATAAATGTTTTTAAGGAAAATATTAAGTGTGTTGAAGTTGGAGGGTTGAAAGTGTAACAATTAATGTAAGGTAGGAAACTTATTAAAATTATTAAGGAAATGTTAATTCGTTAAAATCGGAGGGGCTGAAACTGTCAAGATGTTAATGTTGTAAAAATAACAAAATAAAATGCCAAACTGTCACCTCCGGGATTCGAACATGTGACCACTCGATCAAAGGCCAAATAATTTACCAACTTAACTAGGTGATTTTCTTTGTTACTCTATGCGTTTAACTTTTATTAAGTAGTAGCTAATTGTTTTGTTTTTGTGTAAACACTACCAATGTAACTGAGCATACATGCGTGTGATTATATATCTTTTGTGTTCCATCTTCTTTATCTGCCTCGCTACTTTCATTCTTAAGAGATCGTTAATGATTTTAAGTTATTTAATAAGACAAGTTAAAGTAAGGTGACCCAAAATAAGTCTCGATTTTTGTTGAGTTTTTACGACTTAAAACTCCAAACACTTTTTAATGGTTCCGACATTTGACAAAAACACATCGCGATGCTCACTGTGGTTCGACCACAGTGAGTCTTCGACCCAAATCATGGTCCAAGTCGTTACGAGTTTAAAACTAACTCCTCAAGCCAACACTTAGTCTTTGATTAATTTATGTTTCCTTTAGATGTTTTAAGTTCAAAAATCTTTAACAAGCTCGACATATATATGGGTGTCGACTAGGAAAACAAGTAAGTATTAGCTTATTTCTTCAAGCTCAAATATGTTACGTAAGTTAAAATTTACCACACAAGCCTTCTTAAGCAACAAAACCAATTTATATCATGTGTTTGCATGTTTGTACGCATGTATATATACTTACATGTGACGTAAAAAAAATATATTGTGCATGTGTATGAATAAAAGTGCAAAGGAATGGAAAAAGTGAGGCTCACAAGGTTTCAATGAGATGTCGAGTGAACGAGTGAGAAGAGCTCGAGGTGGAAGAAACCCGACATGCCAACTAGCTTTCAAAAGCTTATACCCGACTAGAAACTGACCCGAAGTGAACGCTTAGCTTATGAAAATGAAACCCGAAACCTTGTTTCTCGTCCTTCTTCTTCTTGACAAAGGAACAAAAGAATAACTGAGATGTGTTTGAGAATGTGTTTGTGAGCGAGTGTTTGTGATAGAAGTGGCTAGGTGTTGGAGTGGTATATATATCAAGCAAGGTATGGCTTCTCATGTATTTTATGTGCTAGCTACCTAGGGTTCAAGAAAAAGAGAAGAAAGAGGAGATGAATCAACAAGCATGCATGGAATCGGCTCAATCTTAGGAGCACATTTAGGATGGGTCACATCATACTAGACACATTACATGATGGATTTAGAAGTCAAAAGGGAGGTCAAAGGGTTTAGGGTAGTTGTTTAAGGTTATAGGGTGGCTAAAAGGGTCTTGTCCCCTTTGTTTTGTCTCGCATGCAGGAAGCAAATAAAAAAAGAAACATATATTGTGTTTGTTTTGGTTGACCAAGCAAAAGAGGAGTGTGTTGTCGTGCATTGTGTAAGTATCAAGAAGAATGGAACAAATTTATCATATTCAATCACACATGCTTGTGTTTCTGTGAGGAGTAGCAGCAAAAAGAAAGAAAAATATATAACTTTGACCATGGTTTTGTTGGGTTGTGTTTAACACAAGGGAAAAGGTAACAAAAAAATATATAAAAGTGTATGTATTTGTGGACTAACGAGCAGGAAGAAAAAAAGAAACAATATGAAAACTTGTTTTATTACATTGAATTTAATCTAGGCTTGGGTTTGTTTAGCGAGGCACAAGACAAGAAATAAGAGTAGATCGGGTTAGGCTTAGAGAGCCCGGTTGGAAATAAAAATATAAAAGTTTATTATATGAGTATTTTATATAATTTTTATTCTCGAGGTCAAGGTAAGTTTCAAAATAATTCACAACTTGACGTGATTATAGATTGAAACGAAAGGAAAAAAAATATAGTCGCGAAAAATCGGTAGGGAAATTTACGAGTGGTTACAACCGGGTTCGAGGAATGGTTTGTAAATGGTGGTTCAAGGTAGGGTACTTGTCAGGTGGTCATGTAAATGTAGATGGTTGTGTTGTTGATTCACAAATTTGTATTTATTTTGTGTTTCTGGTTTTGCAGATCTGCTCATTTTCTTTAATTGATGTATGAGTAGTTTATTATATACAGTAATTTATGTTGTTTTCATTTGAATATCAACCAAATTGTAAGATATTAATATATTATATTTGGTTAATGAACTATCAAGAATGCACCAAGTGGTATTATATTTGGTTTAGTGGCTTATATCAACTAGTTGTATATTAGTTAATTTTATAGCTTGATTATATAATCAATTTTAGCTAGATGGTAATTTTTTTGTATCAGTTACCTAATATTAAATGGGTTGAAGTGTTTAAGGGTCGGAAACCATAAGTGAAGACAACAACATTATTGTATCAATTATATATTAAGGCTATGTTTGGCGACATGTTGCAGTAAGCAGTAAGTAGTAGCAGTAAGCAGTACCATTATTTGTTTAAAAACGTGTTTGGTAACGTAGCTGTAGCCGTAATTATAAAATGTAAAATTGCGAAAAAGGGCATATATAAATATGTTATATACTTATGAATGTTATTTTTGAGGGTAAATTGATAATATTAAAAATAAAATGCTAACAGTATATTGGAATGCTTCTTTAGAAAACATTAAGGCTATGTTTGGCGCAGAGCTTTTTGGAGCTCTTTGGGGCGATGAGCGGTGAGGAGTGAGCTTTTTTATTTTTAGTGTTCGTTTGGCAAAGGAGCGGTGAGCTTTGCTATTGGTTGAAAGCTTTTTTCAATGCTTTTTGTTAGGCCGTGGAGCGGTGAGCAAGGAGTCGGTGGCTACCGCCGCTTCTGCCATACCACGCTATCGCCATCGCTAATGCTCACGCTACTTTGCCAAACATAGCCTAAGATTAGAAGTAGTTGTGGTGTTGCTAAATGCTAGCAACAGCGTTGCCAAACAAGCATTAAGATCAAACGCTTGTTTTGTCGCTTAACGCCTAACGCTTCCAAAAAGGTGTTGCCAAACATGACCTAAGTGTTTAAGCGACAAATGACACCAAAGTGTTTAAGGGTCAGTTACCTAATATTGCCCTAGAAATTTTGTATCAGTTACCTAATTTTGTATAAAGTATAAATTAAGTGTTTAAGTGTCGGAAACCATAAGCAACTACTTAAATCAAGACGAAGATAAACTAATGAAATTGGTTTTGAGAGGTGTTGCTAGGAAACATTTGTTGACTACTGAAAAAAGACATATTTAGTCTATTTTGAGACAGTTGATTTTAATTATTTATGTTTTATTATGTGTGTCAAAAAATTAAATATGTCACTTAAAATGTATCATAAAATTATGTGTGTCAAAAATTTTAGTATTTCACTTGAAATGCATCAAGATAATATGTGTGTCAAAAACTATAATATATCAATAAAAGGGTGTGTGTGTAAAACTACGTCGGCCCGGTTTTTTACCAATTAGCATTGGTTAATAAGAAAATGTCATTTAATTATAAAACTAAATGTGTCAAAAGACTTAATTTATCACTAAAAATATGTCATAATAATTACTGTTTCACTACAAACGTATTAACAAAAAATTGTGTGTCACTACATATGTGTCAAGAAATTTTGTGTCAAAAACATATTGTATCACACTACATATGTGTCAAGGAATTTTGTGTGATAAAATAGTGTGTCACTACAAATGAATCAAAATTTTGTAATGTGTCATTAAAAGTGTATTAAAATTATAATGAATTACTATAAATGTATCAAAAAAAATTAATATCACTACATATATACTAAAATTTTAGTGTCAATCTATATGTATCAAAAAAATTTAATGTCAAACTACAAATATATAAAAAAAGACTAATATTTCACTGTATATGTATCATAATTCATATATATATGTATAAAAAAAATTACGTATCACAATATATGTATTGAAAAAAAAATTAAAAAAAAAATATGTGTCACTTATTGTAGTATATTACTGTTATAGTTTTACTTTGTGTAATGGTAACATTGATTGCATGTTCGTAAATTGTGTATCGTATCAATGATCAATTAATGAATTTAATAAAAACAAGTTTAATGATCCATCAATGATCAATTAATGAATTTAATTAAAAACACATTTGGGGTGGCTCCTTAATTTGCCACAATAGGGAAAATAAATCGCATTTTTTTATACATATTATGTGCCATCAGTTTTCATGTTAATTACAATAATGCCATCTATTTAATTACATGTAAATCTTATCTACAATGCTTATCGAGCGGTCCACATTAGTTCCTATTATTTTATAGGGAATGATAAAAATGATTAACTTGACATTTTTAGGATTGTAGCCAACTATTTTTTCTTATTGTGTGTCTTGAACTTTCAAAAATTCAATTATTGTATGTATTTTGTGACCATTTTACCCTTAATTTTTTCAAATTTTGAAGGATAAAATGGTCATTTTACACATCGAATAGTCACAAAATACACATAATGATCTGAAATTTGAAATTTCAAGACATACCAAGGACAAAATAGTTAAGGCACACAATCACATAAAGTGTCAAGTTCGATGCATTTCATTATTGCTCTTTTATTTTAAATTGGTCACTACAAGAAGCTACCCTATATATATATATATATATATATATATATATATATATATATATATATATATATATATATATATATATATATATGTACATTTTCATATTATGTAAACACTAGTTGTTATACATATGTAATTCTATAGGATGTAAACAATATTATTTGTTTAGTGTTTTATATGAAAATGTAAATGTGTTAGTAAACTATTGGCTCAAACCATTTACGTATTTTATTTGTTTCGTTAAAATGATTTTACGTTTGTTATCGACAAAACATTAGAAGATCGTAAAATATAAATAAATGTTTTTACGGCTTATTTGTATTAACAAATGTAAAAAGCATGTTTAGTCTCATCTTAATGCTCGGGTCCAAGGTCTGACCAAGCATACTCGAAATAAATCAAGTAAGAACTTGCAAATATCACCAAAAGTCTGACTAATGAGTAATATTCACCACGGGTTGGAATGGCCCTAAGGCCTGACCAAAGAGGTCAAGCCAAATGCACGTGTTCATAGTTGGTTGACATAGACTTATAATTTACACATAGGGTATTCACATAAATGTGGTAAAATCGTATACAAAGAAGCATGCAAAATAACTTTGTAACACTTACTTTAAGAACTTTTGGTAATGACACTGTAGTGATCATTATGGTTCACGGTAGCTCCAATCGAACTCGCAGGGAGGAGAGACCGTGTCACAGGCAATAACCGAAATCCTTTAGGTGTGATCAGGCGCACTTCCTAAACCCCTTTATAGTTGTTCTAGTGGGTGAGCCGTATCCCAAGTGTCCATAGGCCTAGTTTTTAAATTCATGAAAACTTGTTTGAATAGTTTAGGTCACTTTATTTTACAAAAACAATTTTCCACTAAAACAAATAATAGGGTCACAATGAGCATGGTATTTAGGCGTGTAAATTAAGACCATTATTAATGTTATGATTACGATATGTATTATTCCATATTGCATGCAATTAGTTGTCAAAAACAAAAAACAATTATGCACATATAGAATCACAAACATACAACATTAATAAACACATATAGATCCAAGTTCTCTCGCGAGTCTTCCCCAAAAGGAGAACCATAAGACCCTCACTAGGTTTTCATCAAGTGCCTAGATCGTCCCATACATCACATGAAGTGATTGAGTGGATCTTATAGCCGGAAAAACACACATAAAATAAACATGGCAAACTAATTAACCTTTAACAATTTGCTATTTTATTTATCTAATTAACAATCTAATTTTATTAGTTTGTATCTAGGTATTTTTTATAAATAATTGACAAGTATTGAATTATAGTTGTCAAAACAAAAATAAAACGGAATAACTAATTAGGTTTCATGCAGCCTTTTAGCGTGTTTATTAAAACGTGTAACCCATAATTACATAAACGAGTTGACTCGTGATGCCACTGTTGGGATTTTAGATCTAGTTAACCAATTAACACTACGAGTACGCAACGGAATATGGATCTAGTTTAAGCAATTATGTTAACACGTAAATAATAAACAATAAAGATGTAAAAGGGAACAAGAAAACTAACCCTCGTAGTCACCCGCAAGTTTAACTAATAAAGAAAAAAAGTGTTTAAAACAAACACCTCTACGAGTTCACACACAAACACTTAACCACGAATACGCCTGATAAAAGCTAGTCGTGAACGTTTACCCAAACAACACATTGTAAAACTTGAACAACTCGAACCCAAGAAACCCTAGAAACCTTTTCTTCTTTTCTGTCCGAGATAACAAACAAACCCGAGAACTTTTCTGCCTTGTCCGATATCGGATAAGACTATTCGATAAGTTTCTATCTTATGTCTGAGAACCAATAAAACCAATCTTCTTTGCTGCACTTTGTTCGACCACGAACTGAGCAATAAGCACGAAACGAAAACACTAAAACCTCTTGGATCAATGAGATGCAAGTTAGGGTTTCGAAGAACACAATCAAACCCTTATCAGATATATGAAAATCCGATCGGGTCTAGGGGTTTTGTGATGATAGATCGATTATGATTTTGCTGAGAGTTAGGGATAGTATGCGTGAGGTTTGAGAGCACATATGGGTGTTTATATAGCCTCATTAACCTAGCTACCTTGGGCTTCAAACTTGAGCACCAAGTTACCCATTTTCCTAATTCTTGTACAACTCTTCTAGCCCATTGAATACACGATCCAAACACGCCCATGTTGATTGGTCAATAGGCTTTGGATCTAATGTGTAATCGGGTCGAGTTTATTGGTCAAAAGACAGGTCAAATATAGTTCAAGTAGTAAACGTAATAAAAAACGTACTCTCGTGTTTAACGTGTGTGCCCCTATATGCTCACACACTTCTAGTCGTTTTCATAAGTACCAACTCCCATAATCCAACAGAATCATCGCTTTTAATTCGAGTAATTGATGGATTCTCCTAAATTCTTCCATAGAAAGTGTTTTAGTCATATTAGTCATTGGAAAGCTGTTTAGCATTTACATAAAAGCTTCTGACCATTTTCTCAAATTAGTCGTTGGAAAATCTTTTACCATTTGAGGAATTACATGAGCAAAAGCTTTTGTTTACAAAATACATTATGTTTATAAACTTTTTGCAGTATTACTTCACTTTATTTATGCTTTATGTTGATATGTCTTTCTACTTTACCAAAAGCTTCCCCCCCCCAATTGGGATTGAACAAACATATTAAAGGCATCAAGTTTGAAAAATGTACTTCTGAATAGCATGATTTAGGTTGTGCCTTATCTCATAAGGGTCAAAAGATGAAATCAGAAGGAATGAGGTCGACGGGTTTGTCACTGACTGATTTTTATACTTCTTTAAAGTTTGTGCATTAGTGTCACTTTGTAGTTTGGAGGCTTTGTTTTTTACTTAACGTGTTCTATGAAAGTAATGAGTCTTAAATGTGCATCAGGTTCAAGTGATAGGACTATGGACCTCATATATATTTGAATACAATTGAAAGTAGCAAGTTTCCAACTTTTGAAGCTCTTAATCGGGAGTGCCACAGTCACATCTAAAAATACTTCGTAAACAACTCTTAACTACACTTACTTAATTATAAGTCATGCATGAGAGAATCTCAAATAGATGGTTTTTTGGAGTTAGATGAATACAAATTTGATGATAAAAGACAAATAGAGTCTTGATTAAAACATATGGTGTATTTCGCACAAATATGCTCTTTTTCATGCAAGCCGGAATCACTTTATGAAGTATTTTACTTACGACATGACAAACAAACTTCGATTAAGTTATAACTTCGACTTATCAAGGTGGGTTAGGGGCGACACATGATTTCCGCTTCACAATAAACAGAAGTGTATTTACCAAGTAGCAGTGACTAGGAAAAGTTTTTGACTTTGTTTCTATTATGCATCTCATCTATGTTTCAATGTTCTACAAAGACTCGAAAAGGTGGAAATTTGAAAAGTGATACAGATACAGATGCTTGCACAAGTACAAGTGCTCAACCATGTAGTTGCATGTGTTTCTTCAAATGTTTTTTCAAGACTTGATTAATATTCCTTTTTTTTCGTTGTTGCTAAAATTTAATTTGGTTTTCGTATATGCATTTAGGTGAAGATGCTTCACTAAGCTCCGACTCACATGAAGTTCTAGGAAGCTCAATGTCGCTCATGATATTTAAGATGCAATCTCTAGTTAGAATCTTTTTGTTTTCCTCTGTGTTTTTGCATTGTCCAAGATACTCATATAGTTATTTACTTACAATACTAAGAAAAAGGAGGACCTATGTGCAGGATCATCCCTGTTCGGATCTTGCATTTATTCTATTTCTTTCAATACATAGTCGGTAGGATCATACCTTTTAAGTTATGCTGGCACAAAACTTGGAAAAAAGGAAGCAAGATGAAGACATAAAGCATGCGATTATTAATATTGGTGGTGTCCTCATCTAAATGATGATTAATACTTTGTTTGCCATTATAAATAGTCTAATTTGTATTTAATAGCTTTCCCATTATCAAAATTTGAGTTAGTGTGAATTCAGGATCGGTAAGGGGGGTGGCAATGGTTTAACACCATACCTCACCACCTACAAATAATATCATTCCAACTAATCTCATACCTCACTCATACTTCATCATAGTTTTTTAGTGGCACTGGTAATTGTTGCATACCGAACTCAAACAGTGACCCACGCCCACTTCCTTTCTCCTTCTCCTTTCCATGCCGCTTCAAAAGAACCCGCGACACCATGCCTCACCGATTGATGCCGCATAGGTGGCAATGGTTTGCCGTGCCTTGCCGATTGAAACCGAGCCCATACCGCTTGTGTTGCCACCCCCTAAACACTTGTTGAATTTTTGTAAAAGATTATTTTGGTGTTTGTCTTATTTGGAGGTATTCTTAGTTCAAATATTTGTAAGACTAAAAATAATAAGAAACCAAAAACCCACCCCTCGTACCGTCACATTAGCTTTTTTTTTTCTTCGGACACCACCTAGATCAAACCTAGACCAAACACTCGTACTAATGGGACCACACTCAACAACCAAAAACATACCATACAAACTTAAATAAAAAAACAAAAGAGTTAATTGCATTTTTGGTCCCTGTGGTACGGCCAAATATTTGGTCCATAAAACTTTGAAAGTGCACCGTGGGTCCTCATTTTCAAGTTTTTGCATGTTTGATCCCTGGGTCCACACGCACTAAGGGTATTTTAGACATTTGATATTGTCTTTTTCTTTTTCTATTTACTTTTAGTTTTTACATAAATAGTCCCCGTTGGAAGGGTTTTACATATTTAGTCCATACATATTTTTTTTAATTTGCAAATCTTTCTTCCTATTGTTTTGACCTCATACTTGATGAAATTACATATTTGGATTAATCCACTTTCAGTTCGACCGTTTGATGTTCGCGAAAGCCATTCATGATTTGCGGATTGTCGAGATTGCTTTTCACGTTTATGGTCCGATTTGATATCCGATTTTTATTCATGATCCGCATTTTCGTTTACTGTTTTTACGAGAGCTGTTTTCGTCATTGCTTATCCATTGTCCGGCATTTTATCCGGCATTTCGTCCGTTTTTATGTTTTCGTCTGCGATATTTGTCCTTTAAAGCGATCCGTTTTTTTCATTCATTTTGATTTTTACGCTTTCATCCTTTTTTAACGCTTTAGCACGTTTCTTTATCGTTTTATCCGAAAATGCTGGCGATTTATTTGCTTTCCCGAGTTTTATGATTTTTCGTCTTTGATTACGCTTACACCGCTATTATCCGCTTTATATCGCTTTTCATCCATTTTTTACATTTTCATCCGTTACCATGATACGTTTACGCCTTTTTTACAATTTTATCCGTTCTTATACGAAAACGTATAAAAACTGACGAAAATGTATAAAAAGGGACAAAAGTGTAAAAAAACGGCCGGAAATGTATAAAATCATACGATAATGTAAAAAAAATAGACGAAAACGTATAGAAAATGATGAAAACTAAAAAACGGACGAAAATGTATAAATTAGATTTACATAACATAAAATGAACGGGATTTTAAAATTTGAATGGAATAAAATGGGGTGAATGCGAATGGAATGGAATGGAATGAAATGGAATGGAATGAGGAATGGAATGGAATGGAATGGAAAAATAAAACGGAAGGAATGGATAAAATGGAATGGATGGAAGAAATAAAAATGGAATGAAACGGAAAAGGACGAACGAAATTGAACATATAAAAAACCACCTAAAACGTGAAAAAAAGACGAAAACGATGAAATGGAAAAAAAGGATGAAATCGTGAAAATGACAAAACGTGATAAATACTTAATAAACGTATAAATACTTACGAAAACTTATAAAAACGGGCGAAAACGTATATAAACAGTTGAAAACGTATAAAAACGGATGAAAATAGATAAGAACGAACTAAAACGTATTAAAACGAATAAAAACGTATGATAACGTAAGAAAAACGTATAAAATTTGACGAAAACGTATATAAATAGACGAAAATGTATAAAAACGGATGAAAACGGATGAAAACGTATAAAAACGGATAAACACGTATGGAAATGTAAGAAAAACGTATAAAACGGAAGAAAACGTATAAAAACGGACAAAAAAGTATATAAACGTCGAAACGATAAAACGGATGAAAACGGACGAAAACGATAAAATGGACGAAAACGTATAAATAAGTGCTAAACGGACAAAAACGTAAGAAAACGGACGTGATAAAAATAGGCTGAAAACTTATAAAAAATATAATACTAATATTAATAGTTAAATAAATAATAATAAAAATTAGACTAATCAGATAACATGGCAAGACACAAGGACCATTTATGTAAGAAACTGAAAAGATGGACTGAAAAGAAAATAGGAAAGAAGAAGACAAGGGTATTTTAGACATTTGATGTTGATCAAGGACTAAACATGCAACGAAAACTTGAAAATGGGGACCTCTGGTGCACTTTTAAAGTTTTAGGGACCAAATCTGCAATTTGGCCATTCCACGGGACCAAAAATGTAATTAACTCAAAACAAAAAATACACACAAAACTCTTCTATTTCATTCGGTCCACTAACGCACCAAACGAATTGGGTGTCTGGGGGGTGGACTCGTCCGTTGGTGGTCTAAGTAGCAAGGGGACACGTTTGGTTGGGGGTAGACAACAAAGTTGTTTAGGGGGTGGACACTCTATTACGTTTAGTCTAAAATATGTGGATGTGCATCCAACCGAACTGTAACACCCCCAAAATCACAATGTGACAGCGGAAGACTATTTGGGGTATTACTTAGAGGATCATAGTCAAAAGTTATAGAAAACGACTCTAAAGAGACGTTTTAATAAAAGGTTGTTACCATTTCATAGAACTCAGTGTTTTGGAAACACAAAAGGAAACACCACATGTTTTGAAGTTACATAAAAGATAGTTTAAACGCTGTTTAAATGATAACTTTAATTGAAAACAACACCACTTCAAGCGTCCCATGACGCCCACTCCACGCCTTCATGATATTTTAATTAGTACCTGAGATGAACATGCTTAAAAAGATCAACAAAAGTTGAGTGATATTCATAGGTTTAAGATAATAGTTGAACACAAGTAAAGATGATAATTGCTTCGAATACAATCACCATGGAAAACATAGATTATTATTACGCGCTAAGCTCATGACACCAAACTAATCGCATACACCTAATTACCGTAAGTAATAATATCGCCCTCGAGATGGAATTGCCAATTCCATAGTTAACCAAATATAGGCGCCTTGTTATTCCGATAACCGAAGTCGGGTCGTTAATTCCCATAGTACTATCCACATATTCGCTCACCGCAAGTGATTAAGAGTTCATGATGTAAGGGACTTATGGCGTCGGCAACTTAGGCTATAATAATAATGATCGTGCAAGCATACGCTTTAAGAAAAGACTTTTGTTCTAGTTTATAGCATGCATCTCCCTCGCGGGGTTTGAAAGAAATAAGTAAAAGTGAGGCTATGAACTCACCTTAGCAAGGTAGTATCCGAGTAGTAAAAGAGTCAAGTAAATGATGCACCGAGTACCGTCACGCGACCTATAATTTGTATACCAATACTTTAATTAATATCTTTGTATTTTGACTCGATAACAGTTTAAAGTTTTTTTTATTATCGTTGCTTGTGTGGTGGTATTCGAGTTTAATTTAGTTTGGTAAGTTTTGACTAGCTTTGGCTCAAGGAAGTGCTTAGGTACAAACAAGAGTATTAAAACAAATGAGTCTTTGGTTCGTCGCAACCGAAAGACGATGTACGGAATATATCAGAATTTAAAAAAAAGAATAGACGCATTTAAATTATAAAGATGTCGCTTAATGTTCATATATATTAAGTTAAATGAGAAAAGTAATAGTTTTATCATAAAAGTAAAAATAAATTTTGTTTATAAATTATGGTGGTCTTCTTAGAAAATTAGGTATGATTTATATATATCTTAAATACATGGGGTAACTATGTGTTAAAATAAATTCCGTTTAATTATGAAATGTTTACTAATTATTCAACATTAAGTGTTGGTTGTGTTTTATTATTCGTTTATAGAAATATGTTTATAAGATGAGGTAATGTCATGAGTCAATATCGAAAGTAAATGAGTCAAAACAAGTAAACGAGCGAGTCGAGAACGAGGCGTGAGAAAGATCGAAGAAGACAAGTAATAGTGACTCGATTAGGATGACGATTTGGTTATACTTAGTACTATGAAATTTTGTTGTCCCATCCTAGCAAGTTTTTACGTTTCGAAAAAAAAATGTATATATATCTATTAGTGTACCAGAATTTAGTGTACCCTAGTTAGGCTCGACGCAACTTACGCAGGCCCGAACCCAAACGCATAGACTCATTTTATTTACCCATTCTCAAAATAAACTTGTCCATACTGGGGCTTGCTGGGCTCGGTCCAATCTTTGCAAAAATCCCATCCATACACTCCTTTTACATAACCAGGATTTTATCCCAACTATCTAGTGGTAGCAGTCAAAAGCAGTCAAAGAAAATAAACGGGGATATGTGTAGGAAGCTTTTTATATATTTGATTTTAACATAAAAACAATGGGAAGTGAAGGTAGTCACACCGAGGTTCGAACCCGAGACCTCTCGAGGTGAGGTGTCGCTATAAAAAGGAGGGTTTAGTGTCCACCTACTTGTGTCGAATTTTACCAAAAAGAATTATGAAGTCTGGTATATGAGGGTTATTAACAAAAGAAAGAGAAGACACAACAGTAAGGACTTAACGTGGTCACACCAAGGCTCGAACTCGAGACTTTTGGTGGTGGTGTCGCACGAGTTGTGTAGGCAAAAAGAAGTCAAAACCAAGTCTACTCTAACAAATTTTTAAGCTTGAACAACTTAACATTCTTACAAAGTTAACAGATTATCACAAGGTTATAACAAGAAATTTAATCCACACTTCCATAAACCATTTTAGTTTTATTAATCCTCTCCACACAAGCTCTTCTTGACAACGGAATCAATAAAATTTATATACCAATCGACCAAGAGGGAAAAATATACATATATATATGTCGAGAACCTCTACTAATCTAAAACAAGAATAAAGTTTGTGAAACCTTACTATGCCGACGAAGACCGCACTTAGGGGTTCACACAACCTTCACTCCGAATCCGAATCGAAAGTAACCCAGATGCTAGCTCTCCAATTCGGACCCTTTTTGATTATGTGAGTGAGTGGATTTTGTGTGAAACCCTTGGTCATTCGTGGCTCTTATAAAGAAGAAGATGGGGAAGCTTTTGACTTGACTTTCGACTTTGGGGATGAGGTAGAAGCCTTTCTTGAGTAACATCACCATGGTGTTGATATTCTTGCTTGTCTCCTTTTGATTTTTGTATTCAACCGTGACCCATAGGGGCAAGAGATTTGATGAGGACCTTTGATAAGGTGTTGATTTTCTTTCAAGGTGCAAATCGAGGGAGACTTTAGGTTGAGGTTATGTTGGAGTTTGGGGTGAGAAAGCATTTGGATGGATTACTTCTTTGGAGAAGATGGAGTTGGAAGGAGATGAGGTGTGTGTTGGGAAGGTGAAAAGGAGAAAACGATTTATGATGGAGCAGGGGGTGAGGCGTGATCCTCTAGGGTAGTGGGTAGGGTATTTTGATTTTTATTATTTGTATAGTGTATTTAGTGTTATCTTGTATATTTATTTGGTACTCGATGTGTTTTGCGTCCCGCTGTTTTACTTTGTAAAAGTATAATCCTTAACAGGAAAAATATAATACTTATGTGTCTGGACACGTTTTAAATAAAGTGACACGGTGATATGATTTCTGATTTTATTAATTGCTTTTATTTTCTCGCTTTTATTATATTGGTACGCTGCAAGGACTGTAAACAAGTTTTCTTGTGAGACTGATTTAGAAATCAGTAAATATTAGGCATAATAAATAAGACTACTCGGATATGCATAATTTTTATGCAAGAAAAGCTGAAATGTACGTGCTAAAGGCTTAACTTAGATCAAATAACTTTTGATAAACAGTCTAGTTCATAAATATAAAGGTTTCAAATAGTGAAATTTTTTCAGTGGCTACAAAGACCTACCCCTTAAGAGGATTCCGTCCCGAATTCTAGTCTACTGTGGTTGTCGGAGTTGGATTTGTGAAGCGAGATGTGGGTACTTAACACGCATGGTGTCTTCGCTCCCACGTGTACTCGGTCCTCTCTTGGAGTTCCATCTAACCTTGACGATAGGGATGCGACTTTGCTTAAGTCGCCGACTTCCCTATCCATGATTTCAATTGGTTCTTCGACAAAGTTGAGCTTGTCATCGAGCTTAATCTCTTTTAGTGAAACTACAAGAGATTCATCCGACAAGCATTTCTTCAGATTTGAGACGTAAAAGGTAGGGTGCACTCTACTAAGTTCTTCCGGAGGTCAAGTTGTAAGCAACCGGCGATTCTTTCGAGAATCTTGAAAGGGCCAATGTATCAAGGATGTAGCTTTCCTCGTTTTCCGAATCGAACCTTTTCCTTCCAAGGTGATACTTTCAACATAACTCGATCACCAACTTGAAATTCCATGGGTCTCCTTCTAACATCGGCGAATCCTGTCGATCTCTAGCAGACTTGAAGTCGTGACTAATTTGCACAATCTCGGTTGTTTCTTGGACAAGTTCAGGTCGAGGAGTTGGGCATCTCCAACTTCACCAACAAACGGTGATCGACACTTTCAACCATAAAGTGCCTCGAATGGAGCCGCTTGATGCGCATGGTAACTATTGTTGTAGAGAATTCGCCAACGACAAGTGTTTATCCCAACTTTTCCAAAGTCGATCACGCATGCTCGAAGCATGTCTTCCAAGGTTTGAATAGTCCTTTCGCTTTGGCCATCGGTTTGAGGATGATATGCAGTACTCATATCCAAACGAGTGCCTAAAGCCTTTTGAAGAGATTTCCAGAAGTGTGAAGTAAAACGACCGTCACGATCAGAAATGATGGAAATTGGTACTCCATGACGGACACAATTTCCTTCGTGTATAGTTGAGCAAGGGTTTCCATTTCATCATTTTCCTTGATGGGTAGGAAATGAGCGGATTTGGTAAGACGATCAATGATAACCCAAATGGTGTCGTAACCTCTAGCAGTCTTAGGTAGTTTGGTAATGAAGTCCATAGTGATTCTCTCCCATTTCCAAACCGAGTTCAGGTTGAGTTAACAATCCGAAGGTTTTGACATTTGGCTTTGACTCGAGAACAGGTGAGACATTTCCCAACGTACGTTGCAATTTCAGCTTTCATGTTCGGCCACCAATAAAGCTTCTTGAGGTCTTGGTACACATAAGGTTCCATCCGATCTTTGCACAAAACCGTTTCGCTTTTCTCCAAGCATTCCAAAGATTTTTCGTTGGGACGGTTTTCCGGTTTGAGAGCTTCAGCTTGAGCTTCAAGGATTTTTGATGGAAGGGGTGACTTAATTGTCATTCCTAAGGATCTTACTCGAAGAGGTTTAGGTCGATCCTTTCGACTAAGAGCATCGCCTACGACATTTGCTTTTCCGGTGATAACGAATCACGATGTAATCACTAAGCAATTCTAGCCATCTGCGTTGTCGCATGTTTAACTCCTTTTGATCGAGAATGTGTTGGAGACTTTTATGGTCGGTAAACACCGTACACTTGGTTCCATATAGATAATGTCTCCATATTTTGAGAGCGAAAACCTGACCCCAATTCCAAGTCATAGGTAGTGTAGTTCTTCTCGTGAGTTTTGAGTTGTCGCGAAGCATAAGCAATCACCTTGTTTCTTTGCATCAATACCGCACCTAACCCTAGGTGTGATGCATCACAGTAGACCACAAAATCTTCCACTCCATCGAGTAAGGCTAAGATAGGGGCTTCACAAAGCTTTTGTTTCAAGAGTTGAAAGGCTAACTCTTGTTTCTCACCCCAATCAAAGTTCTTCTTTTTCTGGGTTAGCTCCATTAGAGGTTTAGCTATTTTCGAGAATCCTTCGATAAATCTTTGATAATAACCCGCAAGACCCAAAAATTGGCGTATCTCTAGTAGGGTAGTAGGGATGACCAATCCTTGACAGCTTCGATTTTTGAAGGATCAACATGAAGACCATTGCTATCTATCACGTGACCAAGGAATTGAACTTTTGAATCCGAAGTCTACTTGGAAAATTTAGCATACTGATTCTTCTTTTGAAAGCCTCTAGGATGGCTTTCAAGTGTTCCGTGATGCTCTTCCTTACAGGAATAGATGAGAATGTCGTCAATGAACACAATCACAAATTTGTCCAAGTAGGGTTTACACACTCGGTTCATTAGGTCCATGAATACCGCCGGTGCATTTGTCAAACCAAATGGCATCACTTGGAACTCATAGTGGCCGTATCGTGTTTGAAAGGCAGTTTTCGGAATATCCTCCTCTCTAACTCTTAGTTGATGATAACCAGATCTCAGATCAATCTTTGAGTAAACGCTTGACCCTTGCAGGTTGGTCAACGGATCATCAATCCTAGGCAATGGATAGCGATTTTTCACCGTTAGTTTTTTCAACTCTCGGTAATCAATACACATACGGAAAGATCCATCCTTCTTCTTGACAAATAAGACCGGAGCACCCCAAGGCGAAGAACTCGGTCGAATGAATCCTTTTGGACGGTTCTTGAAGTTGGTCGGACAATTCTTGTAGTTCGAAGGTGCCAATCTATAGGGTGCTCGTGTTGTGTGCGCTCCCAAGACTAGCTCGATTTGGAATTCTACTTGCCGACCGAGAAGGCCGGAAAGTCTTCGAGAAATACTTTGGGAAAGTCCCTAGCCACGGGACGTCTTTGAGTTGCTCGTCCGCTTTCTCCTTCTCCTCGTTATTTGTGCTAGAAAATGTGGCACCCTTTTTCTATGTACTTTGCGTTTTAACGACGAGATGATGTTCAATCGGGTCTTACTATGATTACCGAATGATTAGAGTTTCCATTGAGAGAGAATGTGAACGACTTTCTCATCACAGATGATTCTTGCACAATTCTTGGATAGCCAATCCATGCCAATGACGAGATCGGGCTACCAAGTTGGATAGGCATAAGGTCTATAGTGAACGGGTGATTTGATAGGGATAGGTTGCAACCTCGAAGGATAGTGTTAGTTCCTACTATTTTCCATCGCCTAGTTCTACTTCATAAGTGGTATCTAGGGCGCTGGGGTGACTTTTAGCAAGTGCAAACTTAGAAGACACAAAGCTTTTGTCGGCTCCATAATCAAATAACACTTTAGCTAAATGATGGTTGAGTGAAAACGCACCGTAATGACGCCCGGTTTTCTTGTGCATCTCCATCTCCTAGCACATAAGCTCTTGCTCTAGCAGGGTTATTGTTATTGTTGTTGTTGTCCCATACTGACTTTGGGCATCTACTCTTGACATGTCCAAATTCTCCACATCCAAAGCAAGTTATCCCGATAGGTTGAAGGTTACTTCCAAGAGTGGCTTCGCAATCCTTGTGGTATGACCCACCTTGTTACACTTTCCACACTTAATAGTGCAACGCCCCACATGATGCGTGTTTCATCGAGTGCACAAAGGGTGTGGTCCAAAGATAGCCTCTTCCAAAGAGCGGGTGTAGAAGATAAACCCGCAAGAACTTCTTGTCTACGGTTTTGTTGATTGTGGTGATTGTTTCGGTTTTGGTGGTATGGGTTGGGATTGTTGTTGCGGTGTTGGTTGTGATTGTTGAGGCCTTGGTTGTTGTTATTCGATTATTGTTGTGATGGAAAGAGTTGTTGTGAAGGTGGTTGTTTGAAGTGTTGCCTCAGCGGTCATCAAATCCTTTTGTTGTCATTATTGCCTTGCACGGATCCATGTTTCTAGACTTGATCCATGAGTTGGTAGGAAATTGTGATCACTTCCTCCACGGTCTTGGCTTTGATGCAAGAATATTGCCCTCAATGCTCGGGTAATCCCCAATGAGATTTTCCAGCAACTTGAAATCATCGAAACCATGGAGGGGCATAGAGCTTTTCAATTCTTGGAAGCGCTTTTAGTTTTGAGATCATTGCCCTTAGTAGTCGGATGGTAGAACTCATCTTCCGGTTCTTGATCTCGGTCCTTGGACAATATTGCTTCATCATCAATTGCTTTTGTTCAGTCCAAGTGGTTTTGTAGGCTTCTTCCATGCTAATAGGTTGGGCATGAGCCTTCCACCAAGACAATGCATCTTCCCAGAGTACCAAGATCAAATTTCACCTGCAATCTTCTCCGAGCAATCACTTAGAAGAAACACGCCTGACCTTTCAAACCAATGGATAAGGCCAACAATGCCTTCGGTTCCTTTGAAGAAGGTAGGTTTTCAATTCATGAACTCCTTATATCCACATTTTGCGATTCACCACGCCTTCATTCGCTTTTTGATTTGGGGCTTCATTTGTTCGATCTGCCTCAGAAAGTCTTGCAGCAAGGCAGAATTTCATTAGTAACCACCTCAATTGCTTCCGGGTCATCTCGGGAGTTGGAGGGGTAGAGGTAGTTCTTGTTCTTGCCATTTTCTAAAGACATACCTCGATTCCGAATCATTCAACATAATTGTGAATTATTATAAAAGTGGTTTCATAATAGTCATGATCATCACATTACATCAATAGAGTATAATCATCATAAGAAAGAATCACAATATGTTAGAACCACACAAGAGAATATATATAAATGATCACCTCGATTCACACAACCGATAAATAAGAAAGATCATCATACATAAGAATCATAAAGAAACAACAACCATAATGTCATAGGTCTATCATCCATACATAGTGATACGATAACCATACAATGTCACACCAATAGCTTGTTCGATAGTTTACAAAACATGCGAATACAAAGTCTTTATTAGTGCCACGGTGCAGGCTAAAGTACTAGAAAACTAAGTACGAATCTCCGATCTAGAGGTCAGGTGTGCCCCTCACTCTGGGCCAGAGATCACGGACTAGTCGCCGGTCATCCACCTCTCTATCTCGTGCCTCCATCTCGCTCCAGCAAGAAGACGAAGTCTCCATCATCATCATCCTCTCAGACCGCCGCCGCCACAACTCCTCCAACATCTCGCCTTTGTCCAGGTCTAATCTATCTCGACTCCATCCTTTCCAACACCGAATCTGCCCCACTAGCTCTCTCACTCGGGCACCAATCCTCAAGCACTCTCTCCATCGTGGTCCTCCCGCAAGGAGCCCCAACCTCGTCCTCAATGTTCTCGATCCGAACTAATGAAACCTCATCAACGAATGCCACAACATCCTCAGGCGATCCTACCGCAAAGACTCAGGGCCTAACAATGGAATGGTATGATGAAGGGGTTCTCTGCGATGGGAGAGTCTCAAGAAGAAGAAACGATGCTCCCCAAGCTCCATAGCGCTAGGTGCATCCTCCGACCTCCATCGACTAACAACGACGGCACCATGAAGGACCAACGCCTAGCATCGACTCCTATGGGCTCCCTACCGAGGTACCAAACACAACATGGTGATATGGGTGCGAATGTGCGGGTGAGAAATGGACTCTCCCTAAGAGATATCACTGCCAGCATCATCACCAAAGGTGATGATGCACCGGATGTGGATGAAACCGACAAGAGTAGTCGATAAATGAATGTGGTAGGTGGTGGTAGTGGTGAAACATGTATGAGTGGTGTGCAAAAGTCGATGATGGAAAAGCGAGGATGATGGTATGTCGGTGGAATGAAAGTGATGGGTGCCCTCGCTTCCGAGTGGTATGCATAAAGGTAGCACCATCCTCACTGTAACGAATGGTGGCCAAATGGCGCAGCTCGTAGGGTTTGAGAACCCTTAGTCGCTCGCAACGTGCAGTGCATGGGCAGAAGTAGAAGACACGGAATCGAGAGGAAGGTGTGCGGGATACAATGTCGAAGGTGATAGCCACGTGACTCGATACTCGGTCATAAGGGGGGACCAAAACGCGGTGTGCTCTGGTATGATCAAGGTAGGTGGGGTACAACGACTTCACCCTCCTCGGGGCTCGATCTCGGAGGACAGGTGCAATGAGAGCCGGCCAAGGGAGTAGAGGCAGAGGACATAGTATCCTCCATCTCATCACGGAGGTCAAGTTGATAGGTGAGTAAAATCGACATGGTATCAGTAACAACCTAAAAGAAAATGTGCATTTATAAGTATAACTAATGCCATGCAATAAATAAGATTTAGTTAGTCGCCGCATAATCGCCACGCAAATCTAAATGCCTAACTAAATGAAAGCTAGCATTATAAGTTTTCATCATGCAAAGTTTTACTAGTCATGTATTATCCCGCCGAATCTCATACGGCAATCTGTAACGAAGTAGGCGCGGAGGACGTGAAGTGGTGATGTAAAACGGTCCATTTGAAAACGTGGTTATAGTCCAATTTGTTTTGAAAATACAAGTTTGTTCTCTATAACCTAGGCTCGATGCCAACTGTATAACCCCAAAATCACAATGTGACAAATGGAAGACTATTTGGGGTATTACTTAGAGGATCATAGTCAAAAGTTATAGAAACCGACTCTAAAGAGACGTTTTAATAAAAGGTTGTTACCATTTCATAGAACTCAGTGTTTTGGAAACACAAAAGGAAACACCACATGTTTTGAAGTTACATAAAAGATAGTTTAAACGCTACTTAAATGATAACTTTAATTGAAAACAACACCACTTCAAGCGTCCCATGACGCCCACTCCACGCCTTCATGATATTCTAATTAGTACATGAGATGAACATGCTTAAAAAGATCAACAAAAGTTGAGTGATATTCATAGGTTTAAGATAATAGTTGAACACAAGTAAAAGATGATAATTGCTTCGAATACAATCACCATGGAAAACATAGATTATTATTATGCGCTAACCTCATGACACCAAACTAACTGCATACACCTAATTACCGTGTAAGTAATAATATCGCCCGAGATGGAATTGCCAATTCCATAGTTAACCAAATATAGTGCCGGTTATTTCTCGATAACCGAAGTCGGGTCGTTAATTCCCATAGTACTATCCACAATATTCGCGCTCACCGCAAGTGATTAATGGTTCATGATGTAAGGGACTTATGGCAGGCAACTTAGGCTATAATAATAATGATCAGTGATCCGCTCCGAACGGTCTATCTTTTATTAGTCAACCACTTGTGAATGGTCAACCGTAATAAAAGTCAAACAACGTAATGCAATTAAGTCCGAGGGAGTTTAGTGTTTCCGTCGTTAAGTCCCAACGAGGTGTGTAAACCGTAATACAAACGAATCTGCGAATATTGAACGAGGAAAAGGTTATGATTGATTACACTAAGGAAATTAAATCTAATAAAGACTTTGAAGTAATTTTAATTCTTTTCTTAAAAACGATTTAACGATTAAAACCTAAAGCTGGTGTTTTAAATTAAAAACTACGAACTTAATTCTAAATAAAACGTGAAAATAAAGAAGTAAAATACCACGATATGGAAAATACATTTATTTTACAATCCTAATTATACTAGAAAATTATTGGAAAAATAAAATTATTTTTATGACTATTTATTTAATTATTATTAATTAAAAACTATTTTTAACTATATAATAATACCCTAAAATATAAGAAAATATGAAATAAAGCTAGAAAAGTGAAATTATGATTTAGAAAAATCTAAAATATTATAAAACTTATTTTAGAACTGAAAATATATTTATTACACTTTTTATCTATTTATTATGAATTAAAAACTAGAAAATAGAAATTAAATGATTAAAAATATCAAAATTAATTGGAAAAATACAAAACTTTTCAGGAAAATACTTTTTGTTAAACTAACGCCAAGAAAAATTAGAAACTTGAAAATTCAGCAACCAAGAAGCAGAAAATAAGCTAAAGGCCTTTTTAGTATTAAAAGTTAAAACGTATTTAAAGGAATTAAGTGTGCAAAGGATGACAAGAAAGTCCCAAGGGCAGAGATGGATTTGTGAGTTGTGTGTGTGGCGTGGGGAGGGCTGTGCAGAAGTCCCAGGTTCGAACCTGGTGTACCTATCTTTTTAAAACACATTTTTTTTTAACTTTTCTTTTGTTAACTTGGTAGTATCGTAAAATTAAGCTATTTTTATAAAACCTGAACTTTTAAAAAG